>JAKSZT010026446.1:9823609-10091706 GCA_026826555.1 Tolypeutes matacus | reverse complement strand
TGATGTTGAGCATTTTTTCATGTGCTTTTTAGCCATTTGTATTTCTTCCTTGGAGAAGTGTCTTTTCAAGTCACTTGCCCATTTTTTAAATGGGTTGTTTGTCCTTTTATTTTCAAGGTGTAGGATTTCTTTATATATGCAGGATATTAGGCTCCTATCAGAAATATGGTTGCCGAATATTTTTTCCCATTGGGTAGGCTGCCTTTTTATTTTCTTAATAACATCCTTTGAGGTGCAGAAGTTTTTAATTTTGAGGAGATCCCATTTATCAATTTTTTCTCTTGCTGCTCGTCCTTTGGCTGTGAAGTTCATGAAACCATTTCCTATTACAAGGTCCTGTAGATGTTTCCCTACATTATCTTCCAAGGTTTTTATGGTTTTGGCTCTTATATTTAGATCTTTGATCCATCTTGAGTTGATTTTTGTATAAGGTGTGAGATGGTATTCTTCTCTCATTCTTTTGGATATGGATATCCAGTTCTCCAAGCACCACTTGTTAAAGAGGCCACTCTCTCCCAACTGAGTGGGCTTCATGGCCTTGTCAAATATCAGATGACTGTATATGCGAGGATCTATATCAGAACTCTCAATTTGGTTCCATTGGTCAGTAGGTCTATCCTTGTGCCAATACCACGCAGTTTTGATCACTGTAGTTTGTAGTATGTTTTAAAGTCAGGTAATGTGATACCTCCAACTTCATTTTTCTTTTTCAATATATCTTTGGCAATTCGGGGCCTCTTGCCTCTCCAAATATATTTTGTGGTTAGTTTTTCCAGTTCCTTAAAAATATATAGTGTTGACTTTTATTGGGATTGCATTAAATCTGTAGATTAGTTTGGGTAGGATAGACATCTTGATGATGTTTAGTCTTCCCATCCATAAACAGGGAATATTTTTCCATTTATTTAAGTCTTCTTTGATTTCCTTTAACAGTGTTGTATAGTTCTCTATATTTAAGTCCTTTACATCTTTAGTTAAATTTATTCCTAGGTATTTGATTCTTTTATTTACTATTGTAAATGATATTTTTTTCCTGATTTCCTCCTCAGTTTGCTGGTTATTGGTGTACAGAAATGCTACTGATTTTTGAGCGTTGATCTTACAGCCTGCAACATTACTGAACTCCTTTATAAGTTCTAGAAGCCTTGTTGTAGATTTCTCAGGGCTTTCTATGTATAGGATCATGTCATCTGCAAATAATGAAATTTTTACTTCTTCTTTTTCATTCTGGATGCCTTTTATGTCCTTTTCTTGTCTCAGTGCTCGTGCAAGTACTTCTAAGACAATGTTAAATAGGAGTGGTGATAGTGGGCATCCTTGTCTTGTTCCCGATCTCAGAGGGAAGGCTTTTAGGATTTCACCGTTGAAAATGATGTTAGCTTTGGGTTTTTCATATATACCCTTTATCATTTTCAGAAAGTTTCCATCTATTCCTATCTTTTGTAGTGTTTTCATGAGGAAAGAGTGCTGTATTTTGTCGAATGCTTTTTCAGCATCTATAGAGATGATCATGTGATTTTTTTCTTTCAGTCTGTTTATGTGGTGTATTACATTAATTGATTTTCTTATATTGAACCATCCTTGCATACCCGGGATGAAACCCACTTGGTCATGGTGTATAATCCTTTTGATATGTTGTTGAATGCGATTAGCAAGTATTTTGTTAAGGATTTTAGCATCTAGGTTCATTAGAGAAATTGGTCTGTAATTTTCCTTTCTTGTATCTTTATTTGGTTTTGGTATTAGGGTAATGTTGGCATCATAGAATGAGTTAGGTAATATTCCTTCTACTTCTATTTTTTGGAAGAGCTTAAGTAGAACTGGTGTTAGCTCTTTCCGGAATGTTTGGTAGAATTCAGCTGTGAAGCCATCTGGTCCTGGACTCTTCTTAGTTGGGAGGTTTTTAATGACTGAGTCTATCTCTTTACTTGTAATTGGACTGTTGAGTTCATCTATTTCTTCTTTCATCAATGTCGGCTGTTTGTGGGTTTCTAGAAACTTGTCCATTTCCTCTAAATTGTCATTCTTGTTGGCATATAATTTTTCAAAGTATCCTCTTATGATACTCTTTATTTCTGTGGGGTCAGTAGTGATATCACCTTGCTCATTCCTTATTTTATGTATTTGCATCTGTTCTCTCTTTTTCTTTGTTAGTCTGGCTAAGGGTTTGTCAATTTTGTTGATATTCTCGAAGAACCAGCTTTTGGTTTTGTTTATTGTTTCCAGTGCTTTCTTATTCTCTATTTCATTTAGTTCTGCTCTAATCTTTGTTATTTCCTGCTTTCTACTTCCTTTAGGTTTAGTTTGTTGTTGTTTTTCCAATTCCTCCAAGTGTGCAGTTAGGTCTTCAATTTTAGCTCTTTCTTCTTTTTTAATATATGAATTTATGGCTATGAACTTCCCTCTCAGGAATGCTTTCGCTGCATCCCATAGGTTTTGATATGTTGTGCTGTCGTTTTCATTAGTTTCAAGGTAGTTACTGATTTCTTTTGAAATTTCCTCTATGACCCACTGTTTGTCTAAGAGCGTGTTGTTTAACTTCCATATCCTTGTGCCTAACCTGTTTCTCTGGCCCTTAGAGATTTCCAACTTCATTCCATTGTGGTCAGAGAAATTACTTTGTATAATCTCAATCTTTCTGAATACATTGAGAGTTGTTCTGTGGCCTAGCATGTGGTCTATTTTGGAGTATGTTCCATGTGCACTCGAGAAGAATGTAAATCCCGCTGTATTTGGATGTAGTGTTCTGTATATGTCTATTAAGTCCAAATCTTCTAATGTATTGTTGAGTGCCTTAGTTTCTTTATTGATTCTCTGCCCAGATGTTCTGTCTAATGATGATAGTGGTGTGTTGAAGTCCCCTGCTATGATTGTAGAGGGATGTATTTCTCCTCTTAGTTTTTCCAGAGTTTGCTGCACGTATTTTGAGGCACCTCGATTAGGTGTGTAAATGTTGATGATTGTTCTCTCTTCTTGAGAGATTACTCCTTTTACTAATATGTAGTGTCCATCTTTGTCTCTTACAATAGTTTTGTATTTAAAGTCTATTATGTCTGATATTAGAATAGCTACTCCTGCCCTTTTTTGGCTATTGTTAGCTTGTAAAATGGTTTTCCAGCCATTCACTTTCAGCCTCCTTGTATCCCTGGGTCGAAGGTGGGTTTCTTGTACGCAGCATATAGATGGATCATATTTTCTTATCCATTCTGCCAATCTGTGTCTTTTGATTGGTGAATTTAAACCATTAACATTCAGTGTTATTACTCGTAACGAATTTCTTACTTCAGTCATTTTTTCTTTGGGTTAATGTATGTCATATGTTGTTTTGTTTCTCTTTTTGACTTTTCAGTTGTTTTTAAACTCTCCTCCAACTCTCTCTCCTTTGTTTTTTCCTTTCAACTTGTAGAGATTCCTTTAGTATTTCTTGAAGTGCTGGTTTCTTCTTGATATACTCTCTTAATTGCTGTTTATCTGTGAATATTTTGAACTCTCCATCATTTTTGAATGCCAATTTTGCTGGATAGAGAATTCATGGCTGGAAGTTTTTTTCTTTTAGTGTTTTGACTATGTCATACCACTGTCTTCTTGCCTCCATGGTTTCAGCTGAGAAATCAGCACTTAATCTTATTGTGCTTTTCTTGTATGTGATGGTTCTCTTTTCTCTTGCTGCCTTGAGTATTTTCTCTTTGCCTTGAGCATTGGACATTTTGACAAGTATATGTCTTGGAGTTGGCCTGTTGGGATTTATAATATTTGGGGTGCGCTGTGCTTCCTGGATCTGCACATCCATCTCTCTCAATAGAGTTGGGAAGTTTTCAGCCATAACTTCCTTCAACACTCCTTCTGTTCCCTTTCCCTTCTCTTCTCCTTCTGGGATGCCCATAATGCGTATGTTTGTACGTTTTGTATTATCGGTTAATTCCCTCAGACCATGCTGGATTTTTTCTATCTTTTTGTCTATCTGTTCTACAATCTCTTTGATTTCAACTGTATTGTCTTCCATATCACTAATTCTTTCCTCTGCCTGTTCAAATCTGCTGCCATGTGAGTCCAGCGTCTTTTTCATTTCTTGACTTGTGCCTTTGTTCACCATCATATCCATTAACTTTTTAGATTTGTTAGCTATTTCTTCAGTATGTTCTCCCAGTGTCTTCTTTATATCCTTAATATCTTCCTTCAGTTCTTTAAGTTGGTCCATGATATTTGTTTGGATAGCTTTGATTAGTTGTTTGATGTTCTGCATTGCTTCCTGGTTTTTATTTTGTGCATTGGACTGGTCCATGTTTTCCAGTTTCTCAGAGTCATTTGTATTTTTCTGTTGCCCTCTGGTCATCATATTATCTTGATGGGTTTGTTCAGTTGATTAGCTTTTCTCTATGCTCTAGAATTTTATTTAGCTGTTGGTTCTGCATGTGAGTTAAGTTTTCTCTTTGGCAGTTTTTCTTCTTATTTTATTTCCTTGCTTCTTTCTATGTTCCCTTGAAGGCAAAAGGTTAGGGCCAGAGGAATCAAAAGATGTAAGGAAGGCAGAAAGATAATAGAAATATTGATAAAAGTTAGAAGAGGGGCAAAATGAGACTTAATAAGATGAATATTTAACTTGTGTAGGCAGTGTAGAGTACTAGGAAAAAATATGGAGTTCCTACAATGGACTGGGAAAACAAATGGAGGAATATATATATAGTGATTTAGAAGGCTAGAATTATGAGGAGGGAGAGAAATAGTAAAGAAATGTCTGAAAGGAAAAAGTTAATACTAATAAAAAAATAAATAAAAAAAAAGAAGAAAACAAAATAGATGGAATAGAAATTGACACCCTTAAGTTGTGAGCCTATGAAAAAATGTTGTCTCTAAGAGCCACAACAGAAAACAGAAGGCAGAAAGATGCAGGAAGGATAAGCGATAGTTTGTAATACAGAATCAATATGTACAGCGAGTGGGAAATTACTGAAAAAGAAGCCCAGCAAAGAAGCGACAAGCTGGCAGCACCTTTTTAAAAAGAAAAGAAAAAAAAAAAAATAGAAGAAAAAAGGAAGGGGGGAGGAAAGAGGAAATAATAGCAATAGACCAGAAAGTAACAGAGAGAAACCAAAGATCCACACAGGCAAGCAGTCAAACAGAGCTAAGTGGGGTCAATGATTCCCCTAGGGTCCACGTGGATCCTTCCTGCCTACTTGTGTTTATCAATCAATTTCCCCACAGGGTTCTATATGCAGGTCCTGAAGCAGCTTTTAGCTATTAAACTAAATTAAAAAGAATTTATTTTTCATTTATTGAAGTGACCGTCTCACTTTTTTTTTTGGCAAAATACAGGACCCAAAATAATTCCTCCTCTAGACCAACCCCCTTACGGAAGGGACCCTAGCTGGGCCCGTGGAAATTAATCAAGCATGTCCCACTTTCCGGACTCCCCAGGTTAGCTGAAGCTCTGATGTTAGTCAGTGAGGAGTGCTAAAGACGGCGGATTCCGCCCCTTCTGGAGCTGAGCTGGAGTGTCACCGGGCTGCTCAGTAAATCAGTTTGAGTACAGATTCGCGTCTGCTCTCAGCCTAATGCTGCTTCAGGTCGGCTTATCTGCTCCCCAAAGCTATGGGGCGGTGCAGGCAGCCAGATCGATGTCTAAAAATATAAAATACCCTTCCCTGTCTTCTAACAGAGCCCTCCCTTTTTGGGGAAGTGTCCCTTCCTCCTGGCTCCGCAGCGGCCCAGGTCTTATCCCTGGGTGGCTAGGGAAATCAGCTGCGTTTCCCGACCAAAATCCCCCCTCCGGTTCACCGGGTGCTGATTAGCTCGTTTGTTCTGTTCACACAAGGTCCAAGGGGCGCCAGGCAGCCAGATCCCCAGAAAATAAAACTTTTTCGCCCCGCCCGCGGCTCCAAATGGCCGCTTTATTTAATTTTGTTTTTTTTTTCCCTAACCGCGGGGCTCAGCCGCCCGTGCCAACCTCCACCGGCAGCCTCAAAACTCACGAATCTCCACCGTTCTGTCCACGCCGCCGATCCGCGCAGATAGATGTCCCAAGCTTCTCACTCCACGCGTGCACAGCACAGACCCCCGGGCAGGACCCAGTCCACAATCCGCCTTGCTCTGGGAGCTTGCAGTGTGTGCCTTCCTACACTAATGCCATCTTGGCCGCCTCCTCCCTTGCCCCTGATTTTTAACAAGAATGCTTCTAATGCTTCCCCATTGTGCTCCAGGGTGACTTGTGGCTTTAGGTATTTGATCATTTAAGAACGTATTTATATTCTTAAGATTTTTAAAAATAGAAATGATTTTGAAGTCTTTAAATGATTTTTTAACATTTGGTGGAAATCATATGATTTTTCGCCACATATGCATGTTATTTTACATGCACACATAGTATGATATGCAAGGCCATACACATATGACCATCCTGGAATTCCAGAAATAAACTTCATTTCTTCATTATTATTCTGACGTGTCCTAATATTTTGCTTAGTATTTTTGCATTGTTATTCATAAGCGAGTTGGCCTGTTGGATTCATTTTTTAATACTCTTTGTTGGGTTGGTAACAGCATTATGTTAACATTTAAACCACTGGCCATACTAGAGATGGTTTAAATAGCAGTGGAATGATCTGTTCTTAAAGGTTGGGTAGACTTACATCATGTCAAGTACTTCCATACAGGTAGGAAGTAGGGAAATAGGCAAATAACTGAGGAGGGGGGTGTAGCTTGGCTTCTAACAGCATTCTCTATGTCCTATGGTAATTTGTAGTTAGATTTCTCAGTTGGAATTGGTTTTGATCACATTTACTTTCCATTTCAACCAGGTATGCAAACGTATTTGCATTGACTTGAGTGCACATAATTACTTAGGATTCCTTTAATCACCTCTGCATCTGTGGTCACCTCCCACTTATCATTTCTTATTTTGCAAATCTATTCTTTTCCTTCATTTTTTGATGAATTTAATGATTTTTCCATTTTATTGTTTTTCCCCCTAGAAGACTCAGCTTTGGGATGTTTCTGCTTTTACCTCTTCTTAGTCTGTTTCCCCCAAAAAGGACTCCTCAAGACAAGGATTTGGATGCAGGTAGTTTATTTGTGAGCTTATTCCAGGAAGCATGAGGAGGGAGTGGAGAAAGGACAAGGAGAGGCAGAAAGGTGGGCACCTGGAGTTCAGTCCTGCTGGCACTGGAGTCTAGAACTTTCTTCAGAATTGCCCTACATGGGGTGAGGGAGCTGGGGTGTGTGTCCTCCACCTTCCATCCCTCATCCCTGGGGAGTTGCTCCTGGCAAGGTTTTTCCTGGTTGTTCCAGCCTGATCCAGCATGAGAGGAGCAATGTCTCAGGGCTGAAGAAAAACTTCAGTCAGAGGGAAACAAGAAGAAGTCATTGGAGTGTCCAGATGCTATGTGGACAGACAGGGGAGTGCAGAGACACAGGCAAGGCAGAGGCAGCATTTGCAGCATTATTCCTTCCACTGGTGTTTCTGGGATTAAACTGTGGTTTGCTTTCCAACTTCTTGTGTTGAACTCTTGTTTAATTTATTTCCATTCTTTTCGTTTGTTTAAGGCTCTGAATTGTCCTCTGATCTCTGTCTAAGAGACAAAAGACAAACATTTTCATTATCATAAGGAGAAATTGGGAGGGAAACATTGGTCATTGGTCCTCTACAGCTCAGTAAACCTGCAGGACACACTTCATTAGATATCAAAGTCTGAGAGTCATTCTTAAGACAATGGTTTTTTCTCTCTGGTGCTTCATGGGGACCCACCCTTTCCACAGGCTTGCTCAATGGCCATTTTCTTGGTTCCATCATTATCAATCATCTGGGTGTTGACCAAGCTCTAGACCTCACCCTCCAAGAGCACTGGGGTGATTGCCATACTTCACTCAATCTTTGGGTTAGAGTCTTAACCCCTCCAGTACAGTGAAGTGAAGACAACATCCTCCCTAACCTTTGGCATACAGACTCAACCCTCTCAGAGCAACGATTGACCATGTGGCCCTAATCCATGGAGGACAGGCACATCCCTCTCAGACCTATGGGGTGCTGACCTTAACTGCCCTAATCCTTGAGGAATGTGTTCTACCCTCTCTGTAGCTTGGGGTGGCAAAACTCTCCCTGAACATCAGGCGGGAATATTCACCCTCTTCAACTGCCAGGGCAAACTCACCCTCTCTCTACGCATGGGTGGGGTTCCTCTCTTGACCCCAGGCTATGGCTTAATTCCAGATCTCAGCTTCCATGGTTTTCCTCTTGAAGTCATTTCCCCTTCTATCTCTCTTTTCCGTGTCCCTTTTATTCCAGGCTGACAGTGGTTTTGTTCATCTAGCTCTCTCAAAAATTTGTTGGTTTAGCATGCAGGAAGCAGGGGTCCAAGCCATCAGATAGTAAGATTTTCCAGAAGTCTTTTCTGTATAACTGCATTTTAAATCCTGATTTACAAGTTCCATGTTTAGTTAAGTCCTCAAATGGGGCACTATCATCTGGGGTCTTGATTTCCAGAGACTTGGAAGAAGTCCCAGAATCAGTTTCTGATTTCTTTGTGCCCAATAGTTCAGTTTTCAGCTTATCTGTCTCATCAAGCATTTTACTATAAGCTGCAAGAAGAAGCCAAGCCACATTCTCCAAGATTACTTTGGAAAGTTCTTCAGATAAATGCCCAGGCACACCATTTTCAAATTTGGCCTTCCATATAACATCAGGAGTCACTCTTGCTAAGTTCTCTGCAACTTTAAAACACAGATTGCTTTTCCTCCAGTTTCCAGTAGTTTCATTATTTACTTCAAAGTCATCATAAAAAGTCTCTTTAGCATTCATATTCCTATCAACAGTCTCTTCAAAGCAATTTAGGCTTTTTCCATCAAGCATCTCAGAATTCCTCCAAAAAGTATGCCTTACTCATTTATAAAACTGTTCCAACATTTTTGTAATTGCAAAAGCATGACCCCACTCTCTGGTACCAAATTCTGTATTAGTCAGCCAAAGAGGTGCTGATGCAAAATATCAGAATTTTTTTGGCTTTTATAAAGAGTATTTATTTGGGTGGAAGCTTACAGTTACCAGGCCATAAAGCATAAGTTACTTCCCTCACCAAAGTCTGTTGCCATGTGTTGGAGCAAGATGGCTGCTGACGTCTGCCAAGAGTTCAGGCTTCCTGGGTTCCTCTCTTCCCAGGCTTTGGTTCTATCCAGGCTCAGCTGCCCTGCTCTCTCCACAAGGCCAGCTGTAGACTATTAGGCAACCGGCTCTGTCTCTCTCCCCAGGGCTCGATTCTCTCTGTGCTCAGCTGCTCTATTCCTTTGTGTGCTTACCTCCGGGGCTCCAGCTCAAAACTCCAACTGCCCTTCTCTGTGGTGCAGTTTTTCTGTGAGTCCACCAAGAGGGCAGGGACTTAATGTCCTTCTGATGTGGCCCAATCAAAGCCTTAATCATTATATAATCATGTAAACCTCTGAATCCTATATAATCTAATATGCCCAGAGGAAAAGACCAGTTCACAAACAATCCAATTTCTATTTTTGGAATTAATAAATAATGCCAAACTGCTACATAGGATTTTTTTTTTCCTTTTTCATTGTATTTTGTTTTTATTTGCAGGTCTTTGGGTCCTTAGGTATGGCAGTTTGAAGCTTGGTGGGCCCCAGAAGATCATGTCCTTAGAGCTAATCCAGTACTGTGCCTGTAAACCTGCTGTAAGTGGGACTTTTGCTTAAATTACTTTGGTTAAGGGCCTTCGATTAGGTTGTGTGGCCCAGGGTGGTCTTAATACTCTTCCTGGTGTCCTTTACAAATGGGAGACACATGGAGAGACACAGAGAAAAACTCCTAGAAGCAGAGTGAGAAAGTCACAGGAACTGAGAGAAAGCTGAAGGCAGCCAAAAGCTGAAAGCAACAGAGCCTGGAGGAGAAGGCAGAGACCAGCAGAAGCCACCAGTGTGCCCTGATGTTCCTGATCAGGAGAAAGGCATCTCCTGATGGTGCCTTGATTTAGACATTTTTTTCAGCCTCAGAACTTTAAGCTTATAAATTCCCATTGTAAAAGCCAACCCATTTCTCGTATATTGCCTTGGCAGCCTTTAGCAAACTAAACCATCAGGGTATGTCACTCTAGAGATGTACAGTTAAGTTACTGTTTCAAGACACATAAGATAGTTCCTCTAGTGTGGGTATGCCACTAACTAGACATGTGACTAAGTCTCTCTGCTTACACTTTTTAGGGATTGCTGTTAAGAATTAATTTAATGTTTAATTCTATAAAATGTTTACAAGGGTCAAAGTTAAACCTACATGAAAAGTGTATGATTCAAAGCTGTCTAACTTGTATCCCAATCCTCTCCACCATCACTGCATTTTCTCCTCCCTACTATAAATCACCTTTCAAAAACTGTTTTCCTTTCACTCTTTGAATATACACATTGTCCATTACAAAGGAGATGTGCATGTCTGTATTCTATTGTTTATTCCTGTTAATGATATGTGAGTTGTTGTCCATCTTTTGCCTTTTTAACAATGCTATAAGATAATATTGTCTTCTGCCTTATATTTATTTTTATTCAGTCACTATACCTTTAGGATAGATTCCTAGCAGTGAGATGCTGGATCAAAAGGCAAAAGCACATGCACTTTTTCTGGATATTCCCAAATACTCCACCTCTACCCCAAAGGATAATTTTGCATGTCCCCCTGGTCATTTCATTTTGATTACTCATTTTTTAATGGGATGAGTTTTTCTTATACCAACTACTTGCAGTTGATATGGGAAGAGGAAAAGGCTGTGTTTCAATCTAGCAAAAATTTCATTATGATGTAAGGGTGGAAAACAACATTTCAGCATTCATACTCTAATTCAGGGTCTCTTTCCTCACTTTTATCTTACCTATAAATAAACATCTAGGCTTCCTGTCTGATTTCTCGTTTAGGCCTTCTCCCTGCCTAGAAAAATATAAATTGTGTATGAAGAAGTTTCTAACTGGGGTACCAAGGACATCCATTATGGCACACACAGGCTGTTGAGATTGCAACTAAGGGTTTGACCTCACCTTGGAAAAGGAGACTTTGTTGACTTTTACTGAGGTTTGTAGCCATAAATGTCCTCTCTCTGCTTCCTCCCATATCCACATGTTTGGAAGATCTTCCATATATTTTGTGGTTTGAGTTTTCAATACCTCTGATTTTAATTAATGAAGTTTGCATTTTTGCTTCTTGTTGCTTTGGGATAATTTCTGAGAGGGGGAAGGGCAAACTCCCCTTTTATGACACCATTTAAAAACATTAAACCTCTTCCTAGGGCTTTGATTATATATATTTGAAGGTGTTGTTCATGGTAAACAAAACTCCAAAAGCCTGGGTTCACCAATTGGCTCTGAAGTAGAAGAAATACTGGACAAGGAACAATTTCATAGGATTTTCAGAGCCTGTTAGTAACAATCTCCTTTTTCCCCCAACTTCCCCCATCTGCCATCCACAATCACAATCAATTCTCCTTTTACCATACTTTGTTTTGTTTTTCCTTACCTTTCTAGTCTTTAATTGTATTGGTAAGCTTTTCTTATTCCCTCTTTGCTTTGGATTATTTATATTCCTTTAATGAACACCACTAAAATTTTAACTTATATTTAATTTCATATTTGTAGCAGCTTGATATAGTTATGAATTCTAGAAAATAGATATTGGGTTATGCTTGTAAACTGGTCTGTTCATCTGGGCATGATTAAGTTATGATTAGGGATTTGATTGGGCCACGTCAGTAGGGTGTTGAGCCCTGACACTTAATGGGTGGAGTCTCAAAGATAAAAGACATGGCAAAGGACTGAGTTGGAGTTTTTTGATGTTGGAGTTCTGGTGCTGAGTTTTAATGCTGGAGCCCAGGGAAGTAAGCACAGAAGAGCTTGGTTGTAAGGAAGGAGAGAAGTCCCTGGGAAAAGAGATGAGCCGTTTGCCTGACAGTTCACAGCTGGCCTTGTGGAGAGAGGCAAAGCCTAGAGAGCTTCATAGTCTACAGCTGACCTTGTGGAGGAAACAGAGGAGCTGAGCCTGGAGAGAAACGGAACCCCGGGAAGAGAGGAACCCAAGAAGCCTGAACCCTTGCAGACGTTGGCAGCTTCCTTGCTCCAACACGTGGCAATGGACTTTGGTGAAGGAAGTAACTTATGCTTTATGGCCTGGTAACTGTAAGCTTCTACCCCAAATAAATACCCTTTATAAAGACCAACAGACTTCTGGTGTTTTGCATCAGAACCCCCTTGGCTGACTAATACAGCATTTGGTACTGAGTGAGGAAGTGCTTTTGCAATAACCAAAATGTTGGAAGGGTTTTATAAATGGGTAAGGGGTATTTTTTGGAGGAATTGTGAAATGCTTGATGGAAAAGGCCTAGATCACTTTGAAGAGGCTGTTGATAGCAATATGGACGCTAAAGAGCCTTTTCATGATGCCTTAGAAATAAATGATGAAACTATTATTGGAAACTGGAAGAAAGGAGACATTGAAGGAGAAACAGCTTTAAGATAAAACCATGGAAGCTGAGATGTGGAACTAAGACATCGCCTTGGGCCAAGAGAGGAGCCCCACCCATGTGTGCAGAAAGGGTGAGTTTGCCCCAGCAGTTGAAGAGGGTGGATGTTCCCACCCAATGTTCTGGGAGAGTTTTGCCACCCCAGGGTACAGAAAGGGTGGAGCACATTCCTCAAAGATTAGGGTGGTTAAGGTCAGCACCCTATAGGTCTGAGAGGGGAGTGCCTGTCCCCCATGGATTAGGGAAGGCCAGGTGGTCAACTCGTTGCTCTGAGAGGGTTGAGCCTGTATGCCAAAGGTTAGGGGTAATGTTGTCTTCACCTCACTGTACTAAGGGGGCTAAGACTCTAATCCAAAGATTGGGTAAGGTGTGGCAATCACCCCAGTGCTCTTGGAAGGTGAGGTCTAGAGCTTGGTCAACACTCAGATGCTTGATGAAGGTGGAACCAAGAAAATGGCCATTGGGCAAGCCTGTGGAAAGGGTGGGTCCCCATGTGGCCCCAGGAAGAAGAAATTATCATCTTAAGAATGACTTTCAGACTTTGAAATCGAATGGAGGATGCCCTGCTGGTTTACTGAACTGTAGAGAACCCATGACTCATGTTTAACCTCCCAATTTTGCCTTATGGTAATGAAAATGTTTATCCTTTGTCTTTCCATTTGTGTATTGGAAGCAGTTAAATGGTTTTGTAAGTTTCAGAGGTCTACAGCAGATGGAACTTTACCTCGACAAACTGTATTTCTTTAAACTGATAATGACATGATTTTGTACTTGCATTGTTACTGATTTAAGGTTTTTTGGATATTGTCATGCATTTTTGGAATTCAGAGGGTGGAATGTAGCAGTTTGGCAGTTTAATATCATTATGAATTCCAAAAATAGATATTGGATTATGCTTGTAAACTGGTCTGTTCATCTGGGCATGATTAAGTCATGATAGGGATTTGATTGGGCCACGTCAGTAGGGTGTTGAGTCCTGACACTTAATGGGTGGAGTCTCAAAGTTAAAAGACATGGCAAAGGACTGAGTTGGAGTTTTTTGATGTTGGAGTTCTGGTGCTGAGTTTTAATGCTGGAGCCCAGGGAAGTAAGTACAGAAGAGCTTGGTCGTGAGGAAGGAGAGAAGACCCTGGGAAAAGAGATGAGCCGTTTGCCTGATAGTTCACAGCTGGCCTTGTGGAGTGAGGCAAAGCCTAGAGAGCTTCATAGTCTACAGCTGACCTTGTGGAGAAAACAGAGGTGCTGAGCCTGGAGAGAAACGCAGCCCTGGGAAGAGAGGAACCCAAGAAGCCTGAACCCTCACAGACGTTGGCAGCCATCTTGCTCCAACACGTGGCAACAGACTTTGGTGAGGGAAGTAACTTATGCTTTATGGCCTGGTAACTGTAAGCTTCTACCCCAAATAAATACCCTTTATAAAGACCAACAGATTTCTGGTGTTTTGCATCAGCTCCCCCTTGGCTGACAAATACAATATTTTTATAACAAAGTCTAAATATATTTGATTTCACTATCTTCTCCTATCATTTTTTCCTCATAGGACTTGAGGCTTATATAGCACATATATGTAGAGTGTTGAGATTTGCCTGGGATGGCACTCATTATGTATATCTTTCTTAATAATATGCCCTTTCACTCTTAAAGTTATTCTGGCTTGAAGAATAAATTATTGGTCACCCTACCTAAATATCATAGCACCTGACATTATTTAACATAAGTATAATTGTCTAGAATTATAGGATAAATTCCATGAGGATAAGAAACTTTCTATCCATAACTCCCAAAGTCTACAATAGTTTCTGCCAGGTATTTACCACTCTCTAAACATTTGTTCAATTAAATGAGTAAGAAAAGTCCAGAGGCAGCATGCTTGAATTATCTTCTGGAATTTCTCCCACCCATTTTATTATTAACTAAAATTTTAGTCCCCTTTGTAAATACAAAAATTAATTGTAGTTGGTTGTTACTGTTTGTAATCTTGGGTCAAATATTTCACCAGTTCCTAGGATCTCTGTGATTTCTTATTTTCTATGCCGTCATTTTGGCTTCATTTTGTTCCTTGCTGAAGTGTGCCCTGGATCATTCAGTGAGGTTTTTAGGTTGCAAGCTCTTTTAGTTTTTGGATGTCTGAAAATCTCTATCTCCCCATCCATAGGAATGACCGGTAAAACAGTAGAGGGTCACAGTTTTTCTTTCCACAATTTAAGGCACTACTCATGGTTTTCTAATGTGTTATTGCTGAAGACAATTCTGCTTTCAGTACCATTGTCATTTCATTTTAGGTGATATGTCCTTTCCTTCTGGTGTTTTTTAAATTTTGTCTTTATCTGAATGGAGATTTACTTTTACCTTTCTAGGGGAAGATTTATTAGTATTTATCCTGCCTGGCACTTGTTGCACATTTTCAAGCAGAGGTCCCACGTCTTTAATTCTAGAAAATTCTCAGCCATTATCTCTTCAAGCCATTATCTTGCTTCTCTACCATTTCCTTTAGTTTCTCCTTTATGACCCTTAAAGTGGAGTCTCAGTTTTTCTTGTATCTCGTTTAAGTTCTCTTACATATTGTAAAATATTTTATCTTTCTGTGATATATTTTTCAAATTTCTTTGAAGACCCTAAACCTAATAATGACTAAATCGTTTGAATTTTGCTCTGTTATTGGCATTTTGAGGTTGAATTCACTTTCCATTTATTGGCTTGCTCACTCTTTCTTACTGAGATTTTCCTCATGTGCTTTGGAAGTTTATTTTTCAGACTTGCCTTGAGAGGACACCCCTGCGATTTCTCCCCGTACCTCTCTACACCCACCCATTAGCTGTTGCTACTGTCCATTCCAAGGTCCAGAACCAGTCTTTTCCAGTGGCTCTGAGCTCCTGTGGGGCAAAGATATAGGAAATCCTGCAGACATGGTTACCGGGCCAACAAGTTAATAGGCCTAGTTTGGTTCACAGGGCTTTCTTTGCTTTCTCCTGATAACCCACACGTGCTGTGTTATGTTTGTCATATCTTATGGCACCCATTGTGGCTATTTTCAGGCGACTAGCACTAGTAGGTAAGCGCCACTCCAGGCTCAAGTTCCTGGAAGTGAGCCTGGCTTGGTTTCCCTCCATGAACGGGGCATGACTGGTTCTCATTACCCTGCAGGAATTGAACTCCAGGCCTCGCTTCCCTCAGCAGGACTTTAGATTCAGCCTCTTTTAACTTTTAGGTGATTCATCTCTTTTTTTAAAATCATGTGTCTATGCCTTTATACTTTTGAAAATAGAATTATCTGTTTTTCTATTTGTGGAACAGAAGGAAAATTCAAACTATAAACTCACAGCATGATATTCCTTAAACTGTAGAAAATTCTTCCATGCTTGAAGCTACTGAAATATCTCATCTGAATTAATCTATTTTGAGAATCCCTTTTCTACTTCCTCCTTTGCTATTTCCTTCCCTCTTTATGGCTACCCTTCTTTATGCCTACCCAAGGTCAAAAAACAATGGAATTATTTTAGTCATCAAGATACTTATATCTATCCTATAGCATTTGACATAGCTAACATTCCTATTTTGCGTTAACCAATAAATATATATTGAGTATATGTTATGTGTCAGGCGCTGTGCTAGTTGCTGGGGAGGTCAGTGTTAAGACATGTCCTTGGAGCAAGTGACTTCTAAACTCAGATACCATTAATGAAGCAGGTGGAAAAGGTGAGAATGTTTCAAGCTGAGAGAAGACCTGAGGAAAGGTGTATAGTTGAGAGAGAGCATAGCATGAAAAGAAGACTGAATGTATTTTAGTCTGACTGGAGGCTGGAATTCGAGATTGGTTGAGTCAAGAGATAAAACTGAAGATATAATTAAACACCAGATGACTCTGTCATACATTTTAAAGTTTTCTGATATTACCTTAAAGATAGTGGATAGCCCCATTAAAATGTTTTAAGTAGGGATAATTCAGATAAGCAAATGTGAATTTTAGACCAAAAATTTTGGATTAACTATAGAGCAAGTATTGGTGGAGAGCAACTAATGGCACAGGAGGACAAACAATTTTTTTGTAGTAATTCACAGGGGTGTTCTGAACTAGGTCTTTAAGAGAAGAATCAGAGAAAACTGGATGCATTGTGGAGATATTTACACGTAGAATCAACAGGACTTGGCAACTCAATGAATGCGGGGCAAGACAGAGAGTGAGGTAGCAAAGGTGCACTCAGGTTTCGGGGTGGTGGTTTTGTTCCCTGAGATAGAGAACACAGAAAACCGAGTATCTGTGGAAGGGCAAGAGAACAAGACGAGTTTGTTTTTGTGTAAAATTAATTTTTACGTACTGTGAGATATTCGATTGTAAATGGCCAGAAATTCTTCTGGAGCTCAGGAAAGAGATCCTGGTTTGAGAAATAGAAGAGTCAGCATTTATTAGAATTTCTTACTTAGGTGTCATTAATGGGACTGAGCACTTGAATCCCTGAAATTGTATGCAAGTTACTTGTGCATGTGACTGTGTGCAGTTTTCTTTGAAGAGGGTTCATTGTTTTAATTGAACTCTCAAAACGTTCCTAATCTAAGAAGCTTAAAAATCACTGATTTAAATGTAACTGAATCATTGGGCATAGATGAAATCACCCAAGGAAGAAGACATAGACTAGCATACAACCCGGAGCAAAACAACATTCAAGGAACCACAAAGGAAGAAGAACTTCTGAAGACCTGACAGAAGTGGTAAAGAGGTAGAATGAAAATCAAAGAAAGAGTTTTAACAAGGAAGTGTTAAAATGTCAATGGCTCCATAAATTTAGGTTTGAAAGTGTCTGTTGGATTTATTAACAAGAAGTGACTTAGGTGCAATTAATTTTAGAGGAAGGGTGGGACAGGAGTCAAACTGCAATAGATCGAAAGCATTCATGAAAAGAAAGGAAATAGGAAAACACAGACATTTTTTGTAAGTTTGACCCAGAAAAGTTAGAAAGAAATTGGTTGGAAGCTGTAGTAGTAGAGGACTAGTGGGGTTGACTGAAGTTGTATGTGTGTGTGTGTGTGTGTGTGTGTATGACTTGGGAATAACGATTAACACTACAGCTTACATTTATGCATATTTACATTGTATTAGATTATAGGGTAAGTGCTTTAAATTCATTTTCATTCTTATGTTCACCACTCTATGAAATAATTACTATGCTATTCATCATTGTACATATGAGAAAACTGATTCGAAGAGGGGATTAGAAACTTGCCCCAAGTAATGAAGTGGAACTAGAATACAAACCCATGTCTGTTATGACTCCAGAACTCATATAATTAAAGCTTTAACTGCAAACCAAAGATTTTAATATGTTGTATCTTCATTATCCATTCAGCTTGAATTATGTTTTAATTTCCCTTGTGATCTTTTCTTTGATCCATGAACTATTTAAAAGTATGTTTTTAAATTTCCAATTATGTGGAGCTTTCCTAGATATCTAATTGCTATTATTTCCATTTTAATTCTTTTATGGCCAGAAAATGTATTCTGTACAATTTCAGTCCTTTTAAATTGACTGAGACTTGCTTTATGTCCTGCATTTGTTTTATCTTGGTATACGAACCAAGGATACTTGAAAAAAATATGTATTCTGTATTTGATGGTAGTCATTAGTAAATTTCAATTAGGGAATGATGTTTGATAGTGATTTTCAGATTATCTAAGCATTTACTGATTGGTTCTCTAATTGTTCTACCAACTGGTGGGAGACGTGGTTAAAAGCTTCAACTATGATTATGCAATTGTGTATTTCTCCCTTAAATATATCAATTTTTACTTCATGCATTTTAAAGTTCTGTTATTGATATATAACACATTTAGGATTGTTATATCTATCTATTTCTTTCTATTTAAAGTCTGTCCATTGTAAAGAACATAGTCATGCATTTTAATATACAGTCTGATTATCTCTGCCTTTTACAAAGTGTTTCATCCATTTGCATTGAAGTAATTATTGGAAATGTTATATTTATGTCTCCCATCTTGCTATTTAATCTGTCCCTTCTGATTTTGTTGTCCCTCTGATCCTCCTTTCCTGCCTTCTTTTGGATTATTTAAATATTTTCTGAATGCCATTTTAATATATCTATTGGATTTTTAGCTATACCCCTGTAGCAGTTTGGTATTATTTATGAATTCCAAAAATAGACATTGGATTATGTTTGTAAACTGGTCTGTTTCTCTGGGCATATTAGATTATCTTCAGAGGTTTCACTTTTACTTGATTAAATAATAATTAAGGCTTTGATTGGGCCATGTCAGTAGGCCATTGAGTCCCCGCCCCCTTTGGTGGGTGGGGACTCACAGAGAAAACGACAGGGCAGAGATAGAGTTTTGATACTAGAGGTTTAATGCTGGAGCCCTGGGAAGTAAATACACAGAGAAGCAGATACATGAGGAAAGAGAGAAGTCTCCATTAGACATGGCAGAGGCCATGGGACGTGAGACTAGCCATTCGCCGAGAGTTTACAGCTGGCCTTGTGGAGAGAGCAGAGCAGCTGAGCCCAGAGAGGAATGAATCCCGGGACAGAGAAGAGACTTATCCTGGCCTACAGCTGATATTGGAAAAAGCTGGGACCACGGAGCCTTAAGTGGAAGAGGAAGCCTGCACCCTTGCAGACATTGGCAGCCATCTTGCTCCAACACATGGCAACAGACTTTGGTGAGGGAAGTAGCTTATGCTTTATGGCCTGGTAACTATAAGCTTCTACCCCAAATAAATACCCTTTACAAGAGCCAACAGATTTCTGGTATTTTGCATCAGCATCTCTTTGGCTGACTAATACAACCCCTTTCCATTAATTTTTAGTGATTACACTAAGTATTACAAAATACATCCTTGAAATATGCATCCTTAACTTTTCACAGTCTATTTGGAGTTAATGCTGTAATACTTCATGTAAAAATTTACAAATCTTGCAATTTCCTACTTCCTACTTGTGCCATTCCTTGTCAAAAATCAATTGTCCTAGATGTGAAGGTCTATTTCTAAACTCTCAATTTTATTTCATTGGTCTATAGGTCTGTTGTTGTGCTAGAAAAAAACATGCTTTTTTTCTATTACTGTGGTTTTGTAATAAGGTGTTTTTTTGTTTGTTTGTTGTTTTTTTTTAGGAGGTAGCAGGGATTGAACCTAGGACCTCATATATGGGAATGAGGCACTCAACCACTGAGCTACATCCGATCCCCAATGAGAGGTGTTTTTTTGTCATTTTTGTGTGTTTTTGTTTTCAGTAGGTACCAGGGATCGAAACCTGGATCTCGTACATGGGAATTAGGCTTTCAACCACTTGAGCTACTTCTGCTCCCCTGTTGTAAGTTTTAAGATCAGGAGTGTGAGTTCTCCAACATTGTTCACCTTTTTCAAGATGGTTTTGGATATACAATACCCCTTACCCTTCCACATAAATATGACTGGTCATTCCATTTCTGCAAAGAAGGCTGTTGGAATTTGAATTGCAATTGCATTGAATCTGAAAGAACTGACATCTTAACAATAGTCTTCCAACCTGGAACATGGAATTGTCCTTCCAATTATTTATGTCTTCCTTGATTACTTTTAGCAATGTTTTATAACTTTCCATGTATATGTTCTTTGCATCCTTGGTTAAATTTATTCCTAGATACTTGATTCTTTTAGTTGCTATTGTAAATGGAATTTTTCTTAATTTGCCTTTCAGATTGTTCATTCTGAGTGAATAGAAACACTACTGATTTTTGTGTGTGGCTCTTGTACCCTGCCTCTTTGCTGAATTTATTATCTCTAATAGCTTTGAGGATTTTCCAGGATTTTTCTCTATATAGGATCATGTCATCCACAAATAAGGAGAGTTTTACTTCTTCTTTACAAATTTGGATGCCTTTACTTTCTTTTTCTTGTCTAATTGCTCTGGCTAGAACTTCCAGTACCATATTGAGTAACAATGGGGCAATGGGCATCCTTGTTTTGTTCTGATCTGAGAAGGAAAGCTTTCAGTCTTTCACCATTGCATATATTAGCTTTTTGTTTTTCACATGTGTCCTTTATCATATTGAGGAAGGTTCTTCCTATTTCTAGTTTGCTGTTTTTGTCAAGAAAGGATGCTGGATTTTGTCAAATGCCTTTCAGCATCAATTTTGATTATCATGTGTGTTTTCTGACCTTTTTACTCTTAATGTATATTACAAAAATTGGTTTTCTTGTATTGAATGACCCTTGTCAACCTGGGATAAATCCCATGTGACCATGGTTTATAATTCTTTTATGGGGTGTTGGATTCAGTTTGCTAATTTTTTTTTTTTTCCTGAGGTATTTTGCATTTATAGTCACAGGAGATACTGGTCTGTAATCTTTTATTGTGGTATCTGTAGTCCTGGTAGAACGAGTTAGGAAGTGTTCCTTCCTCTTCAATATTTTGGAGGATTTTGAGCATGATTGGTGTTAATTCTTCCTGGAATGTTTGTTAAATTCACCTGTGAAGCTATATGGTCCTGGGCTTTTCATTGTCAGGAGGTTTTTGATTACTGATTCAATCTCTTTGCTTGCTATTGATCTATTGAGATCTTCTGTTTCCCCTTGAGTCAGGGTAGGTAGTTTGTGTGCATCAAGGAATTTGTCCATTTCATCTAGGTTATTATTATTTTTTTGGTGTACAGTTCTTCATAGTATCTTTTTATAATTCTTTTATTTCTGTGGAGTTGTTGGTAATGTCCCCCTTTCCATTTCTTGGTTTAGTTCTTTCCATCCTCTCTCTTTTTTTAAAAATTGAGATGTTGTGAGTTAACAAAACAATCATACATACTATCCTCTCTCTTTTTTCTTTGTCAATGTACCTAAAGGTTTGTCCATTTTATTGAACTTTTCAAAGAACAAACTTTTGGTTTCATCAATTCTCTCTATTGTTTTCTATTTCACTTATCTCATTTTAATTTTTTCTTTTTCTGTTCTTCTGCTTGCTTTGGTTTAGTTTGCTCTTCTTTTCCTAGGTCATCCTGTTCTGAGGTTCAGTCATTGATGGGAAATCTTTCTTCTCTTTTATAGTAATTATTTGGAGCTATAAATTTCCTTCTCAGCATTGCCTTTGCTGCATCCCATTAGTTTTGGTATGTGGCATTTTCATTTTCAGTTGCCTCAAGATATATCCTATTTTCCCTTGTGATTTTTGTCTTTGACCGGCTGGTTGTTTAAGAATGCACTGCTTAATTTTCACATATTTGTGAATTTTCCAGTTCTCTTCTGTTACTGATTTCTAACTTCATTCCATTGTGGTTAGAGAAGAGTCATTGTATGATTTAAATATTTTTTAATTTATTGAGACTTGTTTTGTGACCTAACATATGGTCTGTCCTGGGATATGATCCATGTGCACTAGAAAAGAATTTGTATTCTGCCACTGTTCAGTGAAGTGTTCTGGATATTAGTTAGGTCTAGTTGGTTTATTTTATTGTTCAAGCATTCTGTTTCCTTATTGGTCTTTTGTCTAGTTGTTCTATTCATTATTGAAAATGGTGTATTGAAGTCTCCTATTTTAATGTAGAATTATCTATTGCCCTTCAAATCTGTTAATATTTGCTTCATATATTCTGGGTCACTGCCTTTTGGTGCATATATTTTATAATTGTTATGTCTTTTTGTTGAATTGACTCCTTCTTTGTCCCTTCTAACAGTTTTTGACCTAAAGCTTATTTTATCTGATAATAGTATAGCTACCCCGGTTCTCTTTTGGTTACTATTTGTATGGTATATAATTTTTTCCATCCTTTCATGTTCAGCCTACTTGTATCTTTGAATTTAAGGTGAGTCTCTTGTAAATAGCATATAGTTAGGTCACACTTTTTTTTTTATCCATTCTGCTAATCTCTGCCTTTTGACTAGAGAGTTTATTCCATTTACATTTAAATAACTACTGATAATGCAGGACTTTCTTATACCATTTTGCTATTTGGTTTTTTTAAGTCTTACACCTATTTTGATCTTCAATTCTTCTGTTACTGCCTATTTTTATTTTTATTTTTTTGTACTGTACCATTCTGAGTCTTTTCTCATTTGTTTTGCATATATTTTTCATTTTTTCTTTGTGGTTACATAAGGCTTGAATTTAACACACTTAATCTATAACAATCATGTTCGATTTGATAACAACTTAGCTTCATTGGCATGTGTACTCACTGTTTCTATAACCCTCTGTCCCTGCACTTTTGTTATGCTAGTTGCAAGACTTTAGTTCATACATTTTATGTCCAAAACCATGGGTTTTCATTACTTTTTATGCATTTGCATTTAGAACCTGTAAGAAGTGAAAAGTGGAATTACCTACCAAAACATTTTCATGACCTTTATGGTACCTTGATCAGATGTCTTTATTTCTTTATGCTGCTGTGATCCATGTATAGTGTCCCTTCCTTTCTGTTTGAAGAACTCCCTTTAGCATTGCTTGTTAGGCAGGTCTAGTGGTGCCAGATTCCCCTAGGATGTGTTTATCTGGGCAAGTCTTACTTTCCCTCTATTTTTGAAAGTTTCTCTCCAGATACAAAACTCTTGGTTGACAATTGTTTTCTTTCAGCACTTTAAATTTGTCCCACTGCCTTTTTGTCTCCATGGTTTCTGATGAGAAAGAGATAATTAATCTTATTGGGATGCCTTTGTATATAACACATTGCTTTTCCCTTGAAGCTTGCATAACTCTCTCCTTATCCTTGGCATTTGACAGTTTGACTACTATGTGTCTAGACATGATTCTCTTCAAGTTTATCCAATTTGGGATTCACTGGGCTTCTCAAATGTCCATAACCATGTCTTTTGTTAAATTTAGGAAATTTTCTGCCATTATTTCTTTGAATATTCCTTCTGCCCCTTTCTCTCCTTTTCCTTCTGGGATTCCCATAATGCATATATCGGATTGCTTGTTTATGTCCCATAGGTCTCTTAAGCTCAGTTAACTTTTTTTTTTTTTTTTTTTTTTTTTTTGTGCTTCTTTCTTTGCACTCCTCAGCTGAAATAATTTCAGTTGTTTTGTCTTCGAGGTCACTGATTCTTTCTTCTGCAAGCTCCAATCTCCTGTTGAACTCTCCTAGAGAATTTTTCATTTCAGTTACTGTGATCTTCAATTACAATGCTCCTGTTTGGTTCCTTTTAAACATTCCTATCTCTTTATTGAGACCCTCATTTTGTTCATTAATTGTTTTCCTGATATCCTTTAGCTCTATGTTTTCCTTGATCTCCTCAAGCAAACTGAGAATCATTTTTTAAAAGACTTTACCTGATATGACCAAAATCTCTTCGTCTTTGTTGATGGATTTTTATCTTGCTCCTTTAAATGGATCGTCATATCCTGTTTCTTTGTCCTGTGATCTTTTGTTGCACAGTTTATATTTTAATATTTTGAACATTAACTATGGAATGCAGCCCCAGAGCTATTTCTTAAGTTTGTGTCCAGCTAGTGATTGACAGAGATTTTCCTGAGTTCCAAGACCTATCAAAAACAAATACAAAAAAAAACACCTCCTTTCACAGTCTTACAATATTGGCTCTCCATTGATTGGTGCTCTCCTTCAGATTTTAGCCCGCCTACTATGATCAGCCCAGGGCAAACTGTAGTACAGCCTTCTATGTTTTCTTACCCTCTGTTTGTGGACATGTGCTTGCTCATGTTTTAGGAATTCCCCTGTTTATAGGAATTAAAATGTTCCATCTACTCCCTATGAAATAGTGTTTCTACTCCTCCCAGGCACTCTATTGTGTAATTTAAAGCAAGTAATCCTTTGCCTCAGACCACTTGGGCTTAACAGTTTCATATACTGCTTTAGCTGTTTGCACACTGTTTCTGCCTCCAGGGCAAGTTGCAGAAAGGTGAGCCAGAGAAGAGTTTCCTGGTTCCATCTTTCAGGTGGATACATTATTACTGGCACCAATGTATAGGTACCATCGTATGCACATAGGGATTACTCATCTCCCTATGGACAGAGCCACAGGGAGGGACTGGGGGAGGAAGCCAGGGAGCCAGGAGTATCTCCTACTACTACTATCAGGTGAGATGAGTGCTATAAAGAAAATGAAACAAATTTAAGAGTTAAAGACTGGGGGATGCTATTCTTGATAGTCTTATTAGAAAAGGTTTTTCTGAAGAACTCAAATCTAAGAAGAAATGTGACTGGAGCATTCTCCTTGAATTCCCTTTATTGACACATGGAGTCACTCTTCTCCAAATTACTCAGTCAGGAAACCAGACTATCACCTTCAAGTTGATTCTCTTTCTCATTACTCACATCTAAAGATTCCAGAATCTCTCACCTATGTGACCTCCTTAACATCTCTTGTCTTCAGCTCTAAGTTTCCATCTCTACAGGTAATATCTTGCTTAAGTTCTAGTTCTTCTTTTGTATTGCAACAGTCTCTATAAAGATCTCCAGGCTTGTACTACTGCACCCTATCTCCCACCTTGACACCAGAGTGGGCTTTATTAAACCTAAAAGAAGTCATGTTACCAGCTTAAAATTATTCCTTGGCTCTACAATTTACTGCATAAAGTTCTTTGTTATTTAAGTCTTTAATGATCTAGCCCGATTCTACATGTTTGTCATTATCACTCACTCTACCACATACCCCACCTCCCATTCCCTCTCTCTTCTCTATATAATTCATTTGCAAACATGCCAGGCTATTTTACCTATCCGTCTTCCATGTTCCCCCTCCCCAACATGCTACCTCTCTTAGAAATGTTTTATCAACCACTCCTTGCCAATCACTTAGAAAATTTCTAAGACCTACAATTAGAAGAACCTCCCAAGTGATGTCAATGCTGCTGTGAATAGCAAGTACAAAAATGACTCTAAGATGCCCTTTAAATATTGCTTGACCCCAAACCATAAGAAACTTATATTTGTTCGATACCACAAAATCTCTATTTCTCCAGCCCCATCTTTCATCACAATTCCCCCTCTATTCTCTGTACCTTTCAGCCAACCTAAACTAGTTGTAATTCCCCAAAGACTTGATACTCACTATGTGCCCTTGAGCGCTGTATTCCCCTTTGCACATCTCTCCTCCCCCTTCACTTGCTTAACTCCCACTCATCCTACTTTGTAAAAGTACAAATAGCTTTTTGTACTATTTGAATTGCACATCACAATGAACTATAATCGTTGCTTTACATGTATGTTTCCTCTACTTAATATTAAATTCTTTGAGGATATTCAGTTCTTTTCCTTTTTGAATGTGCAATTATGAGCACCATGCCTTGACACAAAGTAGATGTTAAACCAATGAAGAGATGACAAAAGGGGTTACAGTGCAAAAATTCAAACAGACCTAAAACCCAAAGCATATCAAGACAAAGAAACCCTCTTTTCATACTTCTGTGTTAGCACCAGGCACAGTTTTCACTTCTTACATTTCCTTTCTTATATCCATTCCTTCAGTATCATACCTTTTAACTTTGCCTCACCATCTGACAACCTTCACAACTTAATCTGTAGCAAATGAATTTTTGCATCTAATTGCTGAATTTTAGAAAATAAGTTTTCTCCTATGTTATTAAGAATTATACTCATTCCTTACAATTGCATGAGAGAAATTTCAACTTTTCTAAAAATATAATTTGAGGTAGAAGAATGATTATTTCTTCTCTAAAAACAAGCATTCAACAAATATCTAACGACAAACACTGTTAAGTCTGTATAAAGAATTTTTAAAAATTGTAAAATGCAGATAGTCTAACTTATTTTCCCCTTTTTACCCTGGTGTTAAACATTATGTCTGTACTTTGCAAGTATCTTTAGACAATATGCATGCAACAGACACACAACTCTTTTATTATTCATTTTATTTTTATATAAATTAACATCCTAGAAAAATTGAAATAGAAACACTAAATACAGTATTGCACATAGCGATCTTTGTTAAATGCCCTATTATTTCATTGAAGAATGGTAATATACATATTGGAGGGACTGAGGGGACAGGAAGATTACAAAACAAAATAACCACTACTGTTTCTTTGCATTTAAACTGCAAACTAAAGAGAGACCATACTTTACATAAATACAAACGTGGTTATGATCCAAAACATTATTTTTCTTTTTAAAACAATAGCAATAAATTCTCTCCTTTATCCATAACCATAACTCCCAACAAGTATCATTAAAAGTAATTAAAAGAAAGCCCCCTAATGTTGGACAAAACCACCATAATGCATTATGAGCTGACTTGAAAGTACTCGTAGAAAGAGTGGGTGATTTACGTCTTTTTCTCAAAGCAAACTAAAAATAAAGTCCTTTCCTAGACTCCTTCAGATAATGAATCACTGCATTCTCATTTTACAGCTTTTAATCACCTGCCATAATGCATACGGAGCAAGGGCATTTCCTGTGCTCCCTCGTCCAACTTAAATCATGGCAAAATACTCAGGCAGGCATATTTAATTAGCAGGTTCTCACTTGATGTCAATTCACCCAAAAACTTAAATAGATATATATTTTGTCAACAGTGGGTCATGTTGGGTAATTTTAGGCGCAACATTTGTTTAAAGTCCTTCAAAATATTGGGCCAGCTTTTCTTTGTGAAGGATAATGGTAAAAGTTACGCAGATTAGCGTTTTATAAGGGGCAAAAGGGACATATTCTGATAAGAACCTTTACTGAACTTAAAACTGATTCCTGTCTATATTAAGTCATTTATTAGGAAAGGGCTTCACTTCTTCTAACCTTTTTCTATTCATTATTTGATTTGAGTAAAATAAACTATAATTATCCTCTTTCACAAATATTTACTTATGGAGAACAACCCAAGAATTGTGAAAGCATTGATTATGTTATATAAATGGTATTTAAACCTTAAAATGGAGCCTTATAGGTAGACACGAAACTGATAAACAATTCACCGGAAATAACATTTTACTCATAAATCTAAATGCAGTGGTATGGAGTTCTGGTGTCAGTAGAAAGGAAGGTGTTTGCTGTGACAGGACTATTTTCACAAAAGTAATTTTCAGTTTTATGTCTAGCATGTTCAGAATTAATGCAGATACTGCCTCTTATACATGCTGTTTTGGTCTATCGGTATAATACCATAAACTTTTACAAAAAGAAAAGGTGTCCATTTCTCCACTGGTCTACTGCTTTTGTATTTTTTATATGAATGTATAATAAAATTCAACAATCAGTGAATTCTCTAGAAAACACAAAGATTATGCAAGAGGTCAAGAAGAAAATGATTGGAATGATGTAGTTTCCTTCCCACCCTCAAGTTAGTTGAATTTTGCAGAAGTGGTTGCAAAGACTCATTTTCATTCTGCTTTTCATTGTTCAGGTTTTCATGCTTATCTTTGCTTTCTGAAAATAAACACACCAGATAAAAATTATGGTTAGAAAGAAGAACTTGAATAGATGCATGGAGTTTAGAATAGCCCAAGCAAGACCTGTTCATTTGGATCATATTCTCTGGGAAAATGTTCTAAACATGCAATAGCACATAAAGGAAAAAAATATAAGTAGAACAGGCTCAATCTTTTTAAAATTTTCACCGAGACAAATTGCCAGATATTTTTGAGGAAAAAGAAAAGTTTTTAAGATTTAACTTCTACCCACAGGAAAGAGTTCCAAATCACCTTTCTTATTCTCAACTCTATGTACAAACACATAAATATAAAAATGGAATCGGGTGCTTCAATTCATAGATTATATATTATAATTCTCTTCTATCCTTAAAAACAGCATGACTGAGGCTGGCTAATAAATAATTTTAATTTTAATTAAAATATTAAATTTAAAATTTAATATTCTTTATTAAAATATTAAGATATGTTAATATTCTATAATAATTGTACTTGAATAAAAGAAAAGAACAAAATGAACTAAACCATATTTGCCATTATGTACGATTAATTTCTTTTTTTTAAGGAGGTACTGGGGATTGAACCCAGGATCTTCTACATGGGAAGCAGGTGCTCAACCACTTGAGCTACATCTGCTCCCCAGCGAGAGTTGGTTTTTTCCATTTGTTTGTTTTTAGGAGGTACCAGGGATCGAACCTGGGACCTCGTCAATGGGAAGCAGGTGCTCAACCACTTGAGCTATATCTACCCTCCAGGTAAGATTAATTTTGATATAGAAAAACTGAAGGGAAAACAGCTTTTAAATGCAGTTATAATCCCTAACTTTCTCTAAATAGGGCTATCAATCCTATCCCAGTTTGGGTTACTTTAACATCTTTTCCATTTAGACTATGTTAGACAAATCCATTTCAAATGCTCCCATTTTAAGACCTAACCCAACTTTTCATTTAAACTGCACCATTTACTTATAGTATGGAACCATGATAATCTGTGCAAAACATTAACCAAAATATCTACAGGATCACAAGGAAAAACTAGTCATTTCAACTAAACCCTTCCCTCCTCGGGGTATACAACTTGGCATTTATTTTTAAAGAGAAGGTAGGCAAGGAGGAAACTTCGATTAGCATGCTAAACTCAACCTATTGGCTGACAGCAATGAAGCAGTCACCCTTTATAGCCATTCTTGGCTGTGAACCAATTCTGAGGACTCTGGGCAATGAGCAACACTACACTTGGCATTTCCCATCAAGTTTGAGACCTCAGTGGAGCAAATTCAGTGATAGCTTCCATTATGGGGCTAGATGCAGCCCTCTCCTGTGATCCATGTGTAATGAAGAAAATGAAAGTGTATCTCTCCTGTCCACAAAATACACATGCCCACATACATGCACACCCTTAGTGAATTTATCTGAAGTTTCCAAATAGTGAATCTTAGTATTCCTTTCTCCTCTGGGCTTGATCTAAGGGATAAGGGGAAGGAGGGCCTTTAAGTCAGAAGTTCGTTATTGATTCACACATAAGAGGAAAATAATTAAAACTTTGTATATATTCTGAAAACAAAATTTAATAGTTTTTTAAAAAATCACAAATTAAATAAAAGAAAATTTAAATACTTACGATTCCAGAATCATGTCTTGGTTTTATTTTATAAAGTGATTTCCCCTTTTTCTGCCTACACACCTCTTCTGCTTCTTTAACTCTGAAAGGAGAGAAAACACATGAATTTAAACATAGAACCCAGAGAGATTACTGCAAAATGGCAAACCTCAACTCATTGGATATTTAAATACTGGAGAAAAGAATTCCACATACACAGGACTGTTATCTGAAATTTGGTTTAAAATCATAGACTATGAAAGCTAGAGGTTAATTCATACAGGGATTCTTAACGTGAAATGAAAGGATGAATGAATGAAATATTCGTATGGTTGGGCAGAGGGAGTAAACTTTCCATCCTATTCTTAAAGGAGTCATATACAGGAACGTGAAGACATTCTTCCCATTTTCCTGTGAGGGCATTGAGACTGGCTCTCTTATGTAAAGAGGACTGGCACATTACAGAGATGAGAAGCGTGATGATAATTAAATAAACAGCATCACATAAAAATTGACATGCTTGTTTAGAGTTATTTCAGATTCACTTTCTACATCATACTTGAGTATGAAAGTTACAATCAATACTTGGGCAGTTTTTCAAAAATTGAGCTTCATCAAGCATGGTAACCAATCATCACTTAATTGATAACAGAAAAGAGAGTGAGCAATAATAACATTTTAGCACTTTTAGGATTTCTTTTTAAATACACATTCCAGGGAAAATAGTATTGAATTTACCAGAGGCATAATTAAAAGAGAATGCTATTTAGAGATAAGTCTTTGCATTTAACTCAGCTCTGCTAATTGCCATTGGGACATGTCCTAATACCACCGAACCATGGGATTCCTTCTAATAGGAAAAGCGTTCAATAATGTATGAGTCTTACTATTATGGGCACCCAGAATTGTTGCAAATATCAAGTAAACCTTTATTTTAAAAGTTCTTTATAAATTGTAAAATACTAGAAAAAGTTATGGTTGTTTTAATTAAACAAGTAATAATAAATCTGTAAACTGGGATTCTGTTAATAGGAAGGGGTATTGTAAGAAGGAAATTAACCTATCATATTAATTTATTTTTTATTATTGTGATTTTTTCCTTGAGAATTAAAAATGGAGTATTTCTGGAGAAACTAAAAAGTCTCTGACTTGATCTTAATAAAAAACCTTTTATGTAGATCTTGAAGCCTAATTTCCTGGAGGAAATGAATTATAAATACATTGCTTGAACCCTGTGGCAAAAGATCTAATGACAGAATTCATCACACATACAACTGAATGAAACCCTGCCTATAAACAACTGAATGAAACAAATAATCCAGTATAGCAGCTACAAGATTGATGATATAGTTTACATTAAAGCATGACAAATGGAAGTAATTCCTTTTGGACATAAAATGCCTGCTGGGGTAGATATTGTTAGCAATTCTAGAAAATGATCACAATTTAGAAAACACTCCATTGTTACTATTTTTATTACTTTCGACCCAAGCCATAAATTGCCTTTAATCCTCCCTCTAAACATTTGAACAAAAAAATATTTTCTTTAGAACAAACTAAGGATTGCAAAAGGTCCACATTTTCCTCTGAAATAGCTACCAGTAAATTTAAGTTGAAGTATTTGGACAGGGAATTAAGGAAACTTTTTTCAGTATTTAGCCAAAATCCAGTAGATACCCTCTTAAATTTACTTTGAGCTCTTTAAAGCATTTTTGGCATTTTAAAAATGTACTTCACAAGTATTCAGATCACCAAAGCTTCTTAATTTTCTCACTATCCTATTTGTTTTCAAAACACGTTTTTGTGAGGGCTGCAGGAAGCTGAGACTAATGCAAATATATTTAATTTTACACAAAAACAAATTCAGCCACTCCTTATGGATGACAACAACTCAAGAGAATATGCATCAAGGAGGCCTCACAAGACCTTTCAGTGCATCCATTCATTTGACGATCATTTATGGAGCAGTAACTCCAGCTCAGGCACTAGGCTTGACTGGATTTTATAAAGACAATCAAATTCAAACACCTAACAGGAGAGCTATACACCTAAGCAAGCACCACCTAGGTTTGCATAAAGTACAGCCGTGTCCTGGAGGAGGCTCCTGGCGCTGGGCGGTTGGGATTAGGGAAATCTTTCTGGAGCAGGCCGACCGTGAGCTTTGTTTAAAAGACAAGTACGGCTTTTTCATACTTTCTTGGGGGAAAGGAGAGTATTACATCCTGAATAACATATGCAAAGGGTGAGAGTCAAGGAACATTGTCGTGGACTGAGAGAACTATTAGACCTTCTGCCTCCTGCTGCCCCAGGAGCTCCACATTCCTAGAGGCGGAAGTCCACACTGGCATTCCGGCTTATGTATCAGACTCTGATGCATATGATTAGGATGAATCAGTACCTAACCCTGAGCACTTCTGGATATACACAAATAAATACTTTGGAAGCTGGGAAACAGCACCCAAACCTTGAACAGCTGCTCTCCAAATTTAGGAGAAGAATCATGGAGAATCTGTTAAAATGCAGCTCTCCAGTCACCGCTTGGTCCTTTTGGGGTGCATTTGTGATCAGCAGCCTGGAGATGCTGATGCAGGGGGCTGGCGGGCAGCTCTTTGAGAAACAGGGACCTGGCGCCTGCAGACCCCCTCCAGGTAGGAACGCTTCCTGAAGCCCTGACTGGGTGGCCAGAAGCCCCCTTAGACGAGGCTTTCTCACCCCTTGCTGCTTTAATGGTATAAACCCTGGGATCACAAATTCATACCATGAAGACTTGCTCACCTCAGCATTTTGCCGGTCCTACCCCGTCTTTACTTCCTAGCAAATGTTACTTCTTCAAAACACCAATTTTATTTCAACAAAACTCTGACAAGAATTTTTTTCTATGCTTTAGGCAGGAAAAAGAATGTGTCTCTGGAGGTCAGATATGCTTCCAGACTTGAGAAAAATAAGAAAAATAATGAGAAAGAAGTTGGGATGGAGAGGGCCTGAGACAGCTGTCAATAGGAGCGAGTTCCTCCTGCACTCTCTCCATCTGGGCAATTGTGGTGGATTTCATCAGCTGCAATTTTGGGCATATTGAGTAACTACTTGTACATTTTCCATCCTCTTTTCCTCATGCCTCACCCTCATTCAGTGATGCCTAAAGTTTCTAAGTAGGAAAAAGATGTTCATTTCAAAACTAGACATCAAAGGTCTTAAATGAAAAGGCATGGTGGAGATAACATTTCAAACAATAAATAAAAATGACCAACATGACCTGTTTAGAAGGGCGAAGTAAGTAAAAAGAGGGAGTGCACTTCATTTATAATGAGAGAAAGCAGTGAGCATGAAGACAAAGGTATACTGACAGAGGAAACATGGCTGGGTTGAGTCCACAGGCTTCAAATTTTTGCCAACATGAGTTTAAACTCCAACTGGGGGTCTGTGGATTTTGTAGAGAGACAGAGTTCTCCTGAATGATGCATGAAGATACATTCTTTTAACGTGCCAGAATTCACACAGAGGAGACTGCCAGGGCATTTGTTAATCAAGATTTCACCTTACTAGTGGACTAAAAGGGGAAATAAAAATTTTCGGATGACGTGTTGGAAAGGTTTAACAGTTGAGCAACTTCCAATCAGCAATCTTAGATAACAGAAGGAAAAAAATGAACAAAAAACCAAAGCATATAATAATGAGAAGAAATTCTTCATTCATCACTTTTAGGGATTTCAGGTGGAAAAACACAGAAAGCAGAGACTAGAAAACAAGAATAAATGGTATACGACGGCTGTGAAACTTGATATTTATGTTAATATTTTGTTGTAAGAGCTGTTATTGTCTATGAAACTTTGGAAACAAAACTATGCTGAAGAAATTTCAGAGGTATGCTCTTATTCTTTAAATGGAGGACCAAGAGTAATCAAAGATTATAAGACATTCGCAAACTTTTGTGGGAGAGTTTAATTACGAGAAATAGTCAACACACACATGGAATTAGGTTGGCAAGCAGAGTAGGTGACCAATTTAGGCAAAACATTTTTTTGAACGAGAGCAAAATTTCACTTTGAGGTGGGCAGAACAGCTGTCCCATGAATGGGAGAGCCCCAGATAAGGAATCGTGCCCTCTTCAAGGACCAGTCTTTAAATAATCAATTTTGACTGAAGTCTTCCTGAAACGAATTGACTCTTCTCTTTCGTAAAGAAATGGGACACTTTAACTTGTCCTGGTGACTCATTCGTATCGTTATTGTTTTGTGGCATGATGCAGGGCTCCCCTGGGGGCCTCCTAAAATACATAAGGGAATTTGTCCATGTGTTGACTCAAAATGCTGTGCTGTGTTGGCTTCGTGCCAGCTTTTACATTTTCTGTTTCTTCCTAGGGTAGCAGGGTGTTATCACGTCTCACGAGTGCCAGCATGCCTGCCTTAAGCAGAGACACTACGCCTCCTTTTAATAATTCCTATCTTCTCTAGAGAGGAAAACCAGACAACTAAGCTAATTTATATGGTCCTCAGATTAGAGCAGTAGGAAACTGAATAGAGTTTCTGAACTTGTGGCAGTGATTTCAGCTTTCACAGGGCTTTTCCCCCACGCGTCCTTCAGGGTCCACAGCTGTGTCTGGAAGGTTAGAGAAGCCCGTGGTCTGAGCTTACCTATAGGCAGGGCATTGCAGCTCTAAATTTCTAAGAGTATAAGAGGCTAAGACTTTGCTTACCTAGTATTGCACCCGCCAACCTGCTTCTTCAGCAGGTTGCTCGTAAGGATGGACACTAACGCTGGACTGAATCGAAGCCTGGGATTCAAGTTCATGCAGGTGAAGCCGTGTGAGAGCCACCCACACATCAGGAGGTGGAGTGCTTGTGAGGAGTATGACCGCGAGATCATCCCTCAGCTGAAACTGTTCTCTAGGCCCTGGCAAAACTCATCAGTGGAAAACGAAGCATCTTTAAAGCTCATGTTTCAACTTATTTTTTAAAAAAACCTTATGTTAAATTTATCTTATAAAAATAAAGGGGCAAATATAACTTAAAAGAAGCTACACAAATTTCAGTGCATCAATATGGATGCTTTTCTTTACATGCAAATGATCTAAGTTGTAACAACTTCACTTGGTTTAAAAATATCAAGCTGAGAAGTAAGTTATCAGGCATAAAAGTCTGAGCCCAAAAGATTCTGAATATTTTTAATATTTACAGTATCAGAGGAGACAGATGTAGATGTAGAATGAAGACCTTTTTAATCAGAATTTGTGATAACTAGCTTTAAATTTCAGTTATTTGTATTTTGGTAATTTTCAAAACAAAATGAAAGTTTCTCTTAATACAACTGGGCGCATTTACCCTGAAAGTTATTCCAAGCAGAGAGAGTGGTTGCTCATAAAGATGGATTCTACTTTGCACTCTCCCTCCCCAGCCCCAGATCCACTTATTGTCAGGCAAACATATACAAAAGTTCAGTGTGATTAAGTTTAAAGACAGTTTGTGAGATGAGTAAGGGAGATACACTCTGGCACAGATACAGAGAAAAGAAACCAGACGTCCCTGCTGCCTGCAGGCAGAATAATTGTTATCTGCCTTCTAGAGCAAAGGCCAGGCCGGCCACAACCTTATCAAGAAAACAGATACGCTCTCATCATTCAATCGAGGGAAAGGGAGCCACTTTTCTGCCTCTAAACATTAATACTTTGGTCTAAGTAAGTATCTGTGGCAGACAGATTCATTTCCTGCTGGCTCCAACTCGGCTTGCTTGGAACAGCCCGATTCCTCACTGGAGTCTATGGGCCTGGGAGAGATTTAAATGCAGCATGGCACTGGAGTGTGAATGCCACACATCTGAGGTCCTGATACTGATACGGTGGAGATGGGTCTTCTATAGATAAGCTAAGGGTAGATGTAACTAACAACGTACTGCAGGGAAACACAACACCATCTTGCCTGCCTACAAATTTAAAAATTTTAACCCAAAAGAGAAAGGAAGGTAAGAGAGGGAAAGAAACACACAGGCATGCACACACACACAGGAGGGGAGGAAGGAGGGGTAGGAGGAGGGAAGAAGGGAAGCTCAAGACAAAGACTAGCTGAGAGGGCCTCCTTCAGAGCTGTTGTGCTCTCTCCAGCTAGAGAGAGCAGTTGTCATTAGATGTCTTGTGGCATTAAAGGTGATTTGGGGAAGTTTACTCCTGGCTCTGTCTTCTTTTCTTTATAACCTCAATGATTTAAAATACACACGCCCACAACCACAAAACTCTTGAATTATAAAGGAAGCAGAATCACTCAAAATGTCACTTATCATTACTGCAAATAAAAAGAACATAAGTTTCCTCAGGAAAACAATTCTGAGTTCAAGTTGAATTTCTGAATTCCATCACTGAGAATGTCAGTGTCTTTTTCAGAGAGAAAATGACATTCACACCTAAAATTTTTACTGCTAGAAATAATTATTAGCGTAAAGTAGCTTCTGACACAAGGAAAACACAATCTTTAAAAAATCTTCAAGCTTCTCTGCTCAAGTATCAGCCCCAAAAGGACGACATGAGTGTGCTTTAGTAATGGATGTTACGTGAGGAAGAAGTACGAGACTTCTCCATATGGACTCTTGAAAACCCACATCTGTTCATCAGAAGAGGCCACGTGTTGGATGAAAATTAACCACCTATTTGTAAAGATCCTTGCAGCACAGCACAGCAGTTCAGGGAGGGGCTCAGTGGGCCTTCCCAGATGCATTAAAACATGGTGCCCCACTCATTTCACAACAGCAAGCCGTGCAAGTCTGCCCCTTCTATTAACAATGTTAGCTGGAGTTTGAAGAGTATTCATAGTCAGGAAACATGGGCTTCCATGACAGTTAGGTATGTATGTTCCATGTTTCTATTCTAGAAACCGCAAATACATTCCTCCCATTGAACATAAAGCCAACATGCAGAAATTACGCGTATCAGTGTTTCCTGAACCTACTTTTGTGTGGTATATGTATGTAGTTAAAAAGAGATGAGAGAATTTTCTATTCATTAAAAAAAAAACACAGCACATTCAACCAATCAAATCAATTCTCTACGAACTCAGTCTCTTTGAAGACTGTCTGAGATTCTTTAAGATGCACAACATCACAATTCGTGGATGTACAGCCTCAGATGATGATCATTCCTCCATCGTTTTGGCATAACTACAGATAAGTAAAGACAGGTATGGGTACACCCCGCAGTCCCCTCATTTCCAAACACAACAAAAAATCATACGCAAGAGTTACCATTCAAAGCTGCCTCTCTGCTAAGTTTAGTTAGCCCGTGCTGCTTCCACCTCCTCACTTCCCATCTACTTCTCTAACACTACAGTCAAGTGCTCTCGAAAAAGTCAGCAACAATTTTCTAACTGGCAAATCCACCAGCCACTTTCTATTACTTACTCTCCTCCACTGTGCTAAAAACTTGCAAATGGTTACTAGTCCCCAGTTCTTTTTAACTCTCTTATCCTTTGGGCCTCAGACAACTTCTGACTTTTCCATCTTTTGGACCTTTTTCCCTAACCTCTTCTGCTGCTTTTTATTTAATAAACTTCCCCTAATATGTTATTTTTCCCCCAGAACTCTATAATCTTGACTCTGTGGTATTGATAGAAAATCTCTATAATTCCAACTGTCATTTCTATGTGGAAGATGTTTAAATCTACCTCTAGCTTTGACCTTTCTGCTGTGACCTATCCAGATCCTAGTGGACATTCTCTCTCGCCGGCCCCCGCCTTGGTTAAGGGCATAACCATGCACCACATCCACCTCTGAATCCTTCCTCTCCCTCTTGAGCACTCCCTCTAGGCATATGCAAATGGTTAACAAGTTCTGCTATTAATTATTCCTCAGTAACCATTTTTAAATCTGTCCCTACCTCTCTAACTCCAACGTGTGTAATTTTTTCCAAGATTCCTTCTTTTCTTGCCTGGATCATTGCCATCATCTCCTGATTGGCCTCCATGCCCATCCAGTCCATCCCCTACACTGCTGCCTGAGAAGACACCCTAAACATGAGACTCACCGGATGCACTTGGTCACCCCATTACAGTGCAGCCCATTTGCCAGGAGAGACTAGTTTAAGTTCCTTTGTGAAGCATTCAAGGTCATTTACAGCATTGTCCCCACTAATCTAATTTTCCCTTCGTCCAATAATACAGGACCATCCTTCACCCCCACTGGAGGTCTTTGTAATTTTGTCCCTCTCGGGCTGACCATTCTCTCTTTCTCTGCCTTTGCTCTCCCACTGGTCCTCCAATGGAAGACTTTTCTAGTACTTACTAGCAACTCACAAATGGTTAATTAGCCCCAATTCAAGATTAGCTTCCTACAGGAAGTATATCTGGCTCTCTAGTCAGGTTTATTCATGCAATTCTCTATGCTTTCGCAAAACTTTGTTCAGTTTTTGTTGTTTTTGTTTTTTTTAAAGAGAAGAATTATGGCTATTTACTTACCCATCTCTTTGCCTTGCTGAATACGAAGTTCCTTGAGTTTAGGAATCATGTGTATCCCCAGGGCACAGTATTAAATCTAATACCAGAAGTATTCATGAGATGTTTGAAAAATAATCTACTCAATGAATAAATGATGACATACAGGGAAATTATGATTAAGTTAGAATGCACAAAGATAAATTTAGGCAGATATCTAGAGCTTGGATCTTTATCTCTTGTTTTTGCTTCTTCTGGGGAAAGCTTTTGTAATATGGTTGGATGTCCAATTCACATTTTGAATAAACTACCAGGGATTTTATTTGACCTGACCTTTGAGTTTACTGATTTAATGTTATATTCCCATCCATAAATAACACTTTAGTTTGAATGAATGCATATAAAATTTTAAATTATTAAATAGTTTAGAGTATCATATTCACTTGATTCCATGTTATAGGGGAACTAATTATGCATATGATACACGACCATTAGGCAAGTGTAAGGATTTAACATGAAATTTTGTCATACCAGTCTCACTAATCCTTACTAACTTGTAGGACAATAGAAAAGATAAATGACACAGATGTCATTGATCTTCATTCCAACAAAGCATTTAAAGGATCTCTAGTGGAATATTTGTGGACAAGATAGAGAAATGATGGCAAGATGATAGTATACTTAGACGAATTTATGATGAATAAATATGCTCAAGAACATAACAAGGTGACTTTATATAAAGTTATGTTCCTGTTTTAAAGAATGTCACATTGAAAAGGATCAAAGCACAATCAACTGGATAAAATTATAGTGACTGTTTTAATCTGAGAATGGGGAAAACTTTCCTAGTAATGACAGGTGTCCAGAAAGTGGCTGGGCTGCTTTCCATGTGTACCAGACACACGGGGTGCATCACGTACCCACCTCATTTACCCAGCCTGGCGATCAAGCAGGGGAGGTATTCTTACCCCATTTTAGAGGCAAGGAGCCTGGGTGCAGATAGGTTCCTGAAGTCACACAAGTGAACAGGGAAGAAGAGAACCCAGATTTCATTGACTTCAGATCTGTGCTCTTTCCACATCACCACTACTGAAAAGGGTACAGTATCATGGGCATAATGCCCAGCTATTAATACTATAAAATATGATGCCTGAAATGAAAAGTAGAATACAACAGATGATCTCTGATTTACTTCCCAAGTTCAATATACCTTTTTCTTTAGAGAGCTTCCCCAGAGTGAGCATCTCAAAAGATGCTACAATCTGAGCTCCTCGAAGGCAGGAAATGTCCCAGTGTCATAGAAGCAGCTCAGGTTTTGGTGCTTATCATATGCCAGGATCTGTGCTAGGAGGGTTTACAGACAGCACCTCCTTTAAACCTTTTAATAATTCCATGAGCTAGATGTTATTGTGGTCCAACTTTTTCAGACGAGGAACCTGAAACTTAAAATACTCAACTTGCTCAAGGTCATACAGCAATTTGTGGCAGACTCGTAGTTCAAATTGAGACAAACACAATTTAGCCCCATAGCTCTAGCTTTAGCCACTGTACTATATCTTCTTACAATGTAAATACACGGGAAAAATGAAAAGAGACAAGAAACAGATGCAGGCAAGGAGGAAGACAAACAGGAAGGCAGGAATACAGGTAAAAATACACCTTATCTTTTGTACTGTATTCATTTACTTAATTATCCTAGGCTTTAAGCAGTGGTTCTCAAGCTTAAGTGTGACTAGGAATCACTCAAAGAGCTTGTTAAAACACAGAGTGCTGGTTCCTATACCCGTGAGTCATTAGATCTGGGGTGGTACTCAAGTAGCAACAGTTCTAACAAGTTCCCAGGTGACAGGGATGCTGCTTGACAAGGAACCACATTTTGAGAACCTTTGTCCTAGTACATGGCAGTGTCCAGGAAAAAAAATGTTTGTGTTGTTTAAGGGATATGCACCTATCAATACCTTCTTCTTTCTAGTCACGTACGCCCCACCTGATTCCAAAAGACTGACTCTTCCACAACTCTGAACACATGAAATGTGGCAGTTAAAAATGATTTCTTGACAGAGAAAGTATTTAGAAAAATGGTGAAGAGATTTTATCAGACACTGGGGAGAAGAGCTAAAATTGACAAGTTTAGAACTCTATTCAAGCAAAAGCAGTAAAGGAGGCACATGGGCAATAGCGCTCAGCTTTGAAGAAGGAAAGCATGTAAATCACCTGGAGAAAACACAAGGAGGACTGCATTTTCACGATTCTAAATTCCAGGAGGAATGTATACCATGGTTCTCTATATAAGGAATGTACATTGTAGGCAATACAAACCATACAAATGGAATTTTTCAATGGCCATTCTTTTTTACACAAATCCTCAATATAAATGAGATTAAACTTTAAACTTTAACTCAGTGAAGGCATTTCTGCAGAGAGGTAAGCTAATACACAGTTCAAATATGTTATGTGGCTTTTTGGTGATCTAATCTGATATAGGGTTAAAACTGAAAAATCTAGAAGAAAGGATAGACGACATATTTCCTGGATAATCTAAAATACAGTCATTTGGTGGCTAGAGTCCCAGACAAGTGCTCAAAATAATACCATTCTATGTTGCCAAAAGAAGGGAAATGCATATGCTTTAGGGGTCAGATGGGTAGACAGCAAGGTTTGCATCAATTTAGTAAGTAATGAGCCTGCAGTATTGTCTACCAAACAAGAGTTTCCTTTCATGTTCTTCCACAAGGAATTTAGTATGTTGTCAGAACAATTTGAAAAATTCTAAAAGATGCTATTTAGGACATTTTTCAATGCTCAGATGATAAGCTTAGTAGTCAATGAAAATAGTAATGTTTGTGTTCATAGACTAGGACTTCAAAGCTTCTGATCACATATTTTTATCACTAATATTTTTAAATGTCTGATTTAGAGAAAAAGAGGGGTGTTCTTCTTGTGGATCTAGCTGTAGAGACTATTTTAATTCCACGAGAGGCTTGGATTGACGGGGAATTTACAAACGTAGCTCAAAATTGATGAGCCCCTAAATCCGAATCCCATAAGAATGACCATGTTCTCTCTGTACACTTTGAGGATGTTTTACATTTCCTCAATAAAGTGGTAAAATGGCAGTTACAGCTTCCATAAACTTATGACAGTAAACGAAATAAATTCCTGCCAAACATGATGGCCAAAGCTATTATAAGATCATATTTGACAACAAAGTTCATCTTTTATTATAGGAGAATAGTTTTGTTTATTAAACTTGACATTTTTCATGAAAACATACTTTTACTATTTCCACCTGTGTGAAGATCTAAAGCAGTGATTTTTTTTTTTTCTTTTACATATGGTCAAGAAACGTTTTTGATTACTGCTAGTGAGCTATAAGTTAAACTCCGTTGGTACTTGCATGGCAGTTTTTGTTTTGATACTTTTCTAGAATGGATGATGTGTAAAGATAACTTATACCCCAGTCTTTAAGACTTTTTTGAGGGAGAGGGGATTCAGGGCTGACATAGGAATTAGGTTACAAAGCAGGGCTTCTTAACCTTTTTTCTTCCACGGACCCCTCACTAAGCCCACACTATTCTGTGTGTTATTTAATAAAGACATCACACCCGCACCAGCACGTCCCCACAGGAATAATGTTTTTTTGAATTTCAATTCAAGCTCACAGACCCCTGGTTAAGAATCCTTGTTATAGAGAGTTTATCAAATTTCCTCCATGTAAAACTCATAAAATAGCACAACAAAGCTATTTATATCATAATGATCTAGAATTAAGCAAGAGGAAAAATGGTTTAATTAAGGAGTAAGATGTGGGAGATGCAAGGAAGGAATGAGATCAAGGGACACTTATACTGAGGGGATGAAGGGCCATAATTTCTCCTCTCTACTGGATTATTCCTATCTGGCTCCACACAGCTGTTTGTCCTGCATCAAAAACCAAAACTTAGTCCACATCCCCCTCAAGTCAGTGCTCCTTCTCCCTGCCACCCTTCAGATATTTAAACTCAAGAGCGCTTCCTAGAGTCACTGCCTCCACTCCCCGCTCCATCTCATCAGGTGTTTCTCCCTCATCACTCAACAGACACGCTGATATCGCAAACTCCTCTAAGACCCTAAAGCCAAAGGTCAGTTCTCAGTCCTCGTCTGCCACTGGCAGCAGCAGCACACATGGTTCTTTATGCTTCCTCCTTGCAGAGCTTTCTCCGCTTGGCCTCCAAGGCGGTGCAGGATGTGGCCCTGCCGCTCTCTCTAAACCATCCTCTGCCTCTCCCCTAGCTCCGTCTGCTTCAGCCACGTTGGCCTCCTTGCTCAATATGATCCTCCCTCAGACTCAGCACTTGCTGCTTCCTCTGTCTGGAATTTTCTTCCTCCAGATGCCTGCTGGTTTAGTCCCTCATTTCCTCCATGCCCCTGCTCATGCAGCATCTGGGAGACTTTTCCTGGTTTGCTTCCATAAAAACAGTACCGCCTCCTAGAGTTTCTCTTCCCTTTGCTCTGCTTTAGTTTTCATCAGAGCCCTTATCAGCATGCAGTATATAGCTATGGGTGATCAATTTCCCTCACCTTGAATGTAAGCTCCACAAGGGCAGAAATGCTGTTTCGCTGCCTCCTCCGCTGCCTGGCACCCAGTCAGACAGTTAATACGTACTAAGGTCCGGCCTCAGCCAAGCCTGTGGGCCGGCTCAAGGCTGAGAGTGAAGGCTACACGGAGGGTGCCAGGCCTGGAGGTGCACGGAGGAAGGCACTGCGGGGAGCGGGCAGGGAGGAAGGCGAACATGCTTTGCTCTGCACTCCTCCCGTGACCTGTTTCTGAGGCTCTGCCTCAGGATTCCTTAGCCGTCTCTCTTGGGCTTGGAGGCAGTCCCGCTCGGAGAATTTCTCCCAGAGCCCGAAGGGCAAAGGCATGAGGGATGCTGCCCAGCATGGGGAGGTGGTGAGTAACCAAGAAGTGGAATCTGCTGTGTAAGGCACGGTGCCGGGAAGGGCACAGCTGAAATAACACGTGCAGTGCAAGTACAGCAGGAAGCTAAATGAAATTTTTTTTTTTAAATCCAAAGAGAATGCAGAACAATGAAAAGAATTGGGAATGTTATGCTAGTGCAACTAAAAGAAAAACACCTGGTAGCATCTTCATAGCCAATTTCAAATATTTGAAGACCCATTACATGGAGACATTCAATTTATTTGTGTGGCTCTAGAGAGATTAGAATGCGGTTCAGGCAGCCAGACCTCAGTTCATTATAAGGAGGCACTTTCTGGAAACTAGCACTTGTGCTACAATGGAAACTGGAGGCTCCTGAAGCTTCTCTTGACTGAAGGTGTTTAGTAGAGGCTGCATAAAACCTATTAGCAATACTATGTGTATTGGGCAATTCTACTACGAACATGCTTTTATTTCTGAGGTGCTCTGTACTTACTCTCTTAATTTAGCAAAAAATGCATGATCTAGATATACAATCATAGTTAAAAGATAGAAGAGTTAGCATTTTACTTGTACCTTCTTCCCTTTTCCCAACTCAACACATTTCAGAGGTTGATCTCCAAAAAAGTTTGCTGTCAAATTAAAAATTAGCGGGTTGGAGATTCCTCACTTACAAACTTCTACTTCTGGCTATGTTTATGCCTGTATGACATGAGTATTCAATATATACTTTTGAGAAAAAGTGAATATCTGTATAATCTAAACTAATTTTGAGTTTCATTTTTTTCAAAGTGATAGTAAATGCAGCCCATCTTATATACTCATAAAGCAACAGAGAAATATTAAATGGACCTAAATACATAGAACAAAATACAAAACCATTATGAGGACTGCTTATTCATATTCACATAGTCACTGCTAATTTTTTTACAAACACACCCTGCCCTTACCTCTTGCCTCAATGCTGGATGCTGCTGCACCAACTATCACGGCAGGCCTGCCCCGATGGGAGTAGCACAGCAAGCGTAGCTGATTCCACCACCCAGAGTGGAGAAACCCACCCTTCTCCCCAGGACTCCTAATTTGGTGGAGACCAAGTTCATCCTTGGGCTAATGGGACTCAGGGGAGCAGAACCTTCTCAGGGATCAAGCAGGTGGCCCTCTCTACTGCTGGCTGCTGGTTGTCCTCCAGCACTCACTTCGCTCTACAACTCATCTCCAGGACCAACCCAGGCACAGAAGAACGCTGCGAGGCCCAAGAAGAGCAGGCAGTGATCTAAGATACCAGGTCCATTCTGCTCACAGCAGCATACCCACAGATTCAACCAATGCAGCCAATGGTTTTTTTCTTTTTTTTAATTAAAGTAAACAGAAGTTTAATTTCCTTATAAGAAGTGAGAAAGCTTGAATTTGCCTTTGTCTCCAAGGTATAGGGTGGACCTACTTCTGGAGTACGTGTAAGCCCAAGGACACCTTCATTCTAATCTGAAACTTAGGTTTTAATTCTCCAGCTATAACTGTCAATCAATTCTGTTTAATGCAAAGGCAAATGGATGTAGCTATTCCAGAAGGCAGCATGCCCTTTTTGTAAAGGCACAAGTGCAGCTTCTCAGAATCCCCCACTCTGGAAGGCAAAGCTATCCCAACAGGACTTTCTATAGCTCTGCATCGAGTTTTAAATATTCAAGAAAGGAAACTGTCAGGAGGCATATAGTGTTTCTCCAGAGAGAGAGCCAATGAGCTGTGGAGACAGCTGGGCAGGAACACACTTTCATCTAGGTACAGAAACATGGGTGCCAGTGTAACTGCCTTCCTGGAGGAAGGGGGCAATGCTTAGAATCAACTGGAGGTGGAACTTGGCCAGAGCCATGTGGAGAAGATGGAGACAAAGCTGATAGATTATTTAGAGACTGTTTTACCGTACTCTGCAAGATAAAATGACAGATGGAGTTGACTAAAAAAAGTTTTCAAACTCAGAAAGAGATTCACGGTATCAGGCATCCTACGTGTTTTATTATAGATCTTGCTCAGGAAATAAAAGCAAAATAAATGAAAATAAAATGAAATAAAATAAAAATGTTCATAGGCTTCATATAAGAACGTTAAAAAAAAGTTGAGCAAAGCTCTGATGTCTCTATAAATTAATAATATTATAATTATAGTTAGAAAGCCTAAACTGCAAAAGAAAATAGTCTTACAGCATTTGGGGAATTATATTAAGCTGGGAATTATACCCTTTTTTGGCTGTGCAATATTATTACTTTTAAAAACTGTAAAATCATGGGTCCTCAAACATCAATAACCTTTAAATTTGATTTGGATATGAAATTGTAATAAATACATAATAAATATAATACATAATAATTTCAATGATGCTGATGATTTGAAGTTCCCTTTATAGAGGAGTGAAGTACAAACGATAGTGTTCCACATAAACTGCGTGATTCTCATTTGTCATGACAGTTGTAGTTCAAATCACTGACACTTGAATTCACTAGAAACGTCAATATCCAAGACCACATCACATTTCTACAGCCAGTTCTTTAGCATCAGCCTCGCCAGTCTTCGCCGAGAGCCCCCTGGCTGGTAAGTGCCACATCAATGTTCTGTCTCTGTTACTGTCTGCCTCAGAAAAAAACGCCTCCTTCCCATGGGCTCAGAAACCTTCTCCTGACCTGGCAGCTGCCCAGGTTCAAGTTTCTAAGTTCAAGTGTGTATGATAAGCAGAAGCAAAACTCTCAGATCAGTGTCTCAGTGGAGCCTCCCGTCCTGGGTCAGTCAGTGATCAGAAGCCAAGGGAAAGGCAGTACCAGGAGGTGAACAAGGACCCCCTCAGAGAATAGAGGTTAATTACATATAAGTTAAAGATGCAAGACTTCACCCCACTGCAAACACCGAAAAGTTATTTTCCATTGTATTGTATTTATTAGAGAAGATGTGAGTTTACAGAACAATAATGCATAAAATACAGGATTCCCATACACCACCCTATTATTAACACCTTGCATTGGTGTGGAACATTAGTTGCAATTAATGAAAGCACATTTCTATAACTGTACTATTAACTACAGTCCATGGTTCAACCTAGGGCTCACTGTTTGGGAAATGCAGTTCGATAGATTTTCTTTAAATATTTATTCTATGACCATATGCACATCATAACACTTCCCCTTTTAACAACAATCCCATGTATATTTCAGTGCTGTTAATTACATTCACAAAGTTGTGCTACCAACATCACCACCCATTATCAAAACATTTTCATTATTCCAAATAGGAGCTCTGTACCTTGACTTCCCATTCCCTATCCCCACCCCAGTGCCCTGGTAAGTTATATTCTAGATTCTGCCTCTATGAGCTTGTTTATTCTAATTATTTCATATAAGTGAGATTGTACAATATTTTTCATGTTGTGTCTGGCTTATTTCACTCAAAATGATGTCTTCAAGGTTCATCCATGCTGTTGCATGTATCATGACTTTATTCTTTTTTATGGCATATGCCATATGTGTGCATATACCACATTTTGTTTACCCATTAATCAGTTGATGGATGCCTGGGTTGCTTCCGTCTTTGGGCAATTATGAATAATGCCACTATGAACACTGGTGTACAAAAATCTGTTCTAGTCCCTGCTTCCAATTCCTTTGGGTGTATACCTAAAGGTGGATTGCCAGATCATATGTTAATTCCACAATTAACTCTCTTCCACAGCAGCTGCATCATTTTACATTGCCACAAGCAATGAATGTGTGCTCCTATTTCTTCACATCCTCTCTAACACTTGTAATAATTTCTTAAAACTAACAGCCATTTTAATAGATGTGAAATGTTTTCTTATTGGGGTTTTGATTTGCATTTCCCTGATAGCTGATGATATTAAACATCTTTTTATGTGCTTTTTGAAATGTTTGTATATCTTCTTTGGAGAGATATCTATTCAAGTCTACCTATGTGATTCAAGAAGAAAGAGAAGATCTCAAGAAATCAATACCTTGTAGAAAGATTGAATCAGTGATCAAAAACATCCCAAAGAAAAGCCGAAAACCAGATGGCTTCAAAGGGGAATTTTACCAAATATTCCAAGAAGAATTAACACCAAGAAGAATTAAATATTCCTGCTCAAAATCTTCCAAAAATTTGTAGAAGAGGAAATACTCCCGAATTTATTTGATGAGGCCAACATCACCCTCATACCAAAGCCAGATAAAGATACCACAAGAAAAGAAAATTAGAGACGAATATCTCTTATGAGTACAGATGTAAAAATCCTTAACAAAATACTAGCCAACTGAATCCAATAGCATATTAAAAGGATTATACACTATGACCAAGTGGGATGTATCTCTACTATGCGAGGGTGGTTCAACATAAGAAAATCAATTAATCCAATACACAACATTAGAGTATAAAGGGAAAAAAATACCTGATCATTTCAATTGATGCTGAAAAGGCATCTTACAAAATCCAGCACCCTGTCTTGATTCTGACTCTTTGAAAACTAGGAATAGAAGGAAATTTCCTCAACATGATAAAGGCACATATTAAAAGCCCACAGCTAATATCCTACTTAATGGTGAAAAACAGAGCTTTCCTTCTATTATCAGGAGCACTGTTATGAAAATTATACTGTAAGTTCTAGCCAGAGCAAGAAGAAGAAATAAAAAAAAATCCGAATTGGAAAGGAAGAAGGCTCTGTTAGTAGATGACCTGATCCTATATACAGAAAACCCTGAAAAAGCCACAACAAATCTCCTATATCTAAACCATGAATTCAGAAAAGTGGCAGGGTACAAGATCAACACTGCAAAATCAGCAGTGTTTCTTTAAACAAGCAATAAATAATCAGAAAAAGAAATCAAGGGGAAAAAATCCACTTACAATAGCAAATAAAAAAATCAAATATCTAGGAATAAATCTAAACAAGAATATAAAAGACTTGAACACAGAAAAACGACAAACATTGCTAAAAGAAGTCCTAAATAAGAATAAGAACATTTCATGTTCATGGATTGAAAGACTAAACTTTATTAAGATATCAATTCTACCCAAAGATTCAATGCAACCTCAGTCAAAATTCCAACAGAACCTATTCGCAGAAATGGAAAAACCAACTACCAAATTTATATAGAAGGGTAAATAGCCAAAGCCATCTTGAAAAAGAAAAACAAAGTTGGAGGACTCACACTCCCAATCTTAAAACTTATTACAAAGCCACAGTAATCACAATAGCATAGTACTGTCACAAGCACAGACATAGAGACCAATGGAATAGAGTCGAGAGCTCAGAAATCAACCCTCACATTTATGGCCAAATGGTTTTTGACACCAGGGCAAACACCACTCAATTGGGAAAGAATAGTCTCTTCAACAAATGGTGCTGGGAAATCTGTATATCCATTTGCAAAAGAATGAAGGAAGACCCCTACTTCAACCTTACACAAAAATCAACTCAAAATGGATTTGAGACCTAACTATAAGAGCCAGAACTATCAAACCCCTAGAAGAAAATGTAGGGAAGCATCTTCAGGACCTTGTGTTAAGCAATGGTTTCTTAGAGTTTATACCCAAAGCACAAGCAACAAAAGATAAAGTGGATAATGGGACTTCATAAAAATTAAAAACTTTTTTGTCTCAAAGGACTTTACCATGAAAGTAAATGACAGCCTACATGAAAAGAGAAAATATTTGGAAACCACTTATCTGATAAAAGTTTAATATCTGGAATATATAAAGAAATCCTTTGACTTAACAACAAAAAGATAAACAAGCCAATTAAAATATGGTCAAAATACTTGAATAGACGGACCTTCTGTTTTTACTTATATTAATTATATAAAATTTTTCTACTCACTCTTTTTTTCTAATTATTAAATCTTCTCCATTAGAAACACAAGTTCTGTGTGTTGGAAAATAAGAGTTAAGAAAACTTGAATAGTGTGACTCCCATAGAGATTTGATTTGAAAAATTTATTAATAACAGATAAGTAATTTCAAAATACATACACGTGTATACATATGTGGGTGTGCATGTGTATATATGCTTTAGATTTCATGAAATGGATTTACACAGGTAAGGCACTGGGTTATTTCAATAGTACAGAGTCAAGTTATTACAAAATACTAATTAGCTACATCAGCTAAGATCTTTTTGACTTTGGAATGAGTTGTGTGATTTTTGTTTTAGCCAATAGATTTCTCTCCCAAATTTTGCTTTTGCTAGTATTTGTATTAATAGTTAAAAGATTTGCCTTTCTTGAGTATATATAGAACTTCCCGAGCACAGAGGAAATGGCCCGGGGTGTGCCAGGCAGGAAGATGAAGGAACTAACATAGCATTACAAAACTATGAACATATAGAGATTGCTGAAGGTTGTGGTTGTGTATGAGTTTAGTCCACTTTTATGCTTAGACCTCTAGTGTGAGAATTCTACTTAGTTCCCATTTTTTCTTTAAAAAAAAAAAAGAGATACAATTCACCCTTCTAAAGTGGACAATTCAATGTTTCTTAGTATAGTCATGTAGTTATACAACCATCACCACAATCTAATTTTACAATTAAGGAAACTTCATTTGCAGTCAATCCCTGTTCCTCCCTTCCCTCCAGCCCCTGACAACAACTGATCTACTCTGGATCTGCCTATACTGGACATTTCATATACATGAAGTCATACATTATGTGGTCTTTTGTGACTGGCTTCTTTCACTTAGTATAATGTCTTCAGGCTCCATCCATGTTGTGCATGTATCAGTACTTCATGACTTTTTATTGCCAAATAATATTCCATTCTATGGATACCCCACCTTTGATTTATCCATTCATTATTTCATGGATATTTGGGTTGTTTCCACTTTTTAACTATTATGAAAAATGCTGTTAAACATTTGTGCACAAGTTTTTATGTGAACTAATATTTTCATTTTTCTTGGATATATACCTAGGAGTGGAATTGTTGGGTCATATGTTAACTCTATGCTTAAGCTTTTGTGGAACTACCAGACTGTTTTCCAAAGTGGCTATACCATATTACATTCCCACAAGCCCTGTATAAGAGCTCCAATTTCTCCAAATCTATGCCAACACTTGTTACCCTCTTTTTTATTAGGGTCATCCTAGTGAGGGTGAAGTTGTATCTTATTGTGGTTTGATTTTGCATTTTGCTGATGGCTAAATATGTTGAGCATCTTATCATGTGCTTACTGGTCATTTCACTTACTTTCCTAAGGCAATATTATGTCACCTTCTCTCCAATACACACGACTCCTGCACTTTTTCTCTTTATGTCCTATATTGAAACACTCATTCTCAAAATGCAATACTGTTCGCCACTCTTGGACCTGTTCCCATCCCTCTACTGCACATACATGCTCAGCACGAGCTTTCACAAATGATTATTTTAGAATTGAGTTTGATGCCTTATCAAGGTTGCTTCTAAATCTTCATCAGAATTGGGCAGACAAAACCAAGTGAGCTAATTATTGGGTAAAGTAACTATCCAATGTCTGTCATCAGCTTCAAACCTGTTGTGAGACCAAAACACTCGAGAGACAATCCCTTCCACCCTTCTCTCTCATGACTTGGCTCTGAGTAGCCATTACCTGCTCCAGCACCCCACACTTTTAAGTGGAGAAGAACCATTTTCTATTTCTCTAAAGCTTCACATCCACACCTGAGGACATGGGGGGTGTCTGAAAGTCAAATTCCAAAGCAGAGTAAGAGGAAGGACCCACTGCTGGCCAAACCCCCCTGCCGAAGGGGTCAGGGCCAGCATGAAGAATGCCATGGTGCAAGGTACTGTGGACAGCCTCTAACTTCTTAAATTTGAGGTGATCTTAAAAATCCAGGTTCCAGCAGTAGTCCATGCAAACATAGCATCTGTTAATTTGACATCATACAAACTCAACAGTCTGGTCATATTCCTCTTGCAGAAATAACCATTTGGGGTATCCTTAAGATACTTTAAATTACCCTTTATAAATAACATCTTCAAGCTTGTATAGGAACTTATTTGTAGGCTATAAAAGTCCATGATGCTATTTTTAAGTGGTAATTCTAAATATCTTACTCCAGGAAGTATATTTTGACCCAAGATTGTTTTACTATTGCTTTGCTCAGATATCAAAAAAAATTATTAAATGCTGAAGGAAAATAATTGCTCAGATACACTAAAAGCCTCTACAAACTCACCAACACGCTACAAAGTTTAAATCCTTACCCAAGCTAAAATATCTTTCAGACGAGCTATTTTCTTGGCTCTTGGTCCCTATTCTCCATTGGGGTGCTGAAGTGGAACCTCTAATAGTGCATTTCTTTCCTTTCTGAACCTGAGGCTTTTGAGGAAGATTTCCCAATGATTAGAAAACATCTCTTGGAACACAGCAAGGTAAAGAAGTAAATGCAAACATTTTCCATCTCAACTTTGCTTCAGGATTCTATATCCTTCTAGGAGAACTAATTTCATAAAGTGAATTTCCTGGTATCCAGGGTTTCAGATCTTTTTCTAACCTCAGCTCTTTATAAAGCATTTTGGAAGACAGGGATGCTGCTTTCTTGACCTCTGGCATCCTGGTGAACATCAGCTTGTTAGTATCTGAGCTACAACTTAGAGTAGGCATTTTCTGAACCTCAAAATTTGCCCAGTCAGAAACCTAGGAGAAGTTTTGGTAGATCAATTTCCAAAATATTTCTCAAATACACCCATTTCCTGCCACTCCTGTTGCCTTGGTCCCAGTCCAGGGTATCAGATCTTTCACCTGGGCCACTGCAGTCACTTCCTAACTCATTTCTCACAACTGCTCTGGCCAGCCTCCCTCTCCAATTCACTTTCCACATGGCAGCTGCTGATTTTTAATTGTATGAATCATATCCCTTTCAAATAAACACTTTGATGAAGTTCTATTGCATGAACAATAAAAGCCAAACTCTTACCACGACCTACGAAGGCCTGAATTATTAGGCCCCTGCCTACTTCATCAAATTTATCTCATGACCTTCTTCCCTGTAGTGCACTAAATCTTTTCTGCCATTTGACCTTGAACTTCCCATCGCACTGCCTAGAATGCTGGCACACCACGCTGCCCCTCCCCATCCTGCCCCTTCACCTGGCTGCCCCTCTGCATTCTTCAGGTGTCACTGGGATGACTGTGACCTCTTCGGGAAAGGCCTTCTCTGACCACCCTGTCTAAATTAAACTTTTTCTATTTTTTATCCTGCAGAATGATCCACTGTTTATTTTCTTCATAGGACTAAATTCAACCTGTAGTTTTTAATGTGTTTGTTTACCTTTTCATTGTTTGCCTCTCTTACAAAGGGTAGGGCCATATGGCTGGGAACACTGCCCGGCACATAGTAAGACATAAAAAAATAAATGATTTAAGAAATATGTGAAATACCTAGTATATCTTAATTTTACATTAATTATTTTTATTAATAAATGTAGATCAGATTTCCCGTAAACGTTCAGCCTCCATTAGCTATCACTCTGGCTATCTAGCTTGTCACCTGTCCTGCCAAAGGTTCAGCTATAGGACATCTGTACTGGGGAGAAGATATCTTTATAAGCTATTTCCCTTAAAATTATGCCTGAATGAAAGGAGTAAATGGCCAGATTTGCTTATCACTGCAATGCAATCATACTAACTAGCAGCCCAAGAGGGAATTTTACTTGTGTATTCAACTGCTGGGGATTGAATCATGTCCCCCACTAGAGGCATGTTCAGGTCCCACCCCCCGGTCCTGTGGGTGTGGAACCATTTGTGAACATTTGGAGATGTTAATAGTGAAGGTGTGCCCACACTGAAGGAGGCTGAGTCTTGATTCAATATGGCTGAAGTCCACACAAGCAAAGGAAATTGGATGCAGAAGAGAAGCCACAGGGAGCAGACAGAGGATGGAAGTCAATGAAACCCGGGAGAGAAAGGAGAACATGCCCCCATGCGTTGCCATGTGACAGAAACACCAAGGACCAAGGATTGCTGGTAGCTCAGAACCCCGCAGTCTTTGGGGAGTAGGCATGGCTTTGCTGATGCCTCAGTTTTGGACTTCTCCTAGCCTCAAAACCACGAGCCAATAAATTCCTGGTGTTAAGCCAGCCCACTGTATGATATCTGTTTTAGCAGCCTGGGAACTAAACCACAAGCAGATATCTTATTACACGATGATAAACCGTCTTTCCTTTCCTCCATTCTTTTTTTTTTTTCTCCACAGGGGAGAGTGTGAACACAGTCCCCCACTACCACAAAGTATGCAGTCGAGTTTCCCACATTCGGGGAAATCGCAGGGGTCAGCACACCCGGAGTGCAATGGATAAGCCTCGCACTGGGAAAACCACCTTCGTGATCATGGTATCTCCCCTGCCAGGTAAGCATCCCTCCATTTTTGATATATTTTTTTCAATTGTTTGGAAAGTGGTCAATTCTTTCTTAAACTTACTCCAATAACATCATACTTAAATCTGAACATACAGCTCACTTGAACGCAAATTTTGGAAATGGGAACAAGAACATGGCGTGAGGCACTGTCCAATTTAATGTATGACCTTCTAAGGCCAAAATTTCAAATCCTTTTCCTCTAATGATAGATTTCAGCTGGGCTGAAACTGGACTTGCTAGCTACATGCCTGAGCAATTAGAGTAGTCGCTCTCCTTTCTCCTGGTTCTCAAGGTAAGGTAGATCAGTAAATGACGTTAGACAACACTTTAAACATAATCCTTACAAATGTCACAACTGATTTAGTAAATTCTAATGTCTTAAGCCTACTAAAAATTAAATCATGCTTGGCCACACTACACACTATGGGATTGGGGCCCAGTTGCCAGAGCCCTCACCTCCCTGGATTGTCTCTGAAAATCCTTTGCTCTCCCCCAGCTCCATATAAAAAGCCCTCTGGGCAGAATTAATCAGTCTTTCCTCTCTTCTCCCGCATACTTTACTCCACACCAGTGCTAGACTGTTAGCTCAAAGACCACAGGACCTTTATCACATGGACTTGAGTGTTTCCTGTGAGTAAATAATAATGTGAGTGAATAATCACAAACACCTTCACACGGTTCTATGGCTGAACTCTCTGCCTGGAAGCCAAGAAGCGAGTTGTTTTAGGCATCCCACACTCTTCTCCCAGGACCCACCGCCACAGCCCCTTAACCAGGGTTAAAAAGCCCATGCATTCTTAGTCAGTACTTCTTTCCACTAATTGATACAGCGCTAGCTGTCCTATTCCCACAGGACCTCATTAGAGGCCAGGTGATACTTAGGCTAATACCTTCCTTTGGAAAACAGGAGATGAGGATCGCCCATTTCTTCACACATTACCATTATGAACTGCGTGGCCATTAGGGACATGGTTGGCAGAGTAAAGGTTACTATATCTCCATCTTCTGGATACAGTCAGGTTGAAATTTTAATATATATATATATATATATATTTTTTTTTTTTTACCTATGTTGTGTGTTGTTCAGTGATGACATTAACTAAGTCAAGTTTATAAAGAAGGATTTCTTATTAACAATTGAATATGCCTAGTTCCAAGTATATGAAAATAAACTTTTTTTTCTGACTCTGGTATGAAACTAATGGGTCTGTTGTTCAAAGCATCAAAACAGTGGTAACTTCATATAGGATGTTGTAAATATGGAGGCATATGTTTGCATTTAGATTTTTAAATAAAAGTTCATCCTTGGACTCAGAACCAAGAATTTTTACCTAACCAAGAAAGGAACTGAGTCACAATAAAAATACTTTGTATTTACAGATTATGTTTTATAGGTGCTTATCATGCCTTATCAAACTGTTATATCACCTTGTAGGCAATCCTGATCAGTATAGCATTTATATTAAATGATGAAGAAACAGCCCCTGAGCATCTAACATGCAGACACTGTGCTATATACTCTATAGAGAGAAGGAACAGAAGAGGAGGGGGGAGGAGGAGAGAGGGACAGAGTGATAGAGCATTTCAAAAGACAAATACATAGAGGGAGATAGATACACATGACTAATCTCCACTAAAGACAGTTGGAATTTCTGTTTTCAGGCCTTCCTGCCCTTTCAGGGGTTTGACTATCTAAAAAAATAAAGTCCCTCATTTCCCTTAAGGTGTTGTGGTTGGGTTTTTCTTACCTACAATGATAAGTTATTTAAGAAAACATGCTCACTACTAGATTAAGTTCTTACTTCCATGCACATGTCAAATACAATGATGAAACAAATCATATCGGCAAATATTTATGGAAAGGCTAAAAGGCTTAATGATAGTAAGAGTTAGACTAGAAAGGATGAACTAAAAATCTCATTGGGAAATAAAGACCCAAAAGCAAAACTGAAAAGAATTCACAGTATAAAATAAAAGTACACATATAGTTAGGCAGTATAGGATTAATTATTAAGCAAATTACACAGATAATAAATACTACAGAAGTATGGAGGAGTAACAATCAGGTTGGGAACATCATTCCGTTTTGAGTATTAGTAGTTCTACCTGTGGTTTTACTCACATTGACGTAGACTGACCTAGAAGTTTAACATCCGAGCCCTGTTTCCCTATCAATGTCTAGTTCCTGAGATACCCCTTCCATTTACCTACAGAATATATAACGTAAAGCTTACACCAAGGCAGGGAAGCTTCACAGGTGTGTCCCTGTGCAGTCACAAAGGCCCCTCTCACCCATGGACCCTGTGCTTGGTTTAATGCTTTGTTGTTGTGGTCTTGAAATGCTCGATAATTTTTGAACAAGGGGCCCTGCGCTTTCATTCTGCACCAGACCCTGCAAATTATGTAGCTGGTGCGGTACCAAGGAAAGGGATGGTGTTGTTACACAAACAGTTCAGACCAGCGGTCTTGCTTTTCAAAGTAGCCTGGTTATCATTCGCAAGGGACATAATATATTTTGGAAGTCGAAGGGTAAAATAAATTGCGCTTCCCTTTCACCTCCCATTAGACCCAGCTATGTGGGGACACTGCCCTGGGGGGGGGTGAAGTTTCTTCATGACTTAGTGTTTAATATGCCTCCATGGGATTTCATAATCACAGAGCTTATTTCACATGCTTACAAGGGGGAAATTTCCCTTCATTCCTGAAGAGATTTACTTTAGGAAATGCAATGTAATTCTACAAGAGTCTTGAAAAGGTCTTTCAAAAAAAAAAATTGATCATTCATGTTTCTTGGTGACATCTGGGGAAATTTAGACACGAATGATGAAATTTTGACAATATCACATGAATTGAGCAAGACCTACCAGTTCATCATGCCTTTACTGCCTTTGTTCTAGTCTTTTGAGGTGAGCAGATATTATCAGCCCAGTAGATTTTAAAATCCTTCTTACACAGTTGGGTTTTATGTGGTTTCCCAAGTATTCTCCTTTGCATAACAACTCTCTGCTGACTCTTTTTACTCAAACTGCAAATTCTGCCAAGTTTCAGCACCCTCTCACACTTGTTACCCCAGGTTAAGGGCCATCCAATTTTCACTTAGGCTATTAAAGCTGGCAATCCCGGTGCCACCCCTATTAAAACCCCCGTTTTAAGATGCCATTGTGCAAATGAAAAGACCTACCTCTCTTGTAGAATAAGTTTGTTCTCTTTCTTCCAAAAGTCTTTAAAGTCAGAGCTAAATTCATGCCAGATACTGAAGAAAACATTTGGGGACACCTCCTTCTCTCCAAGTTTTGGTTTCATGAAGAAATAGGCTGTAGTCTCCAAAAAGCTGTCAAAGCACAGATACACAAGAGCATAAAAGCTACAATTACTTTCCAATATGGGATATTCTTTCTCATCCAAATGCTGATTTCATTCATGCACAGTTATTATTACCAAGAGGATTCAAACTCTTCAGGCACCAACAATAGCTCTGTGACAGTATGATGTTACAGTTTTGGGCACAGATAGTAGCAGCTGACAAGAATCTTCTGTACACCGGAGGTCCAATAATATACTCAAAATCAATTACCATGTTTCTGATATATTTCAGAAATAAATCTGTAGTCAAGTTCAGAAATATTGGAAGTGGTGGGCCTATCCTGCCTTTCTAAACTCTAAACAGTAAACCATCAGCCATTTGCCCCAAAACTAATATGCATTCCATGTTCATATTGTATCTTATTGCTTATATATTATCTGGCCTCCTCTACTGCTGGGGAAAAACACGAGCCAACAGTCCCAGGATGTGCTGACGAAATCTCCCTTCAGAGTTCTCAGCAAAATCACTGAATACCAACAGGACAGCCCACGCCGTGACAGAAGGCGCTACTGCAGAGGCTGCTTCATAGAGCAGCTACACGAGGCTCAGAAGAGGTTCCACAGGGTTATCTGACAGAGAACACATGGTAGTAGACGGTAAGTTTATGACCTCACACACGTCTCCTGACTCCACGCACATGGCCTGAAAAGGACCCAGGTCAATGAAGCTGAGAACGTCCCGGTGAGGAAACCTGGGCAGCTGGTCAGAGTTAGATTTAGAGATGCTGCAAGAGGTGTGGCTTTCAAATAACCCTGGCCTTTTTTTTTTTTTTTCCAGTTTGACCTAGGGCCAATGCATTTTCTGCTACACAGTGCTCAAGTTTGACTTAACCTGAAGCAAAATTTCTAAGATAACTATTTTGCTGTGCTGTACTATTTGATGAAAGAAATGTGTGTACAACTTGTCATATGGCTGATTTCAAATCACGAACATGAAAAACATCTCATGGAGCTGAGCATTTTTAAAAAAGGGATTTATAAGGTAAATTTAATCAGAAGATAAAAGAAACCCAGCATTACATAAAACAAAAGTTTGTAGCCACCCTGACTTTAGGTTATCAATGTGTGGCTAGTCTATTATGTTTTTAAACTTGGTATATGATTGTCTCTGAGCTACAAGATTCACAGACATCATTCTCAGGAGAGATGAAAGCACCAATTTGAACAGATGTATGGATCTCAGGAAATATATATCTCCCCCTATTTACCCTACTAAGAAAAAATGACACAATGCAGTCAATTAATCCTGGGAGAGTCAGGCTGTGAACTGGGTATGGTATGTGAGAATTTGGCTGCCACAAGCTTTGGTAATGCCATTAGAATGCATCCAAAAACGTGTTGGTGGTGTGAGGACTGCCAGGAGAGTAGATGGCAGAGAGCATAAATACTTTAGATTTATACTATACTGGGTTATATTTTATGAAAACTGATAAAGTATACACATATTTCCCTCATGGGAAAACTGGTCATTCTCCTTACGTGCCTAATGGGTATTTTTGACCTGCAAGACTGAATTTAGGTCTCAAATGCTTAGATTACCATTTTTTCATCATATCTCTGGTATTTATGATTCATAAAATTGATTATTACAGACCAAGCCAGTCTATTTGTGGTAGGCACATCTAAATTATAATAGCTTGTTCTTCTGTTCGGCCATCCTACAACATTTTAAAAGTTCTTTCATGGGACAGAATGGTATAAAAGAAAGAGAGGATTTAGAATGAGAAAGCATGGGATATTACATCCTGTCTCTGTGATTCTGTATATGGGCAAACCATTTAATATTATTGTATCTCAGCTATTTCATCTGTAAAGTAGAGATTATTGTAAACAATAGTTTTTAAGTCCAGTGGGGGAAAAATGAATTTCCAAAGTGTTTGTTAAATTTTTTGAATACATAACAAATTCATTTTATATTACCTATTATTTTAAAACACATATATATTTTATATTACATATTAGATAAATATATATATTTCTAAAAATTCTCTCTAAATGACAACTAATTCAAATTCAAATAGGGCAGAGTTATTACTAGGTATTCATGTGTCATGTTTCCTCTACATCTTTTAAGATCATTGGTATGCATAAACTTCCGAACTTAGTAAAATTTAATTATTCTAACTATTTCCTTTTAGCTCTGTCATAAATTACTCATTCAGCTTTAATCAGGTTCTTTAACCTCTAAACTTTAGTTTCATCATCTTAAAATGATGAAAATGCCTGCTTTTCAGGGTTGTCATAAAGAGTATATGAAAAGACCAAATTCCTTAAAAAGGAAAGCCTTTGCTATCAGCAGACATTTAGACAGCAACATTTTATGTCAGAAAACAGAGTGACTTATTTAAGATACTAAAATTCGAACGGGAGAGCTAAGTATTTTCTATACTTCAAACTGATTTTCAAGTCTAAAGGCTACAGATGAACTATTTTCAACATGAAATAACCCAGGGAATAGTGTTCCCAAGACCAATTATTGAGAAATCTATTAGAAAACGAGCTTTAGAAAATCAAGATGGCAGAAGAGAAATTGGCATAAGGATTGCTGAATCAAGGTTCTCAACACGGGAAAAAGGAAACTCTATGTAGTATCTTATAGCAGAAGCTCTGCCCTGACTTTGAACTGGAAATATAAGTACTAACTAACAGTGTATTTTAGCTCTAGGTCTGGCCCCTGAAAAGTCCAGTCACAATGCTAACTCAATGACAATAAATAATACTAGACCTGGGCAGTGGGTATAGCTCAAGTGGTTGAGCACCTGCTTTCTGTGCACGAGGTCCTGGGTTCAATCCCTGGTTCCTCCTAAAAATAGTAATAATAAAAATGCTGGGACATAGACTGTGATCTTTAAAGACCATTCTAAATAAAAAGCCATTGCTGCTTGGAGAAATGGTTCAATCCAGGTCTGGGGTAAAAAAATGTACACAATGAACCTGGAATGTCTTATCACAAAAGAATGCAAAGAAGGTCATGATGAAAGAACTTTGAAGTTAAAGAAGTTGCCAATGGCTAAATGGAACATTTCGTACATCAGTAAGAGTAGTTACTACAAAGGACTAAATCACATCAAAATATGTTTAAATTCAGAGCTCATCACAACACTTAAAAAAAAAAAAAAAAGGAAAAGAGAACCACCTCATTACTCTGAAAATTGGTAGACTGAGGGAAAGAAGCATGTACTAATGTGTTCCTTTAAAAAAAAAAAAAAAAAAAAAGATTTATTTATTTATCTCTTGTGCCACCTCAGCTACCTGTTCTGTTGCATCTCTTATTGTCTCTCTTCTGTGTCTCTTTTTTTGCGTCATCTTGCTGCGTGGGCCAGCTCTCCACACGGGCCAGCACTCCTGCACGGGCCAGCTTTCCACATGGGCCAGCTCGCCACGTGGGTCAGCTTGCTTTTCACCAGGAGGCCCCGGGAATCGAACCCTGGACCTCTGATATGGTAGATGGGAGCCCAGTCGCTTGAGCCACATCCACTTCCCCTTATGTATTTCTTATACAAACAATACCATTGAATAACTCTATGCTAAATGAAAGTTTCTCTTTAAAGAAAACGTGTCTTACTTAACTGAAAAAAAAGATTAAAATATTACCATTTTACACTAAATATTACAATGAATTAATGCATCTAAATGTTGATTTTCAAAGGCCAGTAACATTGCAAAAAGATACAACCAAACATTATGTGCATCCTCTTGGTAGAAATTTGGTCAAAATAATGAACTGATCAATCATTTAGAGCTAATTACCAATTTGTAGGAAATACTGAATAGAGGCTCATGTTACACTCCACCACTAGGATAGAATCAGGAAAATCCAGACTGGAAAAACTCTATGGGACAAATGATCTAGTTTTTCTAACAATTAAACTTCAAGGAAAAAAAGTGTTGGCGGGGGGGGGGAACTTTTAAGAGTCTTAGAAGAATCACCTAATCACAATGGTTGGAAATGATATCCTGTTGAAAACAAACTAACAAAATAAAAAATATATAACATAGACGAACTAATTAGAATTTTGAACAGGGATGGTGTATTCCATGATATTATGGCCTCATGATTTTTAGGGATGAAATTGGCTGTGGTTATTTTTTTAAAAAGGTACCTTTTAGAGATACATACTAAGATATATATATGGGTGAAATTATGTCTGTTGGGGATTTGCTACAAAAATAATATGGGAGGGGGCAAATGAGTAATGCTATAGATGAAACCAATATGAACTGATAATTGTTGAAGCTGGGTGATGGGTACAGGAGGAGCATTATACTAATCTGTTTACCTTTGTACATATTTTAGCTTTTCCATAATAAAGAATTTTTTTAAAAGTCACATCCACACAATGTTACTTAAAAAAAAAAAATCTTTAAAAATGACATTATAGAAATACTTTTAAAAAGCCAGAACATTGCTTTAAAGACCTCCACTGGATATTGCTTTGGACTATGAGTTATGTTCTACAGAAAAAAATAGACTGCTTTTGAGTTCCTTATTTGAAAAGGGACCACACCACAAACTGATAATTATATTCTTTAAAAATTCTAATCAATTTTAACAGCCATTCTCTGGGAATTATGCATACTAAGAATGACTCAAAAATTATTTTTTAATACAACCCAAGGAGGTGCTAGTCATTATCACTTTCTCACCATAAGTTATGATCTATATGGAGAAGCATGTTTGCTGCAAAATAAACATTATATAAATATCTTATTGTCTTAATTCTACTATTAGTTACTTCCCATGTGTAAACAGGAATTACCCCACTCTATGAAACTTGGTTTGATGCCCACCAAGTCTGGTGGCACCTCTACCCCTGTTGAAGTTCTAGAAGAGGGCACCACTGCTTTCATTTAGTACATCAGCAAGCAGGTAGTTAACTACGTGCTAAAATGGCAGGAAAAAGATAAGAAAGAAGAAAAGCAATCTCTATTCACCGATTTACTTGAAGGACCATTCTACTGGATTTAGCAGGTAAAAGAAGGAAGGTATTGGGCAAAGCGGTTAAGCAAGGTATGTCTCATAGACAGCTCGGAAACATTCACTGGTGTTCTTGGACTGTGAACACCCTCTGAACCTCACTCTGCTATCACATATTTGCTTCAAGAAGGTTAGAACCTTTCATGAGAATCTTCAGAAAATTATAAGCATCTCCCAATATTTATCTTTCAAGAATCTGAAGCATATGTAAAAGAACTCAAGGGCTTTTTAAATAAATTCAATCATATTCACCAAAGCAATCTAGGGTGACTAAGCTAAAGATTGGCTGATCTTCAAAGTCATCACCACTTTTACTTCACTCTTTATTAACTGATGTCAGAGAAAGTGTTCACTCCAATTAGAATAATCACAGCACCTGACCTCTGCCTCCTGCTCTCTTGTCCTCATCAATCTGGCCTCACAGGGCATGGCATTCGACTCTGCACTTGCTCTCCCCCCTGTCTGGAGAGCTCTGCCCCCAGCCACCTCCTCACGTGTTTCAGAGCACGGCTCAGACGTTCCCTCCGCAGTGAGCTCCTCCACGGACAGCCAATGTGAGACTGCAGCGCTTGGACAGCCCTAATATTCCTGCTTTACTCTCCTCCACAGCACCCACTGCCATCAGAAACAGGAGATGCTCTGTACGCTTGTTTATGGGCATTCCCTGCCCAGCAGAATTTAATCTCTATAAGGGACTTTTATCTTTTAAGTTCACTGCTTCATGCTTTTCATAGCCTAGAGATTAAAACAAACAAACAAAACAAACACTGGGTTTTCAATTTGACTGACCAAGTTTTAGGTCTGGCTCTACACCTGTGTGGACTTTGTCAACTTAATAAATCTGAGTTTTGTTACCTCATTTGTGAAATGAGACTGACATGTCCTACCCAACAAGATTCTTGTAAGGAGTACATGAGGTGCTTCCCAGAATTTCCAGGCACAGAGTAGGATCATAGCAGTCAGTATGAAAAGGTCATTGGCCTTCAAGGCGTAGTCACAGAGCGCAGGTCCCACAACTCATCCTTCATACAGAGACGTTAAGGAGAGCAATCCCATTTCCTCTTTTCCCATAACCCCACGCAACTGTAAGACAACACAGGGCGTTCATATCAGTGAACACTGATGCCACGAAGGCAGCCTCCTGGGGCGAGCATGCCAGTGTCACAGTGGGGCAACACCCTTTCCCCCTCCTCATCTAAGCTGTTTATCTCACTTTGCCCAGAAGAAAGTTTGCAGTGAATCTCTCTCATTTCATTTATGTAGAAAGAAAAATGCATCCTTTGACTCTGGCTTCATATACAATATGAACAATAAGGAATTATATTCTAATAGCCTCGACTCTTATACACACATGCTTGCCCACATGCCCACATGTGCACAGTTTTCAGGCACTCAGCTAATAGACATACACAGTCAACAGCCGATAAACAAGGTCTGCTAAAAGAAGTAAACCCATTTAATTCAACCTCTCCTTCTTTCCACCACAAATATAGCTGTAGCTGTGAGTAAAGCTAATATCACAATTCAGATGTAAGCTGTAGTTCTCATACTCTGTTGGGTCTCCAAGCAGGAATAGGTCATTTATTAATTTACTCTCCCTCTAAACCTAATGCCAACAAGACTGAGACCAAAGTCCTCCCTCTCTGGCTTAACTGCCAACGTGGCAGTTCAGGCTATTTTGAGACACTGCTGTGTTTGTACTGGTGGATGGAGCCCTGGGAGAGAGGGGGTCTGATGAGGTCATTTCTAGGCACACATCTATGATCGGGGTCCTTTCATTAGCCAGCAATTTAACCGTGGCCCTAAATGCACCTGGTGGCTCTGCCTTCCTCTAGGTTTTCTTTTTACCTTTCTTCTTCCTTTATCCTCTCAATACCATCGTTCTTTTGGAATATAGCAAAAAGGCCAGGTACTAAATGAAGGCTTATAAGCAGAATGAGAATTGTACAAATATAACTCAATCTAGTTCATATAGGCAGGAAAAAGAACTTAAAGCATCTCACTATTAAATATAAGGCCAAGAGAGCATACCAGTTTAAACGACCTGCCAAGAATCATCATCATAAATCTTTCCTTGCTTTTGCCTTTTTTATTGTGCAATGTTGGATTTTGTAATATTATTCTCCAGAACAAACTAAAATCTCAGGGGAAAAGATCTATTTTCAGTTAAAGCCTTCCACAAGTAACTGTAATTTTTGGAATCCTAAATCATCATCTTCATTTCTATCTTCTTCTTCCACCCTCAATAGGTTCTTATATGAATTGTATTAGTTTGCCAAAGGGGTGCCAATGCAAAGTACTAGAAAATGTGTTGGCTTTTATAAAGGGGATTTATTTGGGGTAAAACCTTGTAGTTCCAAGGTTGTGAGAAGTCCAGCTCAAGGCACTGAAAGAGTTGCTTTCTCACCAAAGTCGGCTGCTACGTGGTGAAGCAAGATGGTGGACGATCTCTGCCTGGTCTCTCCTTCCCCTCCAGGCTTCCTCTCAGTGGCTCAGCTGCTCAGCTTTCTTCCAGATTTCAGCTGCAAGCTGGCACAGGGCTTGTCTCTTAGGCCTCCTAGATCAGTCTCGGCTGTTCTCCTCTCTTCCCAGTTTCAGCTGTGAGCTATCAGGCAAATGGCTCATCTCTCCCTGGAGCCTCAGCTGTTTTGAGCCTTCTCCTTTCTGTCACATGGCAGGCTCAAAAATAACAGCGCTCTCTCTTCTTACGTCTGTCTCAGTCAGTCTTTCTCTGTATTTCCATTTATATCAGCCCCAGCAAGGGGCAGGAGACCCAACCTGAGTTACACTTTACTGATGTAGCCCAAGCAAAAGCCCTAAATGGATCTTAATACGTAATCTAACCAAAGGCCCCTCAGCAGAATTTAATGTAATCAAAGGGTATCACACCCAGGGGAATAGATTAGTTTATAAACATAATCTTTTTCTCTTTGGGAATTATAAAATAATCTCAAACTTCCAAATGAAATGTAACAAATTTTATAACTCCAAATAGGAAGAATAAATCCCCTTTCATTCATTACTAAAAGGCAGTTTGAGAGGTCCTCCATGTTTTCTAAAAAGCACAAAGAATACTCTTAGGCCAACCATTTGCTCCAGGCAACGGAAAATCAGAGGAATTCAGAATGGTAGAAGGACAAACTGGTATTTCTTTTCTCTTACAATGAAGAACTGTGATCTCAAAGCAGCCAATTGCTCTTAGATAAAAGGTAATTCAACAGAAGAACAAGTATCAGCTCATGCAATAGAAGAGAAGCTTGAAAATTCAAGTGACACATTTTCAGATGCTGGTGGCCCTGAGCTGACAGTGTGAGGTGAGACCTATGCAGATGCTGAAGATGAAGCAGCTAAGTCCCTAAAACTCTGGCCAACAATGGGAAGGTCGATATTTTTTTCTCCTGTAGCTTATACTTACTCCAGAATTTTTTTTCTAAACTGATCTCCATTCTTTTTAAGGCCTTGATTCTGCCCTCTCAAAAAAAAAAAAACAAAAAAAAAACCCCACTTTACTAACGTATACAATTTTGTATCACCCACACATTTCTCTTTCTAGCTATATCACTTCATAATTTCATCTTCATCTCCAAGGGGGTACAAGTCTACTTCTCAATCAAAACTAAGTTCTCAACCTGCATGGCCTTTATCCTATTCACAACTACTTCCCTTAGGAAAATATTGAACTAATTGTTTTCTATTTTCACCATCAAAAATCTTGCCCTCTATTGGCTGTCTACCCTCATTTAAAAAAAAAAAAAATCTAACAAAATATGAAAAGAGCCTACACGTGAAAAAAACCATAAAACACGGTGAAAGAAATCAAGAAAGGGCTAAATAAATGAACAGATATTATTACATGTTCATGGTTTGGAGGACTCAATATTATTATGATGCCAAGTTTTCACAACTTGAGCTATAGATTCTGTGCAATCCCAATCAAAATCTCCACAAGGGATTTTGGATATTTTAGAAATATCCATCAACAGATCCTGAAGTTTCTATAAAATGGAAAAAGACGTGGAACAGCCAACACACCACTGACAAGGAGCAGAGCTGGAGGACCCACACCACCTGACTTCAAGCAAAGCTTACTATGAAGCCACAGTCGTCAGGACAGGAGAATATCGTTGAAGGAAAGAAACATGCTTTTACAGAATGGCATAGCGTGCCCAGAAATAGGCTCATGCAAATATAAATGAGTGATTTTTGCCAAAGTGCAAAGGCAATTCAATGGAGAAAACACGGTCTTTTCAACAAATGGTGCTAGAACAGTTGGATGTCCACATGTAAAAAAAAAAACAACCAAGAAACCTAAACACAGACCTTACATCTTTCACAAACATTTTTAAAAAATTAAAATATTGGTCAACAATATGTGGAATGGTTATGAGAGAAGTTAAGTAAGTTGAGAGTGCTGCATTATTTGGGAAAGGGATAAAGATACTGCCTTAATAATTGTTAATTTAAGAGTAACCCTTAAAAAGAAGAGAAATACATGTTTCCCCACACAGATGTCTTACTAGTTGCATTTTGCATTCGTGTTCACTCCAGTGCCCTGCTATTGGGGGACTGGAGGTGAGGGTCAGTGAACGACTGGTCTTCCAGCTGGTTTGCTTTTTCTTTTTTGAGTATTGTTTTGGGTGGATAATCCTGTTACCATCAACTATTAGAATGTCAGGTGGCAAAACCAGCATGCCTCTGCCAGGATCTATTTTCAGGAGATGTCTACTGAGACACCATGGTTTAGGCAATGGAGCCCTGGACTGGAAATCAGGAGGAACAGACTGTCATTCCTGCCATCAATTTGCTGTGTGACTCCGGAAAAGTCACTGAACCTTTTATAAACTGCAGGAAGGCCTAGGGATTCTATAAAGATGGTTCATGAGGACTCCAAACTCATTTGTTCTGCCATTCTAGATCAAGATTCTGCAAAAGATTTTTTCTGGAGGCAGAATGCTAAAGCTGAAAAAAAAAAAAGTTTGAAAATATCACTGGACTACATGACAACTGCATTCCTTTGTATGTTTAAAATCCCATGACTTTGTCATTAACTGGAGTTTTTACTGGATGTCTGCTTTGAAATTATTTCTGGAACAAGGCAGAATGTAAATAAATCAATACATAACTAAAAAAAATAGTAAGATAAATAAAAATGTATCATTTCTGTGACAGCCATGAGACTGTACCTCTGAGATCTCCCAGACCTCCAACCGCAAAGAACATAAATGACCAAGGGCCTCTGCTGCTGGGCCCTGCAATTGGCCGTATCACTTGCAGAGGGACCAAATGTTGCCATCAGTCAATGACTGAGTAAGCAGAGTAACTAATGAAGGCACAACCCTAGGCCACATGATTCTCCTCCAAAGGGTGACTTTGGCTCAAGGACTTCCCATCAGCTTTGCCAAAATGTTTTTATAACTGTGAGACTTTTCCTACCTAGCTCTCCTTCTTCCCTTTCCTGTACAACGGTGGAAACTGCATTGAAGTGGAACAGCTGCCCTAGCTTCCTTGGGCTCCCTTCTCCTTTTACCCCAATAGAGGCTGCTTTTGCACCTGCTTCTTGGAGGACCTGCACTAGCAGGGGTAGTGCCAGTAGTCTGAAAACAAGCAGTAAGACGGGGTCCTGGGACTGGTTCACTCACCACCCCGCTGTCCTGATTCATAGGGGGCTACGGTGAGTCCCCGGCACGCGGGGCCATCATAGTGCTGAAGAGTTCACCAGAGGTGACTTGAGAAAATGTCCTGGTGGGGGAAATGCACTCGCAGGTACAATGATTCAGAATTTGAAAAATATGGAGAGATCACTGACGATGAAGATGGTGGAGTTAGTCGACTACCGCTGTGCTTTATTGATACCTTGCAAAGGGATAATGAGACACTGAGGACATTAACAGGCAGTTGAGGACTATGTGGAGAGCTGGAGGGACTCTTTGGTAGCTTGGAAAGATGCTGCCAAAGAGTGGAGGGACTGAGGCTGCTGAGCAACAAACAGAAGCTCCCACAGACAGACTTGCAGTGCTCCACAGGCATTTAAAGGCTTAGTCGAGGCAGGTGTGCTAAGCTAAAGTCAGGGCATCCCTTTCACCTGGTTGTGAAAACTTGGGGACAACTGAATGGTGAGTCCTAAAGACCCTGACCCTTTCAAGAGTTTGTAGAGGAAGCCCGTTCTTTCCTACTGAGGGCTAGCACTTGCCCTGTGCCAGAAAATAATGAAGACCCTCTCCCACAACGCAACAAATGGACCCCCTCAGAAGCTACCCGGCTCCTCTCCTGGCTGCCAGGACAGTAATTAAGGCAACCCAGCAAGGGACGTGCTGGGCCTGGTAAGAAAGGAAAGACATTACACATCCAAGGTGCTGCAAGCATTAGCCAGCTTGTAGTGGTGGGAGACAAGGAGTGGCTCTGACTGGCCTAAGAGATGGCTATCATGGAGAGAAGTAAACATGCCATGCTGCCTTGGCAGTCAGAAGAGTAGGGAAGAAAGAGGCTGAGATAAACAAGCATGCCACTTAATAATGTGAGGCCAGAAAACTAAGCCACAGGTTCCTCCATGGAGAGACCCGGAGGGCTCATCACTCACCAAGGCCATCAGGAGTGCTCTGGTGAGACGGGGACCAGCATCACTAAACAGGCTCCTGTGGGCCAGCGATGAGGGTAAGAGAGGCGGTCACAGAGCTGGGTGTGTAAAATCCAGGGGGAATGGAAGAAACGGGGGCGAAGTGGTGGTGGGGGCTCAGTGATCAGAAACCAGGGGGCCACAATTACCCTAACAACTAGCCAAGGGAGCTGTAGGGACAGTCAACAGCATGGTGTCCTTAGGGGCAAATGCCAAGGGTGCTGCTTAACAATTACAACAAAGAAGAGGGCGAGAGTGGAGGAACCGGAGGCTCAGCACGGTCACTCCAATAAAAAGTCACGATCCCTTGCTCAGTCCCCACAACTGAGCCAATTTCAGATCCAGGACCCACTGACTAAAGGGGTGGTTGAGTTCCTATAATTCAGGACCCAAAAACACCATGGCAAATACATATTGTATTGATTTCCTCAGTCCTTCCCCAAAAGAACCTGCAACCATTTCCTTGGTTGACTATACACTAGAAAAAGGGAACACCCAGACATTTTGAGGGTTACTGGTCTCAGGGTCTGATAGACAAGACATATAGATATCCAGAGACCCAAAGCCTTATCCTAGATATTCCATTGTGTGGGGCCCACAGGGTCAGGTAATAATGGAAGCCTGGCTAAAGACTCTCTTACTGTAGGTCCATTGGGTCCACAGCCAGACCTGGTTGTCAATTACCCAGTTACTGAGAGCATAATTGGGATTGAGATACTTGGGTAGCAGGAATAACTCCCATATTAGGTTCTATACTCACAAAAGACATAGAGAATATGAAATTAAAATTATGTAAGATGCTATAACAAAATAATTACTAACCAAAAAGAGTTGGTCTATTAATATCAGACAAAAAAGAAATTTAGGGAACAAATATTACTAGAGAAAGATAGCATTAAAAACAAGACTTAGTTCACCACAAGGGTAAAGCAGCTCTAAATTTGTATGTGCAGAAAACATGTTTCAAAATACACAGAGTGAAAAAGGACAGAACTGTATGGAGAAGCTGACATATCTACCATAATACTGGAGTCTTTACTGTACATTCTCAATACCTAACAGATGAAAGCTGGAAAAAAAAACCGGTGTAGATACCGGATTTTGAACCATTTTACTAAATGAGATTAAAATAATGAACGGATATAGAACACAGCATCTAACACTGGGATAACACACATTGCGTTGAAGCACAACTGGTGTACCTACACATATTAACCACTTTCTGGACCATAAAGCAAGTCTCAAAAAACAAAGAATCGACTCTCAAGCAGGTTTCCTTCTTTTATGTAACATTTATGTATTTTTGGCAGAAAAATAAAAGACAACTTTGAAAATCCTTTACTTTTGGAAATTTTAAAATACACTTCTAATGTAGCCCAGTGGCTGAGTTTCTGTTTCCCATGTAGGAGGTCCTGGGTTCAATCCCCAGTACCTCCTAAAAACATTTAAAAAAAAAGCTTTGGGAGTGGATGTGGCTCAAGCAGCTGAGTGCCTGCTTCCCACATGGGAGGTCCCGGATTCGGTTTCCATTGCCTCCTAAAAACAAAAACAAAAAACAAACAAGCAAACAAATGAAAAAACCAACTCAGAGGAGCCAATGAACACAGTTCTGTATAATCCATGCGTCAAGGAGGCAATCATAATAGGAGACTGTCAGTGGAAGCAATACTAAATAATGTTCTACAGAAGAAGAAAAGTTATTCTGGAGGAGGGGTCCAGAAACAGTAGTAAGAAGAGAAATTCATAAAATATTGTTATTTTTTTAATGTATATTAATTCCTAAATGATCATTGATTTTTGTGCTTAAAACTGGTGGAACTAAAATTCAAGACAGCAACAAGAAATCAAGACAAAGTATGCATTCCTTCTATTGTCTGGGAGGGGAAATAGTAACTTCTGTCTATGTTAAGGATAACCAGTAAAAAACCAGCAGTAAAAATTTACAAATTGCAATTCCAGCACAGGGTCAAAAGTAGGGAATAAGGAAAATGTTTCCATTCAGCAGGAGGCAGGAAAGGAAAAAAAAAAAAGGCAAAGGAAAAACAACCCCCCCCCCCCAAGCATCCACTAGTTGGTACGAATAAATCCAAATAAATCAGCAATCATAATAAGCATAAAATAATTTAAAGTACTTATTAAAGAAAGTCTCACACTGGATATCAAAATAAAAATTTATACAAATGCTACTTACAAAAGACATATGCCAGGAAATTGGTGAAAGCAAGCTGGTAAAGAAATATTAATATCAAGCAATATAAAATTGAATGTAAAAAGTATTAATGGAAACAAAGATTATCACAGAATGATAAAAAAGAATATTCAACTAGATGATAAAACTATATAGTTTCAAAGTACATAGGTTAAAAACTTTACAAAATTAAAAGATAAAAGACAAATCCACAGTTATAGTGGGAGATAATACAGGCGTCTAAAAACCAGTAATGATGTAGATATGAAAATAGAATAAATTTAATGTACTAAATATGTTGTATTTAATAATTTAACATGCCTTGAATTTTTAAAACTAACATAAAAATATATATGACTAATGAAGAAAAATAGCCCCAAATGATCAGTCTTAACAGAAGCCTCGCCCCTACACCCCCCACTTTACCGTATCACAAACCAGCAGGCCAAAGGACTCATGTAAAAGAAAATGAGAAATAAATTCTCATGCAGAAAGGGACAGTAAGGAAACTTATTTATCTCAACTCTGGCACTGGATAGACAGATGAAGCAAAGAAGCGGCCTTGAAAATCTGTATCATAAGCCAGACAGACATCATGCAGGTTTACCATCTGAATTCATACTACCAATGCTCATAAAAGAAAAAAGTAAAATCCTCCAGCAAAAGCAGAGAATTTTATTTCAAGTGGCTTCAGTTGACAGTGGCCTCAGTTGACTGGCAAAACCAAACGCAAATCCTCTATGGAAGAAACTAATTTAAAATCAGGCCTATGTCGATTACAAAATGCTGGCTTTTGTAAGATTTATCCCAGTTGCAGAAAGGTTAAAGCATGAAAAAATAGTGCAACTGAGAACTGATAAATTATAGCATCACACACTCAACAAATTGATTATTTTCAAACTAATATGAATATTTATGAAAATGGGCTACACACCAGCTCCCAAAGGATTTTTAAAAAGCCTTTAATTGTTATAAGATATATATAACTCAAACTTTCTAATTTTAATTACTTTCAAGTGTGCAATTAAGTGATGTTGATTACATTCATAATATTGCATTACCATCATCAACATCTGTTACTCAAACTTTTTCATCACCCTGAAAAGGAACTCCACAGTTCTTAAGCAATAACTCCCCATTCCTCTTGCAAAGCCCCCTCCAGCCCATGATAACTTCTATTCTACTTTCTGTTTTTCATAAATTTATTTATTCTAGGTATTTCATATAAGTCAAATCATACAATATTTCTCTTCTTTTGTTGGGCTTATTTCACTTAACATGAGGTCTTCAAGGTTCATCCATGTTGTAGCATGTATCAGGACCTCATTCTTTTTTAATTACAGAATTTGTGGGTTTTCAAAAAAAACCATGCATAAAATACATGGCTCCCATATACGATCTGTTTTAGTTTGCTAAGCTGAAAGCATATACCGTAAAATGGGTTGGCTTTTAACAATGGGAATTATTCGCTTACTATTAGAGTCTGGGAAAACGTCCAAACTAAGGCATTATCAAGGCAATGCTTTCTTCCTGAAGACCAGCAGCTGGTGATCTTTGGTTCCTCTGCCACATGGCAAGGCACATGGCAGCATCTGCTGGTCTCTCCATTCTCTTCCTGTTCTCACTGCTTTCAGTTTCTGGCTTCCATGGCTTTCTCTCTGTCTGAATTTCATTCTCTTATAAAGGACTACAGTAAGAGGAGTAAGACCCACTCTGGGCCATGCCTTAACTGAAGTAACCTCATCAAAATGTCCTACTTAAAATAGGTTCACATCCACAGGAATGGATTAGCTTTAAGAATACATTTTTCAGGAGGTGCACACAATTTCATACCACCACACCATCCTATATTGACATCTTGCTTTAGTGTGGTCCAATTGTTACAATTAATGAAAGAACATTTTTATAATTGTACTATTAACTATAGTCACAGTTTAATTTCGGGTTCACTCTTTGTGTTGTACCGTCTGATGTATTTTATTTTATTTTTATTCTAGTAATAAACATTCAACCTAAAATTTCACCTTTCAGCGACACTCAAATATGTAATTCAGTGCTGTTAATTATGTTCACACAGTTGTGCTATCATCACCACCATCCATTACCAAACATTTTTGTTGTCCCAAATAGTAACTCTGTAAAATTTAAGCATTAACTCCCTTTTCTCTATGCCTATCCCATCCCCTGGTAGCCTATATTCTAGATTCTGAATCTATGAATTTGCTTATTCTAATTATTTCATATCAGTGAGATCATACAATAATTGTCCTTTTGTGTCTAGCTTATTTCACTCATCAAGTTGTAGCACATATCAGAATGGCATTTCTTTTTTTTATAGCTTAATAATATTCCATTCTTTGTATATACCAGATTTTGTTTATCCATTCAACAGTTGATAGACACTCGGATAGCTTCCATCCTTGGGCTGTGAATAATGGCACTATGAACATCGATGTGCAAGTATCTGAGTTCCTGCTTTCAGTTCATTTGAAAATTGAAGTGGGATTCCTGGATTATATGGTAATTGTGTACTTAACTTTTTGAGGAACTGACAAACTGTCTTCCATAGCGGCTGCTCCATTTTACATTCCCACCAACAATAGACTAGTGATCCTATTTCTGCATATTCTCTCTAACACTTTATTCTGTTAATGTAGTGTAATTATATGAATTGATTATCTTATGTTGAACCATACTTGCATATCTGGGATAAATCCCACTTGATCATGGTATATAATACTATCAGATGCTGTTGGATTCAGTTTACTAGTATTTTGTTGAGGATTTTTGCATGTATATTCTTAAGATATATTGGCCTTTAATTTTCTTTTCTTGTGGTAGCTTTATCTGGCTTTGGTATGAGAATGATGTCAGCTTTGTAGAATGAATTAAGACATGTTCCCTCCTGTTTTAGCTTCCTAGGCTGCTGAAGCAGATGGCATGGAATGAGTTGGCCTAAGAATTGTAATTTGTTAGCCTACAGTTTTAGGCTGAGAAAATTGCCCAAATCAAGGCATCATCAGGGTGACGCTTTCTTCCCAAAGATTGGCTGCCAGTGATTCTTGACTCCTCTGCCACATGGCAAGACACATGGCAGGGTCTGCTGGTCTTTCCCTTCTCTTCTGGGTTTCATTGCTTTCAGGTTCCTGCCTCTGTGGCTTTTTCTCCCTCTCTGTCTGTATTCATCCCATTTATAAAGGATTCCAGTAAGAAGATTAAGGCCTATATGGGCCATGCCCTAACTGAAGTAAACATATCAAAATATCCTACTTATAATAGGTTTACACCTACAGGCATAGATTGGCTTTAAGAACATGATTTTCTGGGGTACATACAGTTTAAAACAACCATACTTCCTCTGAATTTTTTAGAAGAGTTTGAGCAGGATTGGCATTAATTCTTCTGGGAATGTGTGGTAAAATTCCCCTGTGATTTTTGATTCTGGCCTTTTCTTTGTTGGAAAGTTTTTAATTGCTGAGTCAATCTCTTTACTAGCAGTGGTTTGTTGAGATCTTCTATTTCTTCTTTTGAGTCAGTGTAGGTAGTTTGTGTGTAACAATTTGCCAATTTCATCTAGGTTATCTAATTTGTTGGCATATGGTTGTTAATAGTATCCTATTATAGCCCTTTTTGTTTCTGTGGGATCAGTAGTAATGCCCCCATTTTCATATCTGATTTTAGTTACTTGTGTCCTCTCTCTTTTTTTCTTTGTCAGTCTAGCTGAAGATTTGTCAATTTCATTGATCTCTCCAAAGAACCAAGTCATAGTTTTGTCCTTTTTCTCAACTGTTTCTTATTCCCTATTTCATTTACCTCATCTCTAATCTTTATTTCCTTTCTTCTTGTTGCTGTGGGTTTAGTTCATTCTTCTATTAGATATTAAACTCTTATCAAATATATGGCTAACAATGATTTTCTCTTACTATGTAGGTTTTCTTTCTACTTTCTTGATAATGCCCTGATGTACAAAAGTGTTTTTAAAAATTTTAACAGAGATATTATCATACAGTTTATTTATTTTTTGCCACAAGGAAATTAGCTGGAAATCAATACTTAAATGATTGAACAATAACAAACAAGCAAAACACTTACATGAGGCAACAACAATGAATATACATACAAATAACTAATTGCTTAAAGAGGAAATAATAAACAAGTTATTAAACAGCAGTAAAACACAGCATTTCAAAACTGGTGGGTTGTAAAGTAGAGATTACAGGCAAAGTTAAAGGTGTAAAAATATGAATTAAAAACAAAGAAAATTAGAAATAAACAAATTAACCATTCAACTGACAAAGACAGGAACAAAAAGTAATATCTCAGCTATAGAAAGAAGGGAATATTAAGGAACAGAAATTTAAAGAACAGAAAAACAAAAAGCATGGAGATAATCAAATTTAAAATATCTGGTTGTTTAAATAGATGAGTAAAATAGACAACCCCCCTAAGAGAATGAGCATGAAGTAATAAAAGAAGGCACAAATAACCAACATTAGTAACCAAATGGAATATAAGAACAGATAGTGGGAAGTGGACAAGGATGGCTATGAAGAGTAGAGAGAGAATATTTAGGCAAAGGAATTTTTTGTTTGTTTCTTTCTTTGTTGTTATGTAGCTATTTTATGATAATCATGAAAGAGATCTTCGTGGTTGTAAGGGAAAAGTCACCATGTGGAGAGAAAAGGATCCAGAGGAGATATCTGATGGGGGGAGATACTTTCCCCAGACTGACAGAAGAAAAGAAGATAGGAGTACACATGAGTAGTTTCATATACAGAAAGATGAAGGGGTTCCCGTCTGAGGGAGTCACTCTATTAAATTGGGATTGGGAAGGGGAATTGGGGTAGAGAAGCAAAGAGAAAGGGCTGAAGCTTGAGGAGACTGGAGAAGCTATGAAACGAGAGATTTTCAGGAAAAGTTTTCTATATAGATTGGTGACCTCTCAGAAGATATGGCCACCTGGAATTTGTGAATGTGACCTTATTTGGGAAAAGTATCTTTGCATATTTAATTAAGGATCCAGAGATGAAATCACCCTTGATTACCTGCATGGGCCCTATATCCAATGACAAGTGTCTTCATGAGAGAAAGGCAGAGGAAAAGGAAGGACAAAGGCCACAGGAAAGGGGATAAAAGACAGAGGAAGAGGTTGGAAATATGTAGCCATAATCCTAGGGACACCTGGAGCCACCAGAAGCTGGAAGAGTCAAGTAACAGACTCTCCCTTAGAGCCTTTGGGGAGACTGTGGCCCTGCCAATACCCTGATCTCACACTCCTGTCCTTCAAAACTGTGAGAGAATAAATTTCTATGGTTTTAGCCACCTTCATTTATGGTAATTTGTTACAGTAGCCCTAGGAAGCTAAGATAGAATCTCATCAGAGGGACATATCTGACAATGTTGTGTACCTACTTGAGGTTGGCAAGGTTTTGAGGACAGGGATGCATTTAATAAACTTTGCAGCTCCTATAGCAGTTATCACAGTCCTTACCCTCATCAATCACCCCATAACTTATTAGGGTGCACTGTAAATTTCAGGTCCAATTTTAATTAAATGCTTATCATCACTACCTTCTGGGCACATTAAGCTTAACTCTTCTTAGATACCATCTAAGATATCTGAGATACTCATAGTATCAACTTTACACATACCATGTAGATCTATGAAATCAGATACCACAAGAATCATTATCCTCATGGGAGAGATTTCCCAGGTCAAGTGGAATCTTCAGTCGTAAAAAAAAAAAAATTTATTCTCAGCCCTTTCTTCAGCATAGGTGCTTCATGCTCAACACTACATAAATTCTGCTATGCTGCATCAACGCTAATGCTTCTTCTCAGGGATGGCATTTCTAACCTATACATTTATTTTTCAGAAATATCTATGGGAAGTGGCTGTGGCTCAATCAGTGGGGCTCCCGTTTACCATGTGGGAGGCCCCGGGTTCGGTTCCTGGGGCCTCCTGGTGAGGGCGGGCCCGCCCGTCCGGCGTGGTTGGCTGACCCAGCGAGCGCAAGCAGCAAGGGGGGGATAAATGAATAAATAAATAAAATCTTAAAAAAAAAAAAAAGAAATATCTATAAGCAGCAGCCAAGTTCTTCTGATAAATAGCAGATTTCCCATTGGTTTTAGGAATCTTTACAACTACAAGTGGGCCCCACTTTCTGATGCCATGCCCTCCTGACACTGAGTCAAAATGATAGACTTCCATTCGTTTACAATTACTGGGTCTTTTTTCTTTTTTTGGTCTGTTTATTGTTCATCCACTAACATAATCAAAGCCAACGATAACACTTATTTGTAAATAACACCAGTATAAATATCTCATTTATATGTCACCATATAATTTACAAACTATTTTAACATATATTGACAGTTTTATCCTTGCACAGGTACTGGGGTTTAGAAAGGGCAAGAAAATGATAAGAAATAAGGTATGGATTATTATTTGGCAGAATTAAAGAGCAGCAATACATTCTGACAAATGTCAGTATTTCATTTGTTTGGCTTTAAAATTTCCTAGTTGATATTATTTCACAATAGGCTATCCCTCCAAGCTACACTTTTAAGGAGGCCTAAATTCCATTCTTGGTTCTGTACTATTTTACTCCCTGTTACTAAGGAGCAATATAAAATAAGCACAATTTTCTCTCTCCATTTCCTTATCTGCAAATTGGGAAGTATGGATTATTCTACTTATTTCTCCTAAGAATTTTGTGAGAACTGGTGGTCTAAGATTCCCAAATCACTGCCATTCCTTGTCTTAGATGAAGATATGATAAATATAGAAGATACAATCTTAGCTGGTGTGGCATTAACCATTAGAAATATTATAAAACTTCCTTTTCAGGTCGTAGTGCCTCATCTTTACCAAGTCAATGAAGACCTAAATTTCACCCTGAGATAAATTTAGAGATCTGAGACTGGAAAAGAAAATAATAATAATCAAATAATATTTGGCATTTAAAAAATGTACTTTCAGTGCCTGGATAAAGCTGTACTTCATTAGCCCAACAATATTTGTAAGATATTCCTGGTATGTTTAAAGCTGCATAGCACTGCCATGCTGAGTGGAATGCCTTCTTTATAAGAGTGAGCAAGGAGCCTCCTGGTAGTTGTTGAGGTGGAAAACAAGCACTACCATAGAAGTACTGGCAAGCTACTTAGATTCTTTGGTACCCTAACATTTCTGAAGACACTGATGTAGGGTGTAACCTAAAGAAAAAATTATTTTATTTCTATTCCACGTCTCTAGGTCCTATTTGCTATAACTTCCAAACACACCAAAAATTGTCACCAAGGAGACACCACCACCAGGGCAATATAAGTTACTGGGTAATTTTGACAGCCCTCCAATATAGTCTTTTGTCCAGTCTGAAGATAACCCATTATTTCTTCAACTATCTACTCTCTCTTCTCTTCTTACCCAGCGGAAATATGCCCTTCTCCCAAGATAAATGTCAGTCAGGATTTCTATCAGCCATTCCTATCTCAGTCAAGCCCAATATATCTGGAGGACAAGCTGTAGAGATTTAGCTACAACATTTCATGATGGGGGGGCCAACCTATTAGCACTTGCCATTAAAATAACTCTGCCCAGGCAGCTTTCTAGTCCCTGTGCTATAACTATGCTTGTCCTCCTAAGTACAACTCTCTCCCAGCCCAACTCCCCTTCCTCTCCTTGTACTTATGCCCCCATGGATTAGAGCTCTAGAACACTCACTGACTGACAAGCAACTCTGTTCTTAACCCTACAGATTCCTGTTTATTTTAGGAAGAAACATCTTTGTAGCCTCACACCTTTCTCCAACGTGTCTAGTTGCCACTTTTTGTTAATAAAGACACGGCTTTCACAAGATGACAGTTTTACCCATGATCTCCTTTTAGGGAAGGCTTAAATTTTCCTGCATGTCGACCCTCCCAGAAGGAACTCTCTCCCTATTTCCTGTCCTCCAGTACCCTTCCTATTGTTTCAACATAATTGAGCCACACCTTTTTTGAAGTACATGACATCACTTACAATTATGTAACTCCTTCCATGATTCTCTCTTAACTTCCTCATTGCCACCAACAATTAGATCATGGTTCTCTTCTGTTTTGTGACTATTATAGTAATTGTCTATCCTAAAATGCAGATTGTCTTTCTAATGATGACTTTTAATATATCTAGATCTTCAGATGCAGCAACCAAAAATGACTAATAATATTTGACCACACATTCCCCTCTGTATTCCATCCAATCTCTCTCCTCTATTCTTCTCCAAACTTCTGATAAAAGTAGTCTACTTCTCGAATTTCCACTTCCTTATTTTCTTCAGCTCACTGCAATAGAGCTTCTGGCCAAATTACTCAAATGAGACTATTTTTGATAAGGGTACCAAATTGTCTTTCCATTACTAAAACAAACCAATATTTTGCCTTTATCTGTATATTGTAGTCATGCTTGGGCTTTTCTGCTACCATTTGTGCACCTCGACTTCCATAACACAACACTCCTAATTTTCTTCTTATCACTTTGAATTGCCTTCTTTTTCTGTTGCATGCTCTCTTCATCTAGCAGCTCCTCAAACGCAGTACTTTTCACGGTTTGGGTGGGTTTTAGGCTGCTGTTAGTCTCAGGACACCATCGCCTTGGGTGAATCTCATGTACTTTCATGGTTTCTGCTTTTCTCTGTTTATGGTGATGACTTACAAAACTCAACTGCCAGCCAAACCACATCTGTGCTTCAAACTTAAGCCTGAATAATATACTTAGCATTTCTACTCGGTTGGCTAATACATACTTCAAACTTCTCATCTTATCCGTTTCTTAATTTTAGAAACACCATCATAATCACCCTACATCAGAATTCTGAAGAACACTCGAAACCAAACCTAGAACAGAAGGACATGAGATGAGACTTTGAACAGAAAAGCACTCACTAATTTTCCAGCAGAGTAAATAAACAGATACACACCAAGATCCAACAAGTATGTTTTCACACTAGAACAAAGAGAACCTTAAGTGCTGCTAGGAGAAAAAAAACAACAACAAGAAAATGAAGAATGATTTTTGAATTAGGAATCTATGTCTAGACAAAATATCAATGAAGAGTGAGGGAAGAATAAATTTGGGGGAACTTGCACGTCTGAAAATATTATCTCCCAGACAACATTTCCTAAGACGTTACTGTAGAATATACTCCCTCTTCCAAACATGGGAGAATACCCAAGTGAAAGGAAAACACAGAACCTAAGGAAGAGATGTCCAACACAGGGGAGTAATGGAGTGAATCCCAGGGTGAAATCTGAGCAACAGGTTCAAATAAACCCATGCAGACTGGAGCAAGAGGATGGAGAGCTCAAACAGGAAGAAGAGAGTGACTATATTATATACTAGAGATGGCTGACCATGTAGAAGAGAGTGTTGAGGAAAATGGAAGTGAATATATACTGAAGATGGCTGACTATGTAGAAAACAGTACTGAGAGGAACTTTCAGAAGCATGGTTGAGTATTTAGGAAGAACTGAAAGTAGACTCACAGAAGCTAAGCAAATGAAAAATTAAAACAATTCTAAACCTCAAGAAAAAAAATGTTGAGGAAAGAAACAATCAAATAAAATCCGGCAGAACAGTGAACAATAATCATACAGTGATAGTAAAGCAAACACTGCATTATATAAATATGTTAAAGGATTGAAGAGGAAGTGGGATGGGGACTAATGGTGGGCTAAAGTCATATTTATCATAATCAGAAATTAACAGATAAGGTTGAATTAATAATGAAATATCAATACAAGTATATTAATGAGAAATATGGCAGAAAATAGGAGAACCAGCAAAGAGAAAATCAAGTGGGAGTAGAGAAGGGCAGGAGGCTGCAGCTTTTTTGTTATAAGTCTGGTGAAACTATTGGACTTTTTCAACTATGTCTACACTTATAAATCTGATAGAAATAAAAAGAACTAAAAACTGAAATGAACTAGAAACAATAAACGTGAGGAAAACAACAAACTTGAAAACTTTCCTAAACTAACTTGACTATTATGTATCTTCTGCGATTCATTACTTGGTGGAAGAATAACAAACAATGAATCACTTAAATATAAGTAATAAAAATAAAAAATAAACATTAATATTTTGTGGCTATGATGCTTACAAAGCTTCTCCCCATTCTAAATCATATAAAATATTTCCCAATATTTTCTTCTAGTTATAATTTTTTTACTACTTTAATCCTTTTAGTATTTAATTGGTTGATGGTCTGAGGTAGAAATCTAGATCCACTTCTAATAGAATTTCACTACCTTAAGGTAGATTTTCCCATTCTGATTTCTCATATTCTGCTGCTCTGTCACTGACTGTCCTTGACTGTCAATTTTCCTGATGGATTTATCTAGTGAGAACCTGCAAACTGAAAACCTCAACAGTAGCATTTTGCTTCTAAACTGGATCTGAATATGTCCCTTTCTATGATGGATAAAGAAATTATCAAGAAAAATGCAGTTATCTTTCTATACATTTTTCTAAACAGCTAACCTCACCATTCTCTAATTTTTCTAATATATCTACTATTATCTGGGAGGTAGGACATTATGAACTTTACTCACTGTCCTGTGAATCTTTTAATTAAAACTACTGAATTTATTTTGCCTAAAATGCTAAACATTAGACCTTATATACGTTTTCAAGATTTTGCAATTAAGTTTCTTTTAAAATCAGTGGTTTTTTTGGTCAAAATGCCACTAAAGTAGGTAATTATTTATGGTTACTGATTTTTTTAAACATGTTAGCATAACAAATTAATTAGATATAACTTCCTATCACTGCTAGTACATTTTGACACTGAACTACATGATGGGTTTGAAAAAAATACCATTGTCTTAATATGTTTTATGACTGCAGACTTAGCAAACCAATAAAGACATATGTCACTTACATTTTGCTACTTGTTTTATTTTTTAGGCATCTATACTAAAATACTATCATACAAGGTAATTTGTAAAGTTTACAAAAATATTACAACAGCTGAATGACTCTGCATGTACATGTTATTGGATAGGACAGGGAAGAATTTTCCCTCTAAATATTTGTATTAGGTATTTAAATATCATAATCTACTAAACCTTAATTTCACATTTCCTATAGGTTCTATTTATGAAAAACATTTTTAACAGTGTAAAGATGTGAAATAACCTATGCAAATATATACCCTAACTTTAGAGGTTGTTTTTAAAATGAGGTTGAAATTCTATAAGCCTCCATCTGAGAACATGGCTTAGCCACCTAACTAGTAGTATTAATAATACATATTTTGAATAAAGTTGAGATGTTTCAAACCCAATCATATCCTTATCCAAATAGGAACATAAGAGATGGAACTAAAAGAAAAGGGAAAAGATCCCAAGTTGCATGAGTACTGAAAAAATTGAGGTTTACATTTTATATGCATCTATGTAAGGATAGAAATCAGAAAGTAGTCCTTAATGCAGATTTTTTAAAAAGTTTGCCAACTTCCAAAGCACTGTCTCCTTCATAAAATGTCACCATAAGATATGAGAACCTTCAAGAAAGTTTCGAGCAAAGCAAAAGCAATTTGGTTTTGGAGGGTAGACTTGTGGGTACAATAGGCCTTCAATTTGTTTTTTTTTTTTGCTTTTGTTATGCCAGTACCTTGATTCATAGTTTAATTGTTAAAAACATTTTTTTCTTATTTTTAATGGATCTATATTTTAAGTTCTGTAAATAAATGACTACAAGTATCTATATACAAATATACAACCATACTTTCAACATTTCATTGACTGTTTGAAGTAAAAATCAACTTTGAAGAGTGGAGTCTCTACTTCAGGTCATGAAGAAGAACTTTAGAAATGATATTCTCTACTAGACAGTCACTTACAACACCCTAGAATGAAACATGAAAAAAATGAAAGAGAAGCTATTGCAATGTCTTTATCACATCCTCTTTCTAACTGTCCCTCTTTTTCTATTTATAGAAATTTCCAACCTCTGTTGTTTTTATTGTTTTCCATTCTTTGCTCCCTTCTGCTAGTTTCTCTTATATTTCTTTTTTGTTTGTTTTGGGCTTCAGTTGTTTTAATGCTAATTTTATTTTTTGTTTTTTAATTTTTTTAAAAATACTTAGATTATGTAAATGTTACATAAAAAGTGTAGGGGATTCCCATATGCCCCACTCCCAACCCCTCCCACACCTTCCCACATTAACAGTTGCCACAATTGATGAACACATATTGGAACAGTGCCACTAAGCATGGACTATAGTTTACATTATAGTTTAAACTCTCTCCTGCACCATCTTGTAAGTTATGACAAGATATATAATGGCCTGTACCTGTCATTGCAATGTCATTCAGGACAATTCCAATGTCCTGAAAATGCCCCCATCTTATACCTGTTTTTCCTTCTCCCTCCCCTCTGAACCTCCAGGGGCCACTACCTCTACATGAATAATAAAAGTTTTTCCATTGCTAGAATAACAATAAGTCTATAGTACAATACCAGTAAGTCCACTCTAGTCCATAGTTCATTCCCCAATCCTGAGGATTCTAAGATGGTGATGCCTACTCCACCTCTAATTGAGAGGGGCTTAGATCCCATGGGGCAAATGGATGGGACTATGTTGCTTGCAGTTGTAGATTCTCTCTGTCCCTTGGGATGGTCATTGTCCATCATCATTTCCTTGTTAGTTGTCCTGGGTGAGTCCAACGAACTGGACAACAGGTGTTACAACTCTGCTGAGATTCAGGGCCCAGCTTGGCACATGGAAAGCTCAACGATTTAAGTCTCTTGGCCATATACCTATCAACTCTAGTACTAACTATAGGCTCAAATAGAAGGGGCAGAAGAGCCACGTGTAGGAAAACCACAACGGAGTCCAACCTTGTCCTACTGGGCACACTGGCAGGGCGCCAAGCTCCTGAGCTGTCAGCCCTGCCCATAATGTCTAGATATAGACCAATTCTGAAAGCCATATCTAAAATTCCCACTTTACCTTGATTTCAATATCTGCAAATTAAATTTTATAAATTCACAACTTTTCCCCAGAAATACTCATGATTTGATTGCTACCAATGTAAAAACTACAAACAAAAACAAAGAAAAGTCTTTGTGAATTATTTCGTAAGAGTATATTTTCATAACATTTAAAAATAATTCCCACTTTGGGAACTGTTTCAGTGGGTTAAATAATATACAATAGGGTTTGGCAATCTTCTCTAAGCAGCATGCAATATCTAAAACCATTCACTCTAATATAGGGTTTCATGTGCCAGTAATAACCTTTCTCCTTCAAAGATCAGTATAGATTGTGGCAAATTTCCATGCCACAACATAACTGAAGGATTAAACACATTTTCATTGCAAATATGCTAATGTTTCTCCTTAGGAGATACCCTGACATCTGGGTCTCCCTCAGATGGGCTGTTATTGCCGGGGGGGGGGCGGTAAAGGAGGCAGAAGAGGAGTTGTGGAAAACCTTGCACCTTTGAATGAAAAGTATAAAAATGCATACTCTTTGGGAAAAAAGCTGTGTTTACTCTACACTTACTGCATGTTCAGTTACTGTGCTGAATACGTTATCTACACTGTGGCACTGAATTAGGAAAACCAAGGATCAGAAAACTTAATTTACCTGCCCTAGACCTAGAAACAGTTACCATCTTCCTCCTGCAGGTGTATGCCCAAGAGGGGGCTGGAATTTCTGGGGTTATTTTCTTCCTCCCGCATTGATGAAACACTTACAGGTGAATGCAGGTGTAGCCTGCTTTGGTCCAGATCTACAACTACACTGCCTTTCAGGCAGATCATGAGCAAACCATCCAAAAATCTCCTCACATTCCCTTTTATGTAAGGTTACCCATGTCTGAGGTATACAGAAGGCCACACAAAAAATGAGATGATGTAAAAGTTTTATGACGTAAGGGTTCTGACAATTAAAAAAGACTTAACGAATTGTGGCAGTTTGAGATTATTTTATGAATCTCAAAAAGAGAAAGATTATGGCTGTAAACTAATCTATTCTTCTGGGTGTGATTGCATTACATTTAGTTTAGAGGGCTTTGATTTGATTACCTGTTAGGACTGCTTTTAGGGCTTTTTGATTCTACTATGTCGGGAAGGCCTGACTCAGGTTGAGTTCCTGCCTCCTTGCTGGGGGCGATATAAATGGACACTCACAAAGACACACAGGAAGAGAGAGCTCTGTCATTCTGATTCTGTCATGTAACGGAAAGGAGAAGGCTCAAGCAGCTGAGGCCCTGGGGGAGAGATGAGCCATTTTGCCTGAAATTGGTAGGATAGCAGAACAGCTGAGACTGATAAAGAAGGCCTGGAAAGAAACAAGGCCTATGCCAGGAGAGAGGACAACAGGATCACTTAAGCACGAAGCCTCAAGAGGCTGGGCCCACGGAGCTCAAGAGGAAGACAGAGCCCGGAGATTTCCTATTTGCCTTATGAAATGTAAATGATACATATAAAGTCACCCATAGTTATTACACTTTCTCATATTTTCACTTCACCCAGAAAAATCATTTCTTTCCTCTGAAAATGATCTTAGACTATTTTTATTCAATTGGCTCTCCTAGAGTATCTATTGTGCTTGATGCATATCTAAACATATTTTCTCAAGCCATACAAACCCTAAAGGATTTGAATCCTGTTACTATGGATGAATACATTTGATAACTTAAATTATTAATCCCTATCCCCTTCTACTCTCTATTTTTTAAAAATACAAAACAATGGACAAAATAATATACGCTTTCTTTCTAGCATTACCTTCACCCCCAAACTACAGGTGATCTCAGAACACAAAACATGGTATCTCCTTCTTCTTCTTGATTTTTAGATGATAAAAGTTTAAGAGTACTAACCTCTATCAAGTAGGAGAACTTAGCTTACGAAAACTGTTAAGTCTACAGTAGGCACAGATCTTTTTTTAAATGTTGGGGTGAGAGAGATCTTCTCAACCCCACACAGCAAGAAGTAGTTTCCATTTTTAAAACAAAACTTTTTACAAGAAAAGAAATTCTTTGATAGATTTCTTTTCCCTTATCATGATCAACCAGACTGGAAGGAAACATACCAAAATTCCCTGAAGCAGAAGTTCTTGAGGTTCTTCTCTTCAGAATGTACAAAAACTAAAAAAAATTCAGGAGAGGCTACATCTCAGAGTATCTTTCTATAACTGACAAACACCAGCAAGCCATAGGGTCTCACACTGCTGAAAGTCAATGGAATTTAAAATAATTGCTATAATGTAGGTACAGGAGAAAAGCCACCTGTAAGAATTTTCCAGATGACCTCTAAGAAAAGGTGTGAAATCCAGCTTTCTACCAATAATCCTAGGAAGCCTCACTCCAGTGGGCCAAGAATCTGTAAATCTTCTGGCAGGATCTGAAGTAGTTAAGTGAGAAATCCGAATTGGAAAATAACAAACTCTGACTTTGTTTTACTTTATCAATATTGTTAAGGGAATGATGTAATTGTTTGGGGTTTTTTGCAAAGACGTTCCATGTCACTTCAGTTTTAATACCAGGCTGGAGCCTGCCTTGTCTGCCAGCATAAGCCAGATAAACACAGACCTGCAGTCTTTCTATTCATCTCAGGATAGTTACTCAGAAAGATTCTGGAAAATATGCCTATTATGAACTAAACATTTCACTTTTCATTTTATCCATGTGCCAGAAGTCCATTCCTTGGATAAACACTTTACAAACTGACACTCTAAAAGTCACTAAACATGATAAAGTGTGTGTGCATCAGTTCAGGACTGATTAAATATTTTCTCTCCCATGACAAATGAACAGTTACATAGTATATGAAATGATTGGACCAACATTCCTTTTCTTTCTTTCTTTTTTCCCTTTATTTTATATGAAAGATTAATTTTCCATTTCAACTCATTTGTTATGCAATCTTGGCTTTGGTAAAATAGCACTTAAGCAATTTTACATGAAGAAATAGTATTTACTTTTAAAAATGTGTGATTTAAAGTTCTTTCCCAAATGTGCTTTCTTCTACTACTATTTCTTGCCTTTTTTTTTACTGGTTGTTTCCAATCACCTTTGCTATTATTTAAAGTGAAATGATGGGGTGGGGGTGTGTGTGATAGGAAAAGATAGTGTATACTCTTTAAGAATGCTTTAAAAACGTTCTCAGATACATTTAGTATATTTTAAAATGATACAGTCAAATCTTCATCACATCATAATGGCAAAATAAAGCACATTAATTCTGTAAGTAGGTCTGTATTAATTGCTTCTCTATTCAACAAATTCACTATAGTCTTACATACGATACAAGATTAGTTACCCCTAAACTTTTTATGTTTTTACCACAGTTAAAAAGACTTCTATTCTCTGAAGTATGTTATAAACACAAAGCTTTATATAAAACTCTTAGTGAGATATATACAAACATCTTTGAAACAAATAATCAAATACCTAGGAAAAGTCTCAGACTTTGGAGAAAAACGAGACAGTCCCTTTAAAATAGTAAAGGCAGCATTTAACTATTACTCACAAAGGCTTATCAAGTATTATACTTTTCTTAGCCTGGTTTCCTTTACCCAGAAAGTCATCTAAATTAACTGACAAGGGTAAGTTACTTAATGTAATACTTACAGTATAATTCAAATTTTATTTTTAGTCATTTCTATCTCTTATTGATGCCAAGATTAAATTTAATGAAATCACAGGAGCTAATAGCTGAAACAAAACAAAGTGTTTCTAAACTCTGCACTTTAGTTCCCGGGTCAATTTCACCATAAAATATGAATTTTATCTGTGGAAATGAAAGAACAGAAGAAGAAATTTAAAGAAAATTTTGAAGTTATCCATAACTTATAAAGTATTAAGAGCTTAGAAGCATGGTTCTAATGGGTTTCCATAACTCTTAGTCTGTAACTTTTCACTTTAAATTTAAACGTTAAGGAATGGCTGTTTATTAGACAAATCCAGAATTTCTAGATTCTCTGTCTGTAACAGGGACACTGGGGAGTTCTGTGGGAAAATAAAAACATTCATATTGGGTCTGGTGATGCTTTTCCACAACTGAAGAAAGCAGTGTATGCTAATTAATAAAATAAAAGCAGAAGCTGAAACGCACACATGTGGTAGGGATGTCGCCAACCCTAATAATTTTCTGCTGAAATCCATTTTGTAATACAATATGATAGTTTGGCTTGCCCAGTGAAATCATTGGAAGATGAGAATATATTCATCCAATTTTTGGGGCGTTTTGGGCATATTTCAAGACCCATCTGCTCAGTTGCCTTTCTGGGAGAATTAGAGTTTGGTCAAACTATTTATTCAAGTGTTACGTACTTTTGCTCATATGAAAGAGGAGCTCAAAGCCTCACTTCTCACATAAATAGCAAAAATACATAAAGATATAGATACAATTAACATGCAAAATTATTACTCTAACAAATATGAAAAAGATCTGATTTTTAGATGGTAACCATAGTTTCTTTTGATTATTTTTATAAAGTTATGAATTCAGAAAATGATCTGATTAAAACAGTATTCTACGGGAAGCGGCTGTGGCTCAATCAGTAGGGCTCCCGTTTACCATATGGGAGGCCCCGGGTTCGGTTCCCGGGGCCTCCTGGTGAAGGCAAGCCCGCCCGCACGGCGTGGTTAGCTGACCCAGCGAGCACAAGCAGCAAGGGGGGGATAAATGAATAAATAAATAAAATCTTTAAAAAAAAAAAAAAAAAAAAACAGTATTCTACTCTAAAAAGGAATCATAATTATTGTCTTGATAAAAGTTCAGCTTACCCATTTTAAATGGCTTAAGTGCCAGGTTTTTAAAGTACCAGAACATAGAGACAAATGAGTATAATTCCTTTTAAAGCAAACTGATAACTTATATTTGTACAGTTTTACAGGTTATAAAACATTTTCACATAAATATCCTTTTTTTAGTAAAACTTATCAGTAAAAGCAAGCTGATAACATATTTGTACAGTTTTACAGGTTATAAAACATTCTCACATAAATCTGCTTTTTTAGTAAAGATTATGTATTGATTAGACGACTTGAAGAAAATCTGCATATTTAAAGAACAAGGATTTGTAATTATGATTCAAATTCCTACAGCCACCCCAGAGGATGGCAGGCAGGCTGAAGTCACATCCCTCCTGCTAATGAGGGAGCTGAGGCCCTGGGGGTTCCTGTGGCTGACCCAGTTGCATTTGTGGAGAGCAGAGGAGGCTGAGAGCCAGTGCCTGGGTCCTCTCCTCCACACCAGCTCGCCTTCTTTCACCGTGACCTTGGTGAGCATATGGAAGGCTAAATTGCCTCAAAACCTTTTGGAAACTTCTCATTTGGATTAGAAAAGGCAGCTCAGACATTTTATGACCTGCAATTGATTCTTAAGCCATATGATAGTCTGTAAATGACTTAACCATTTTTAAAAATGAAAGCACATAAATGTGTTGCCAATTTGCCACTGGGTCTTTTGCCACAAGGTGCCAAGTAAAACTAAAATGTTTTGAGCTATAATAAGCATCACTGAGATTAAAAAATGGAACCTTTAAGAAAACTTCCTTTGATGAGGATGCTTTCATTTTATTCATGCAACTGGAACCTCCCTGTATATTTTCTGCCTCATGGTCAAAGGGCTAATACCAAGATGGAAAAGGATCAGTTTTGCAGGTACTGACCAAGAGTAGAATAGGTTTGCTTATATATCTTCACACTTACAAAATGGATTTTAGGTGGCTTACATTAATACAATACATAGACCATAAAAAATAATAAAACTAAAATGAGCGGGGAACCGACTGTAGCTCAAGTGGTTGAATGCCTGCTTCCCATGTACGAGGTCCTGGGTTCGATCCCCGGTACCTCCTAAAAACAAAAACAAACAGAAAAATCGATTCTCATTGGGAAGCAGATGTAGCTCAGTGGTTGAGCAACTGCTTCCCATGTATGAGGTCCTGGGTTCAATCCCTGCTACCTCACCCCCCCCCAAAAAAAAAAAAAACACAAAACCTTAAAATGAGGGCTATAAGAGTCCGGGAAAACTTGGCTGCTTGCATATTCCTTGCTCTCACCTCTCTCAGGGCCTTGCTGAGGCAACTCAATTACTTAGAAATCAACAGAGAGCGAATGTGGATGCATCTGTATTTAATTTTAAACTTTTTGTGTGGGGAGGGGTAAAGGGATATTTTCTTCTAGTCGAGCACAACAAGGGATTCCATAAAAGTCTGGCATGTTGGGTTCCAGAGTTTATACAGGTAGAGGGCACATTTGGTCCACACTGGGGGTGGGTAGTATATAAAATGGCCAAGGACTCGAAGGTGGGAAAGAGACCAAGCACTCTGGAATTTGGGTCAAAGTCCGAGCCAGATGGAGTGAAACCTCTCAGCTCACCAGGAAGCACTACTCAGCCTCCTTCCACACAGGCCTAGGAGAAGCAGTTGATTCAATCTATGCTGGCTGATCCTGAGAACATCTGCTGTCATGGAGAACAATTTAAATGAAGGAGAAGGGCAAAACTATAGAAATAAATTATAATGTAAACTTTTGGAAATTCAAGAAAGTAGCCCAAAGGAGCAACATGGATAAAAGACAAAGTTCCTGATAATAAAAGATGATGATTTCCAAAATATTCAAGGATGGAATCACAAATGAAAATATAAATGGCACAGAGTAGAGAGTCATTATACCTAATATCCACTAAATAAACATATCAATACGGAAGAAAGAAAAAGATGAAGGTAAAAAATGGCCAGATCAATTATAAAAGAAAATCTGTTAAACTAACATAAAGCATGACTGAACTTTTCATATTAAAAGGGCTCAAGAAGTACTGTTTAAAACAGCCCTCAAACATAGTGCTGATGTGCTCTCTAGTTTCCCTGAGTGCAAGAAAGCAGTGATGTGCCTTACAGAGAAAATACATGTGTTAGATAAGCTTCATTCAGACATCAGTTATGGTGCTGTTGACCGGGAGTTCAATGTTAATGAGTCAATAATATACATTAAATAAGGTGCCTTTAAACAGAAATTCACATAAAAAAGATTATTTATTGATCAGATGACAAAAACATTGTGCCCAGGGCTTGCAGGAACCTAAAGTTGTATTTCCCCTAGAAGCAATTGTTTAGTTTTTACTAACTCAATGTTTGTAGTGACTGTATAGAACATAACTCCTGCAAATAATGAGTACATTTTAACTTATCAGACTGAATATAATCTACTTCAGATTTATAATAACCTAATTCCAGTGAAACATAGAAACGTTACTCCCAGAGAAACTTTTCTCCATTCCTCCCTGTTCCCTTTTCTGTACCATCATTGTTATACATATAATGTCTATATATGTTATAAATGCAACAATACATTGTTATAATTATTACTTTATATAATCTATGTCTTTTAATGAAGCTTGGAGAAGGATAGAGTTCACATTGATAGCATTTATTATAGTAACCTTATTTACTATTTCTGATTCTCTTCATTTCTTCCTATAGATTCAAGTTACCATTCTTATATCATTTCTTTATTCCAATACTGTTTTGTTTCTACTTACCAACTATGCACTGTTATTGTCAAATATATGACATTTCTATATAAGTCCATCAATGCAACTATATGTTTATTTATAACTGTACTGATTATATATAATGTAAATATATACTATACATATTATTTTATACAATTGTCATTTAACTCAAATTAAGAGAAGGGGAAGAAATAGGCAATTTTACAGTCTTTCTAAATATCTACACAAATACCTTTATTGGTTCTCTTTGGGTTTTTTTTTTTTGTTTTTTTTTTTTCATGTGGATTCATATTACTGTCTGGTATCACTTGCTTTCAGCCTTCCTTTAGTATTCCTTGTAAGGCACTTCTGCTAGCAACTAATTCTCTCAGCTTTTATCTGGGAATATTTTATTTTCATTGCTATTTTGCTGGATATAAGAGTCTTAGTTGAAGGTTCTTCCTTTTCAGCACTTTGACTGTGTCACCCACTGTCTTCTGGCCCCCAGTGTTTCCAAGTCAGCTGTCAATCTTATTGGGGTTCTCTTGTACATAAGGAGTCCTAAATCTCTTGCTCTTTTCAAGAGTTTTTCTCTTTCTTTGGCTTCCAGTATTTTCACTATGATGTATCTTTTTGTGTCTAAACTCTTGGGACTTTGTTGAATTTCTCAGATGCATAGATCAATATTTTTATTAAATTTGGTAAGATTTCAGCCATTATTTCTTTGAATTTTTTTCTGCCATTTGTCTCTACTCTCTTGGTTCTCCCATTATGCACACCCAGAGAAACAGACCCAGTTTACAAAAATAATCAATATCTCTTTTTGGAATTCATAAATAATATCAAACTGCCACACCCACCCCGCTTCAGATTGAGAGAGGGGTTAGAGCTGATGGGACATATGGAAGGAACTGATTGCTTGCAGTTGTAGATACTCTTTGCTTTTTGCAATGGAGTTGTCCATCATCATCATTTTGTTAGTTGTCCTGGGCAAGTCCAATGAACTGGAGGGTAGGTGTTGGCCACAATTCTGCTGAGATTCAGGGCTCAAACAGCATATGAACAGACCGAAGATTTAAGTCTCTAGGACATATATTTAATGGGTATAGTGCTAATTGTGAGTTCAATTAAAAGGGGCAGAAGAATCACGTGTAAGGAAATTATAAATAAGTCTAACTCTGTTACATTGGGAATATCGATTATCATATATTCCAAGGTAAGGTCCACCGATGGGGTGCTGATTTCTTGGGGTTGTGTGCCTTGCCTATAGTCTGGCTGTCTCAAAAGCCCCCAGGAGCACCCCTGTTTTGGTTTTGTTTACTGTGGCAGTTAGCAAGATCTGCCTGACACGTGCATAAGTGTAACCTCTGAAATGCCCTCCTGACTCACTTTGAAATCTCTTAGCCATAAAAACTCTTTTGTATTTAATGTTTCCCCTTTTGGTCAGGGTCTTTTTCCAAATGCATCATTGGATGGTGTTTGATATTAATCCCTCAGTGCCAGGGAGGCTCATCCCAGGGAGTCTTGTCCCAAGCCGGGGGGAAGGTGGTGAGTTTATTTGCTGAGTTTGGCTTAGAGAGAGGCCACATTAGAATAACAAGGAGGTTTCCAGGAGGTAACTCTTAAGACAATATTTATTATTAGGCTAAGTTTCAATTTCCCAAGAATAAGGTTCATAAGTACAAGTATTAATATCTTAGGCTTGGCATATTGGTTTGCTTTCTTTTTTTAGGCACTGTCTATGTACTCAAGAGATTCTTGTTACTGTATTTGAGAACGTAGCAGGATTCCCCAATATGGGAATTTAATATTTTGTTGGTTATTATGTGGGTCTCCACCCACTGAGATAACATTCCATGACCACATGAACACATTCCTATTCCATAGAGGCATGCCCCAGGTGCACCCTTCCCCACACATCCCATCATCACCTACATCCTGCACCAGTGACCCTCTCCTACCAGAGATAATAAAAGAACACTCCCACAATTATTTTTTATTCTTAACCATAATCCACATCCATCCTAGTGTTCACCTGTTCCTTCCTCCAGCCCTCTCCCTCAGCTCTCCATGGATGGCCCAACCCATCCCCACAAACCTGCTCACACTCACACTCCAGCACCATCAACATCATCATAAAACGGGTCCCTTTGAAAGCAGTTTCTGTTGCCTGCTTTCTTTCCTGTGATTGGGTCACACATTCCTGAGTATTTCTGCATCTTTCATATTTTTTTTGTTAGAAACTGGACATTTCAGATAATACACTTTATCAACTCTGGATACCAATTCTTCTCCCTCTCTCCCCATCTTGGGACTTGTTGTTATTGTTATTTGCTTGTTTATTTGTTTATTGACTAGGCTGAACTATTTCAGAGAAGTCTACATCCACTGCACTGTGCAGCCTCTGATATCCCTGCTGTAATTTTTTTTTCATTTTCCTTTTTTCCTGTTAGCCTGGCTATCATGTCACCCTGGGTCAACATAAGCCACTACTAATAGGTAGGCTTAAGCCTCTTTGGTCAGTTATATTTTTAGCCTTTGCCATTGAATGTATGTGCAGCTTGGAAGCTGTTTTCAGAGTTAAGGAGTTTAAATTCTTGCCCATGTTTTGCCAGGGACTGCAGCTTGGATTTTTCCTCTCCAGTTGCACCTGAGATGGTGCAGCCTTGGTCATGCTCACACTCTTCCAGACTGCCAGGGATGTGTGTGATTTTATTTTTAGGCCTAGCATCCAAGGGGTTGCTCCTGGGTCTTAGTAGCTTCTTGTTCTATCAGTGGTTGCTCAGGGGGTGTGCTGAGTAGTGCCAGTGAGACTTTACTCTGTGCTGATGGGTCTGTATGTGGCTTGGGAATATTTTTAAGTTTGTACCACATCTTGGTCTAATTGCTCCTGAGTGGATATAGCACAGACCCCCAGGGTTGACTCTGATCCCAGGAGAGTTCTTCTTAGCTGTCTCCTTCCCTTGTCTTGGTTAAACTTTGGATTATTCTGCCCTTTTGTTCTTTGCAATTTATATTATGGAACTATGAGTGCACTCTTAATTGCTCTCCACTAAGACCTCCATTGTTTTTTTTTTTTAAATATGCATCCCCCTCCTCCACCCCCATATACTGCAGACAGTAAGCTTGTAGCAGGCTGGCTGGAGAGAAGCAATGTTTCCTAGAGCACAGACACTATTCTGGGAATGCACATCCTAGCACAAGAAAGAATTAGACATAAAAGAACTGAATTCTCTGCTCAAATGACATGGAATGGAGAATAAAGAATCTCCCATTGTTTTTGGCAATGCATTTAGGCATAGAATTTCCAAGCTCTTTTCCCTTAGGCAGAGCTGCAGAGCTCTATCTCCTTAAGGCCTGTCTATCTGGCCTGCCTATGCCCCGAGCAGGACCTCTGCACCACTGCTAGAGGCAGGTATGGTGGCCCAGTTCTGGAGTGACACCTCTGCTCTACAGGCAGGAGCTGGGGGGCAGGGTAATCCCAAGTTTTCTTTGCTTGCCTGTCCTGGCATGAAGCCTCTGCCTCAATTGTAAGCCAGGATAGAAGTGATTGGAGTCCAACATTCTTACTTTGTGCACCTGCAGTAGAGCTTATGCCCCCTGAGTGAGCGTTTCTGCTTTGCTACCGAAAGCAGATAACATAAAATGGTTTGGCTTTAACAGAGGGAATTTGTGAGTTTACAAGCTTACAGTTTCGAAGCTGAGAAAAATGTGCAGATCAAGGCATCATCAGGTGATGCTTTCTTCCTGAAGACTGGCTGCTGGTGATCCTGGATTCCTCTGTCATGCCCTACATGGCAAACCACATGGCAGCATCTGCTGGTCTCTCCCTTCTCTTCCAGATTTCCTTGCTTTCAGCGTCTTGCTTCTGTGGCTTTCACTCTTTCTGTCTGAATTTCATTCTCTTATAAAGGACTCCAGTAAGAGGAATAAGACCCACCCTGAATGAGGTAGGTCACATCTTAAGTTAAGATCCTTCTCACCAAAAGATCCTACTTACACTGGGTCCACACCCACAGGGATGGATTAACTTTAAGAACGTACTGTTCTGTGGTACATACAGTTTCAAACCACCACAGTGGGGTGGGGTAAAAGAAGGGAGCCCCAGTTCTCTCTGCTGTGTTGGCCTATTACAGAGCCTCAGCTGCAAGGAAGTGAGAGGATGATTGATGCTGGAGGCCTGTCCCTCCCCCCCAGGGCCCGAACTGGGGCCCCAGACTGGGAGCTGGGGAAACTGGAGTCCCTATCATTTTGTCTGGTGTCAGCCTGGATTAGAACTCCTGGGGTGGGGGCAGGGTTGAGGAAGAATGGGTTGTGGGCCAAATGTCACAGATTCTCACTGTTCTTACCAAGATTTAGTAGGTTTTCTTGAATGAAAGATTCTCCATTGCTGTTTCCCCTTATGATCATTTCTAGAAATAGTAAATGATTGGGTTTTTTCAAATACAATTTTCCCCAGTTAAATGGTTGTTTGTTGAGAAGAGAGTTCATTCCAGAAGTCAATTTCCTAAGCTCAGGTATTTTGATGAATAAAAGGGAACGGAATTTTGAAAAAATCTCTATGAGACAGGTATTCTCCTTATATATTTAACTCTCTTAATTTACTGATTGTGAACTGATCACCACCAGTTAAGATACGGGCATTGCTTCTCTTACTTCACAGATAAGGACACGAATTCCAAAGCTGAGGTAAATGCTTGGAGCCTCAGGACCAGCAGGTTTGGGAGGCACAGGAGTATCGATCTGATACCAAGGTCTGTGTCCCAGAACCACACCGTGCCATCCAATACAGGAGTCAGAGGAGACAGTGAGAACAAGGAAATGAGCAAATAAAGTCATGGTCTGAGTCTGCAGTCTGACTCTGGTCTCTATTACCACCAAACTCTGATCATCACTATAATGTGGAAATAATACAGCAATGAACATTCATTGCTTTCTTACTAAACTAAGCATCTTGAAGGACTGTCTCATCAATTCTCACCTGTGAAGTAACTATTGCTATTCTCGGGCTGAGAGAGATCACGGTGCTGGGCGAGGTCACAGAGCTACCACACGAGAGGCAGGGTTCAGAGTCAGAAGAACAGGGGGCCAGGAGGACACGGCTTTCTGCACGGAATTACTGTCTACTGTTACTCAAGTTACATACGACTGCTAAGAAAATGGTAAAGGGAGTTATTTCTTAGGAGAAATGTTTCATATAAACCATTACTCTTATTTTTACTTTTGAATTTGAGTTAATTGTTTCATTATGAAATATGACTTTGCTAGCAATTTTGTCATTTGCCAATTTTTTTTTTGCAGGCAACTAGCAGAAATTTTTGTTTACAATAACTTAACATTTTGGCTTCATTTTTCCCTTTTCATAGAAAAACTAGTCAATTCTGTTTACCAATTTGCCCAGGACAATATTTTATATCAAATCAATAAATACAAAATATGTGAATCTCTCTGTTCACAGAATATAAAGAATATTGCATAATAGAGCACTGGCAAAGAACTTTCTTAATCAAAATTTTCCTCAGAAGTAATCAGATTTCTCTTTTGAGAGAAGGGAAAGGAAGAGAAAATTGAAGTGGAGAAGCAAAGAGATTTCTCAGATATTTTTCTATGCTCACCCAGATTGCAAATTTCTGCTCTGAAACTAAAGGGATATCCAAGGGAAGCTGAGTGCTTCCAATCTGTAAAATTGCGTAGCCACTGTGGAAAGCGGTTTGGTGGTTCCTCAAAAAGTTAAATATTTAATTACCATATAATCCAGTAATTCCACTCCTAGGTATGTACTCAAAGGAATTGAAAACAGGGACTTGAATAGATATTTGTGCACTGACGTTTATAACAGCCTTAATCACAGTACATAAAAGGTGGACACCAACCAAGTCCCTCAATAGAGGAAGGAATAAACAGTATATGGTAATATAGACCCAATGGAATATTATTCAACCATAAAAGGAATGAAGTTCTGACCTATGCTACAATATGGGTGAATCTTCAAAATAGTATGCTGAGATATTAAGCAAAGCATATAAGGACAAATATTATGTGACTCCTCTTATATGAAATATCTAGAATAAGCAAATTCATAGAGACAGAAAGTAGAATAGAGGCTACCAGGGGCTGGGTGGCGGTCATAGGGAGTTATTTCTTAATAAGTACAGTTTCTATATGAAGTAATTAAAAGTTTTGGTAATGGATGGAGGTGATGGGAGCCCAACATTGTAAATGTAGTTAATGCCAGTGAAATGTATATATAAAAATGGTTAGAATGGATAATTTTATGTTAAAAATCTGTTGCCACAGGCAAAAACTGAGCTAATAATAATTGCTTTTTTGAAATGAAAATACTAAGAACTAGACATCTATTCTGAAAAGAAATATATTAAAGAAAAGTTTCTCACCATTTATGAGTCTCTGTCAGTGAATTTTCCTCTGCCTCTTGGTCAATTTTAGCTGAAAGTACAAAAGGAAATGATATATTGAATAAAAGATAAATAGTTATACTATTCCAAGCAAAATATGATCTAAATAATATAAAATTTATTTTATGTCAAATTAAATTTACAGAGTATGAAGAATCTTGGTATTGATTTATTCTTAAGCATCTACTAACAATTGAAAAATCTAAATTCATAGAAACAGAAATTAGAATAGAGGCTACCAGGGGCTGGGTGGGGTCATAGGGAGTTACTCCAGCCAGAAGTTTCTTTTAAATCTTTGACTGTAACAGACAGATGATAGAAAATATTATATTGAACTTTCATTAATCTAATACTATTATATTGACACAGATAAGAAATATTACATAACCAAGTTTCTCAGATTCTAAGTAATTTCTTTAAATCAGACATATCAACTAGAGAAACCAAAATATTAGCAAATTTCATGTTTACATAGAATGTATTTGTCAAGGATTTAACAAACTCTAATTATTAGGTGAAAATAATTCTCTGATTAAAGGTTCAAAAACCAAGTCAAAAAGTTAACAAGAAACACCATGTAACCTTCTTCAGTTATACGGTAAGAATTCTGAACTCTTTTCAGTAGGGTTCTCCACACCATACCACAGTTGAACAGATTCAGAGATTATTTCTACAGAGGTGTGAGATAAAATACTAACATTTTCTACTAATGGAAAGGGGGGAGGTGAAAGTGTAGCCATTTATTTGTGCTTCTTTGTCTAAAGATAAAGAATGGTAGTCAGACACAAATCAAAAGATCAAATTTGGAAAGGAGATAGCATTAATATAACAATAACGTTGTTTAAAATAACATAGGATTCCATCACATAAAATAAATATGTGATGTTACGTTCAAACTTTTTTGACCAGTTAGCCTCCTGGCAATTCATTTACTACTCCACATACATATGTTTGACACAAATGTTTCAGAAATATTCTTCATGCAATGATGTCTATTGTGTTAGTATATTTTATTAGATTTTTAAAAAACATTATTTGTGACCCACTCAAATGATTTCATATCCCACTAATGGTTTATGAACAACAGTTGGAAAAACACTGAGCTATGGGACAAAAAGAAAAAAAAAATGATGAAAAAAAATTCCTGAGACTAGTGAAAGAAAAGAAGTTTTCATCTTTTAAAAAATCATTCCTCTTTGGGTCACACTTGTGGCCATTTGGAGAAATTAGAAGACAAAGTGGAGCAAAGTAGACTGATTTTAAAAAATTGGAACTGTGCACAAATAAAACCCACTGTCCCTTGGGAATTGTCAAAGTGTTTCTGTCATTACTTAAAACACAACAGTTCATCTTGGGCTGGTTAATGTTTTACAACCTCAAGACAGTGTTTTCAAAGAGTCTGTACAGTATCTGCACAGCCAAAATGAATGTCCAGCTGCCACTCTTGGCAGGGATTGCCAGAAATTAACAGGATCATTTGAGCTGGCAGCAGAGGGAGGTTTTCTGTTTTCCCTTTCCCTTTTAGTACTTTAGGTTGTTTACATAAACTGGCAGGTCAATTGTTTGTTTGCTATATTGAAAAAATAGAATAAATGTTCCATGATTTTACTTTGAAAAGGATCAACATGAACATACAGTCGTATAAAGATCTGCTCTGGGCTGCCTAGCTTAAAAATGACTTACTTCCAGAAGCAATTTTAGAACCAAATAAAGTTTGTTTAAGAGAAAACAAAAAAGCACCACAATTCATACCATTTTCAGTAAGGACAGTCTTACAATTATCCTAATATGTCTCTTTTTTTCTTTGTAAAATAGAAATTCAGACTGAGATTGGAAGAATTTCTAGACTAGTTTAGAAGAATGACATAAATGACAAGAAATTTAAAACACACTAGGTTGAGATGCCAGAGATCTGGGTTCTCTTCCTGATTCTACCACTAAAATAAGCTTTATGACCTTAAGCAAATAAATTAACCTGTTAACATAGATAGAACACCTAACACAGTGCTTCCAATAATTAGCAGGTACTAGATACATTTTATTTTCATTTGAAATTATTGGATGAGAAGGTCTTGAAATTCTTGAAGCTATATAATGCATGGTTATAAGTTTAATTGACCAGCCAACTGCTATTTTATTATGTTTCAATGTTATATGCAAAAACAAAACAAAACAAAACAAAACACCTAGTTACAGGTTTCGCAAAAGCATAAGCCTCCAAATTGTGATAAAAAGAACAAAGTGAGTTTCACTTGTTCATGATGATTCCTTTTGATGTTCACTAAAATAGCTCTTGGTTCACTGCATGAGTGAGTTTGGCTGAAAAAAACACTTTAATCCAATGTGGCAGAAGGAATGGTTCTTACTAAAGGAACAAAACATAAAAACAAACCCTCTTCTCAAGCCCAATAGCCATAATACAATCATAAAACCAAATTGGAGTAGCAGAGAATTTTAGGAAAATGCTATATTATCCAATATTTTTACATGATTTTGAAGCTAAGTGGATCTGTGTATTCAAATTGTAATCAGCTCTGATCAACAAAGGAGAGATCAAAGAAACTGCCTTAGCAACACATTTCCATCCTTGATGTACAGTCAACAGTTCAAGGAACTGAACAGATTTTCTTTTGTATGGCAATCTTAGGAAAAAACCTTCTAAAAAGCTGGGGTGCAATTGAGTTCATTGGGGACATGAGGACACTATCTTCCAACATGTTGCTTATATAATATGCACTACCAACTTTTTATTGTCACAGTTCTTTGAAACAAAGTTATGATGTTAAACTAATGACAAATGCTGGATTTGGTTGTTTTTGCTAAAACCCTGATTCAAAAGCTGTTTTTGTTAGCAAGGATGATTTTACCAAACTAAGGTAAAACTTCATTCAATTAGTGAAAATTTTTATTTTCAATAATTTTTATTTTAGAAATAAAATAACTCTGACATTCATTTAGGGAGTATCCAAGTAGCACAGCCAGTGACCAGAATCTTAGACCAGCTGTATTTCCGGTTTGAAGACCAACTTTCATAGGCCACGTGCCACCAGTTTATATGTACAGGCACCTTTCAAGCTTAGCTTTGCTGAAGGTGACAGAGAACATAAAAGATTTCTGTATGCAATGTAAATGCTGTATTGTTAATTATTTTATTTGCTGACCTATTTTTTTCAGAAATATAAAAATTAGTTCTAATGACATAGGTTTATGAAAAACTTTGAAAGTATCAAATACTTTTAGCATTTGGTTTATATATATTTACAATCTATTTTCAACGAACTTTACAATAAAGTATGTTGAATGAATGATATAAGGGAAGAGATATAAAATAATCCAATTTTCAAGTGCAAGTAAGACCAATTTTCCCTTTCTTTCTAGTATATAGTTCATTTCTTTTTTTGATACAAATAATGATGACAACTTTTTATTCAATTCTAATAAAGATAACCATAGGAAAGCTGGAAAGCATTTAAAACAAACAAGTACAAGACTTGGTTTGGCACTATATTTGTTAAATATATGTCCCAGAGACTTAAATCTTTGGCCTATTCATATGCTGGTTGAGCCCTGAATCTCAGCAGAATTGCAACACCTACTCTCCAGGTCATTGCACTTGCCCAGGACAACTAACAAAAGGAAGATGGTGGACAATGCCCATCCCAGGAAGCAGAGAGTGTCTGCAACTGCAAGCAATACAGTTCCATCCACTTGCCCCATGGGATCTAAGCCCACTGTCAATCGGAGACAGGGTGGGCACTACCATCCCCAAATCCTCAAGACTGAGGAATGAACAAGCATAAGGGGGGAACGCAACTGTGGACTACAGTAGCCATGATTATTCTAGCAATGGAAAAGCTTGTATCACTGACATCAAGGCTGTGGCCACCGGAGGTTCTGAGGGGAGGGAGAAGGAAGAACAGGTGTAACATGGGGCATTTCTGGGACACTAGAATTGTCCTACATGGAATTGCAATGACGGATACAGGCCATTATATATTTTGTCAAAACCTATAACATTGTGCGGGGCAAAGCGTCAACAATAACGGAAACTATAGTCCTTGGCTAGCACAATGCTTCAATGTGTGTTCATCTATTATAACAAATCTACCACACTAATGAAAGATATTGTTAATGTGGGAAAGTGTGGGAAGGGGAGGGGGTGGGGTATATGAGAATCCCCTATATTTTTTGATGTAACATTTATGAATTATAAAGCTTTTTATATATATAATATATATATATATATATATATATTTTTTTTTTTTAAAGACTTAGTTTATAGTTTTCTTCAAGGAGTTGTTATCAAATCACCTAGGCTCCATGTGCCACAGCCTTCCAAACTGGCTTGCTCGCCCTCCCCTGAGGCATCTATAGACTCCTGCTCTACACCACTGCCCAAGGGCCTTCATAAACTCAACCTCTGGGAGGAAGCACCTCTCCCACACACCTGCATTCCCTCTGCCAGTTGTTCTTACCACTGGGCCTCTCACTTACAAACCCTACCAGGGTCAGGGTTTGGGGCGAGAACATGGATTTTAGAGTCTCACAGACCTTGGTTTGAATTCTAGTTTAGCCATTAAGTTGTGCTAGATTTTAATAACTTTGGCCCTCAATTTCTTCAATATTAAAATGCTAATAATTTCTTTTTCATTGAGTTGTTTGATGATTACATAAGATCATGTCTAACGTGCCCTGTGTGTGGTAATACTCCTCCTACCTTCCTCTCCTTTACAGATAACTACAAAAGGGATGTGGATCCACTTCTTCTAAAATGTCAAAATAAATGGTATAGGAGCACCGTTTATCTCCTGTTTAAATATTTGCTTTGCTAAAATAAAGGTGCCTCTTTATAACAAATAGAGAAATTATGGACCAAGAGACCTCAGGGTAGACTCAAATATCTTTGCAAAATCAGGGAATGATAGTTAAATATATTTAATAGCTTTTCTTTCTACTTAATTTGTGTGTGTAGTTGTTTTATTAGGCCTATAATAGATACAATGCTTATCATATAAGTGGAAAGTAAAAACTTTTCTCTCTCCCTCTCTTTCTCTCTCTGAGGCATAGTAAATGAAATTGCTCTAAGGGAGAAAACAGGGCTCTTGGTAAATTTAGAGATAGCCTATTGAAATCTAAAAGGTAAAATTATTTTGTAAAAAAATGTGCAATGCTCCTCTAAAGCACACCTTTTTATTCTAAACACACTAGGTGACACCATTCATACTAGAAGCTGTTTGAGGTCCATTGCCAAGAAAATGTTCTGAGATTGAGGATACTGAAAACAAAGGGAAAAGTTGAATAGAGTAAGACTCAAGATGCTGAAATAAAAGCAATCAATTCTCTACTAGCATAGGAGGGAAGGAAGAGAATGATGTAGTTTAATAAAGAAGAACCATTTTGTAAAGTGGTTTGCAATGACAATTTCCAGGAACTATCATTAACTCACTTTTATAGACCTAAAACCTAAAGTTTTAGAGAAAAATGGACCTTAGAGCAGTTAATCAGTCAACTGCTGCCCCTGGGGGGTAAACTGGGCCCTCCCTATCGAGGAGAACATTGCAGGGACGGTGTCGCCTCCCTCCCCACTAGATCTCAGGAGCTGGCGATCTACAATTTGAGGCAGAGAAAGCCTGTGGTTGAAACCATATAATAAAAATATTGAACTTCTTAGTGTGCAACCTTTATTTATTTATTTGGTTAGTTTTCTTTCCATCTATTATTTATTTTAGGGTTTGGGCATAAGATTACTGTTACCTTAGGCTGACTCTCCTGAGCAGACCATTGGCCCGGTCAGTCCGACGTCACTGAACAAGCACGTGGCTAAAAACACTGTTTTTGTGGTCCTTTTATAGCCCTTGAGCACTTGGCAGTGTCTTCTCCAACAGCACTAATATTTCCTCTCTAAAATCTCTGTCTCCACAAAATATTTTCCGGTGCTTGTTGTCCTACTAAGTTACTCTTCTGACCAGTGATTAGTGTCTGTAGTTGCTGCCTGGCTCCAGACTCTTGCAATGTGAAATGTCTGGGCTGAACGTGCTCCAAACGGCTGGGAGCAGGAGAGGCACGGCAGCGAAGCCCTCTCTGCTCTTGAGCTCTCATGAGGGCATACCACACAGTCTCAGGTAATTGGAGACAGAGTCGCAGTTGAGTAATATCAGATGGAAGGCGACTTAGAACCCTTTCATCTGCTTGTCTAGGCTCTAAATCTTTTTGCTATTTTTCCTTTTATTTAAAGTGTTAACTAGTTTTTGTTTATAATTAGCCATGAATGTGCACTTCAGCTGCTTTTAAGTGCAGCCAGTATGGGTTATTTTTTAGACAGATGTAGTGCCTTTCTTCTGAGTCATTTAAAGTAGCCATTTAATTGTAGATATATTGCTCTAGTTTTGAGACTTTTGAGACACTGCTCCTTCTGACAATGAACTAAATGTCAAGTAAATTTAGGTGGTTTACACATGCTAGACAGGGTATGAATATTAGAATTTCTTTCCCTAGATAGCAAAAGAAATTTCTAAGCCCCAATGCATTCCCTCCTTGATGCTATAAATGGTCTTCGAACAATAAAACAAATGCTGTGGAGTACTCCTGAGAGGAAGAAAGCCAATATTTATGAAGTCAAAAATTACAACCGAGCCTGTGCAATAATTCACAGCCACCTTTTAACACTAAGGGTTATTTCAACTGTGCATAAAAATATATACCATTTGTGTTCCTAGAAATATAGGTGCAAATAAACATAACATATATATGCTTGCTATAAAAAAATCAAGCACAATCACATAATAGTAAATGATACATAGTTAAAAAAATGTGATATATGCAGCTTCTGGTCAAACCTAAAATACAGGAGAGCTATGAGCTGTTATCATCTAGTCTGATGTACTTATTAAAGTGATCCTCAGTTAAATTCCTTTTTAAAATTTTCATTTTAAATCCAAAGTGGAAAGTACATGGGAAAACACGTGCATGCATAAATTTTACATTCTGTACAAGGAACAGTATAAAGGAGCTATTGATTTCCACCTGGAAAATTATTTACTCCTTCTAATTTCTCATATCAAACCATACTGAGAAGGTATATATTACTCCATATTTTGGCTAAGCACACTTCCCATGGACTTTCACTAATGCACAATGAAAATAGGCATACCCAGGACCAATTCATTTCCCTTTTCTTTACCAAGCACCAACTACCTATTGAAGACGACAATTAAGGCTACTCACCAACTAAGTCCATAAGTTAATATAAATCAGGAGCCTTCAGATCAAACAAAAATTATCTATAAATCTTTAACAGAAATTCTGCAAATGCATTTTTTTTTTTTTTTTTTGCACCTCCCTCCCACGTGGGAGGTCCTTGGTTTGGTTCCTGGTGCCTCTTTTTTTTTCCACCTTTTTTTTTTTTTACCTTTATTTTGCAAATGCATGTTTTAAGACCAGGATTTCAATATTAAATGACATACAAACTAATTCTAATTTGGTTATTCAAAATATCAAAACACAAAGCTGCTGGAAATAAAATACAACTAATGCAAACTACGGATTATAGTTAAAAGTAATATCTTAATATTCATCAACTGTAACAAAGTTACCACTCCAATGCTAAATGTCAATAATGGGGACTGTAAAGGGTATGGGGTTTTTCTTTTGAGGGTAATGAATATGTTCTGAAATAATCTGTGGTATTGAATGCACAACTTTGTGATTATTCTGAGAGCCACTGATTTTACCCTCTGGATGGATTGTATGGTAAGTGAATATATTTCAATAAACTTTAACTTTAAAAAACTGCTTGAAATAAAAATCTGAAAAGTGAAAAGCTCTCTCCTGATGTGACTCTTTTCTGTAATGTTACATGCCAAAATAATGCTTAAATCCATTCCAATCCTAGAAACAATGGCACATAATTTAATGCTACAATCCTTCAACATTTGAGGGTCCAGTATGTTTCAGGTACTTTGTTAACATTTATAAATTTATAACTGTAAATTATGATAGATAATTTTATATAGCCTTTGATTTCAAGAGCATGATCTTGTAGATAGGGAGAAAGACACATAAATAATCATGCAGCCTTGTAAACATTATACAGCTATTTCTAAAGGGAATGTTCATAGCAATAATGTTTATATTACTATTCTAATTCTTTACACTATTAACTCACAATAATAATATAACACTACAAGAAAGTGAGATAGATTGAATTAGGTACCTCATAAACACATGATCTTAATCTGAATTCTGTGTTCCTGTGGGTGTGTGAACCCATTCCAAATAGGGCCTTTTCAAGATGTTATTTTTAGTCAAGGTGTAGCCAACTAAATCAGGCAAGGTTTTAATCCATATTACTGAAGGCTTTCCTAATATAGAGAAAAAACCAGAAGAAGTCACAGAAAGCCACAGGGTGGAGCCAGAAGCTGAAAGTCAGAGGAAACCAGAAGAGGAAGATCAGTATGTGAAGGAAGGCAGAGAAGCAAGCCAAGGAGCCCCAAGAACTGAGGTGAGCCAGCACAAGAAAGCTGCAGATTTGGGGGAGAAAGCATTGACTTGCCAACACCTTTATTTTAGACTTCTAGCCTCTGAAATCATGAGTTCATAAATTCTTGTTCTTTAAGCCAACCCACTGTGTGGTTTTGTCATAACAGCCTGGCAAACCAAGACAGGAAGTCACTATTATTATTCCCATTTGACAATGAGGAAATTAGCAGTTAGACAACTAGCCCAAGATACTGGAACTATTAAGAGGAGACAGGATTCAAAGTCTGCAGTCTGACTGCAAAGTCATACTTTTAGTCAATTAAGCACAGTTAATTGAAACCTTCATGTGTCAGTTGAGAGAGAAATCAGTAAAGAGAAGGCAACGGCAATACATTTGAGTTTGGATTAAAATGAGGAATAGGACTTCGTTAGGTGAAAAAAGGGGTGGAGGCTGAATAGGGTATTAAAACAACAATTAGTGGGAAGAAAAGGTACAGAAGATTAAAAGTGTTAAGGAGGAATATAAAGGAAAAGGGATGGGAAATAGGCGAGCTAGCAGGAAATCTGGGCACATAGGCAGGTATGGTCTCTTATGGGGTCATGTTTTAACAAGCAAAGCAAAGGAGATTGAACTGCATTCATTTTAAACTAGTGGAAAGAGACTTCCACTTACAGACTTAAATAACAAGGACAAAATTAACCTGCTGTGATCAACTAGAAAACTGGATAAAATATATTAAACAACTGTTTTCATATATTGCACAACAGGCATCACAGGAATCTGATCTCTGAAAGAAGATAAACTAGTTGAGCCTTAAAATCTCTCTGGATTTCTGGCTGAAGGCAATTTCCTGAATGTGGGCACTGGAATGGAGAACCCAAATAAGCTAACCAGTCTTACTAAGTTTAGGAATTAGAGACAGGAGTTTCAGGAGGCTGAGGGGACTGAAATTTGTGGGGCAGAATTCCAGAAAGGAAGCAGCCTTGTAGATGAGAAGGGTTAAAAATCTGCATTGATGTTACTTTGAAGTTTTTCTGAGTATTAGGTCAAATATGAATAAAGTGAAACTCCAAGTCCAAGCAAAGAGCAACCAAAGAGCTATAAACTGAACCATTCCCAGAGTTCACACAGGGTCAATATATTTGAACTCTGAAGAATCAGAGTGGAGAGCTGAAATTTATCACTTGGGATTAGATAGTCATTGGAGGTCCCAGCAGGGTGGCACACCATATTGGTAGGACTGAATTATCACTAATATGAGAGACATTCTAGACTAATACCAGCAGAGCTTAAAAACAGGATTTAAGGGCTCAAACTGAGCCACAAGTAATTAAAATTACATGTTTCAACAAAGCCAAACACTCTTAAAGGAATACACAAAGTACAGGCACTCAGCAAAATAATATTCATAATGCCTAGCATTTAATAAAAAAATTACTAGACCAACCAAGTATCAAGAAAATGTGATCAATTGCCAGAAGGAAAATAAGTCAATAGAAAAAGACCCAGGGATAACAGAGGTGAACTAGAAAATATGACATTAAATCTAAAGCAGCTATTATAACTATGCTCAAATATTAAAGGAAACTGTGAATATGAGGGGGAAAATAGAAAATATAAAAAAGAACCAAGTGAAATATCTAGAGATGAAAAATACAATAACTGAAATGAAAAATTCACTAGATGGAAACAACATGAGATTAGATTTTGGGGAAGAAAAGAACAATGATTTGAAGACATAATAATAGGATCTATCCCAACTGAAGCACATAGAGGAAAAAAAGGCTTAAAAAATTATAATAAGCAAAGCCTCAGTGACCTTGGTGCAATAATAAGCAATCTGGCATATGTGTAATTAGTCCCAGAAGAAAAGAAGAGAGAGGGAACCAGAAAAAATAATTGAAGATATAATAGCCCCAGAGTTTTCCAAACTGATACAAACTATAAATGCACGGATCTGAGAGCTCAATTAACCCCAAGTACGATAACCACACAGATACTCATACACCAATGTACATCATAATCAGATTCCTAAAGACCAGTGATAAAGACTAATCATTTAAAGCAACCAGGAGATGTGTGTGTGTGTGTGTATTTATTCTACTTGGGGCTGGGGAAGAGTAAAAACAAAGGAACAAAAATAAGAATTATGAAAGTCTGTGGTAGGCAAAATAATAGTCCTCCACACCCAAATCCCCAGGACCTGTGAATATGCTAAGTTACATGACAAGTGGGAATTCAGGTTGCATATCAGCTGACCTGGATATGGGGAAGTCATCCTGGATTATTAAGGTGGGCCCACTATAATCACAAGGGTCCTTATAAGTGAGAGAGGGAAGCAGGACCGTCAGTGTCAGAGTGATGCAGAATGAGAGACGCAACTGGTCACTGCTGGCTTTAAACATGGAAGGCAGTCATGAGCCAAGAAATGTGGACAATCTCTAGAATCTGGAAAAGGCAAGTAAACAAATTCTCCCCTAAAGCCTCCAGAAGGAATATAGGCCTGCTGATATCTTGATTTTAACTCAGTGAGGCATATTTTGGGCTTCTGACTTCTGTAACTGTAAGGCAATAACTTTGTTTTGTTGTAAGCCACCGGGTTTGTGGTAATTTGTTACAGGAGCAATAGGAAACTAATACAGATTTCTCATCAGAAATTACAGAAGCAGAAGGCAAGTGAACAGTGTCTTTAAAGTGTGGAAAGGGAAAAAAACAGTGATTTTCACTGATAATTCTATATCCGGGGAAAATATCTTAAAAAAATGGAGGCTAAATAAATAAGTAAAACTTTTCAAGCAATCAAACACTAAAAGAATTTGGCATCTATACCTCTACACAGTAGGAAATGTTAAAAGACATTCTTCAGGCAGAAGGAAAATGATACCAGGTGGAAACTTGGATCTATACAAATAAATGAAAACAACTAGAAATTCTACATACTTGGATGAATATAAAAGATGTTTTTCTCATTTTAAAATTTCTTTAAAAGGTAATTGGTTGTGAAAGCAAAAGTATTAATACATTGTTTTGGTTATAATATACATAGAAGTAAAATATATGATGACAATAGCACAAAGGGCAGGAGGGAGAGTGGAGATATACTGTTGTAAAGTTCTTATATGTGAAGTTGTAAAATATTATTTGAAAATAGACTGATATATTAAAGAGCAACAATGTAAACCTTAGATCAGTCATTAAAAAAACAAAGATATAGAGTTTATAAGTCAATGATGGAAATGAAATGGAATACTAAAAAATATTCAACTAATCCGTAAGAAGGCAGGGAAAGAGAAAAGGGGAGGGAAGAGAAGATAGGACAAATAGAGAACAAATATCAAGATGGTGGATTAAATCCAATTATACTGAAAATTACATTAAATATAAATGGTCTAAATACTCCAATTAAAAGACTGTATTAAAAAGTAAGACAACTAAATACTCTTTAGAAGAAACCTATTTAACATAAACACACAGTTTAAGGATAAAAGACACAAATCATTCAAACACTAATAATAAAAGAGCTAAAAATGCCTATATTAACAAAGACAAATTATACTTCAGAACAAGAAATATTATCAGGAACAAAGAAAAACATACCATATGCTATAGGGATCAATTCAACAAGAAGGCATGACAATTCTAATTAGACCCAAAAACAGAGCTTCAAAATACACCAAGCTAAATGGACAAAACCAAAAGGAAAAATAGACAAAATTCCAAAATAGAGAAAATTGAAAGGAAAAAAAGACTAAAACAATTATAGCTCGAAATGTTAACACTCTTCTTTCAGTAACTGATAAAACAGGCAGAAAATCAGTAGGGATATAGAAGACCTGAACAACACTATCAAATCAATGGAAACTTACACAAAACTCTGGACATTTGAAAAGTAACTTTTGCAGCTGGAGGATGAATTGAAGGGAGTAGGGGCTGGAGCTCATATATATAAAATTTTAAAAATATAACCAGGAATTATGTTATGGAAAAAAAGGAAAAAATTGAGGAAAAATATATGCTACTAATCAGTCATCCATATACTATGTCAGACATCTCTAGATTACTTTTGGTACTCTTTCAAACCCAAGAGTTCAGATAAGGCCTAAGAATTATCTTCAAAACAGGGCTCCAAGAAGCCATCATTGAGACAAATTTGGCATGTGAGATGTGGTCCATTTGCTGTCCAGGTTAGAGGACCTCTTTCATAAGTTAACATGCTTTATGAATGTCTAACTAAGATATTTGCAATGGAGAGAGGGAGTAGTTATACCCCATGCACTTCTACATGCTATAAATGTATCCCTAACAAGTGCTGCTTATCTCCGGGTAGCGATAGGTAATCAGAGACATTCTACATGGACCACTTCCTTAAGTCTAATGCCCCTAACAGTCCAAATGCCCAAGGAACACCTGGTGAGAACATATGTCAAGTAGAAAATCAACAAACTGACAAATTTTATACATTAACCAGAAAACATGGTAATTCTTAATCAGTAAATTTATTCAATTATGAGTATTTCCCTCTGAATCAATATGTTGGTATTTCCTTAGTAACTATAAAAAAGGATTCTTTGGTTTATTATACCAGGATTGGTTAAACAAAAAAAAAAAAGTTTTGAAATTTTAAAAGTGTTAGTCATGAGCTCAGTTTCTAGATGACTATTCTTAAAAATAAATAAATAAATAACTGGAAAGTAACACATTAGACATTAGGACTGTATTTGTGGTTCTGCTTCAAGAAAATAACAATTTGGTTAGGATTCATCTTCATGGCAGAAATCTACTCAAGTGCCCAGGATCGAAGAAAGGAAAGCTCAGGCTTAATCTTAAGAAAATGTGCTGTGAATAGTGCATTATCAAACAGGAAGGAGAAATAGGGAATATTTTAAAAAATACATTGTAGATATTCAACATATTTTAAAATATTATATATATATATTTAAAATTATATCTATGTCAAAAGAATATTCACATTCTTCTAGAAGTCATGAAACTGAGCATAATTCAAACTTCTCCAGAAGATGCAGGTTATGATGATGTCCATTCATGACTGGACTGTAATAGAATGAATGCTACAAGGAGAAACGAGACCTCCTAGAAAGGAGCTAACACAATAAAGGGCAGAGAGGGTTTCAGGCAGGAATAGGGCCAGTGCAATAGAATTAGAATGATGCGGACATATCTGAGGAAATTCCTGGACTTGGTGTTGATGCATTGAGGGAGGCAAGGCTGGCAGGAGCAGGCAAAGGAGGCATCAGGAAAAAGGCCACCATTTCTTTTGACCCAGCAGTTCAACATGCAGGAGTTGACTGTATCCCTAGGCATTGTGAGAAATGTATGTATTTACTTACCACCATCTTTTTCTTTTAAAAACAGTGCTGTGAATAAAAAGATCTATAAGCAGAGAAACAAGTAAGTTTGGTGCCTTTTAACAATGGAATACTCTGACGTTGTTAAAAAGAATGCACCAATATGAAACTACCTCAAAGATATTTTAATTAAGCAAAATGACCTCTATTTTCAGCAATACTATGGATTAGATATAAAAAAAAGTTTTACAACAAAGGGCACAAAGATGCTGGGTTAAAATAAAATTTAATGCATGGCTGAGTTGGCTAAAAATATAAGGAAAATTCTCTGAGGCCTTAAAACAAACAGAGCAGGAATCCAAAGAGGGATAAGCCAGCACTGCCTTGGGGACAGCTCTAAACCCAGGAACCTGAAGCTTTAATTCCAAAGGCCATACAGAAAGCCTGAAACGAGCCTAGAATCCACCCAAGGTGGCAAGAGAAGGAGCTGAAAAGCACCACCTCTCTACAACAGCCATTGAGGAGACATACCCAGAGCATCCGCGGCTTTGCGGAAGGGAGCCCTGCTCTTTAAGAATGCCATAACCCCACACAGGCAGTCCAGAGCGTTGGGCCCCAACCCACGATGTGTGAGCCTACGATGCAAAGCAAGAATTTATTTTAAAATAGTTCTTGGTTGGTAGTGCCCCAGTCTATTAGCCAAAACAAACATAAAGAGAAAAAGAAAAACATAAAAGAGCCTGAGAGAAAATTTAGATTATAAACAGAAAAACAAAAATTGGACCAACAGCAGAGTTGTCATTGCACTAAGGGAAGTGAGGAGTCAGAGGCCTTCAGACTGCTGAAAGGAATTTGCTCTTAATCCAGCATTTTATAATTAGCAAATCTATCTATCAAAAGCAAAAGAATTTACAATCCAGTAACTTTTAAAGGCTGTACTTAAAAAAGAAGGGAAAAAAAAAAAATCTTAGAAGGAAGGCCTGTGGAGGAATGGAGAGCAAAGAAAACTGTAAACAACAGATTAAACTTAAAATAATGACTACAATAAGACAATAATAATTCTCATTTGAGGAGTTCATACAAAGATAAATGGAACTAAAACAACAGAAAAGAATGGCATGTAAGTATAAATGGGTGAGATTAAAGTATTCTGAGGATTTGGGTTGTTTGAAGGGAAGTAGGAATAGTACCATTAGACTTTGTTAAATAATTGAGTTAAAATATCAAAGGTATGCAAAGTACTAGAAGGGAAAAACCAAATGTGGGGAAAAAAATCTTCAGTTTGTGATAGACTGTTTATGAAGATGACCAAAATAATTCCTTCCGTATCTCTAATCATGCTCCTATAAGATATGACATTTCCATGCAAGCTGAATGAAATAGAACCATATGCATAAACATGGAAGCATCTCAAAAACAATGTTCAGTGGGGACAAAAGTCACAAAAGAGTCCATTTATATTTCCACTTATATAAAATGCACTAACTTGTAAAACTAAACAAATTTGTTACAATTTACAGTTCTCTCTTTATAAAGAGAAATTCAGGATGGAGGTCATCTCTGAAGGGGACAAAGGCATAAGACTGGGGAATATCATTTTGTGAATTCTTTAGACTTCATATAGGTTACGATATATACTTTCACATATATATAATACAATACTATTTATATTATATCTACCTAAAATATACATGTCTCAAATATAACATATCCTCTGAAGAATAATAAAATGTTATCTTTATTTTTGTTTATATATATATAAAGATTATAAAATACATACAAGATTTTATGTTTTATGTGTTATGTGTACATACATATACCTATACAGATGTATAGATATTATGTTTGTATTTATATATCTAAAATAAACATAAAACATAAAAAGGTTAGATTCTATAATAAAAATGAAAAAGCAAGGGGCAAAGCAACATGTAGAGTATGTGACCACTTGTAAACATATATGTAAATACAATGTATATGTATATATACATATAAATACATGCTTATATGCACAGATTATTTCAGGAAGGATATGGAACATAAAATTGGTTAGCATAAACAAAAGTAAAATAAAATAATAGTAAGATATACATTGCATTACATACTCTGAATTTTACAATAGATGTATGTATTATTTAAATATTATTTCATTCACTTATTTGTTAAAAATAATGAGGTCAAAATTTCTGTCTTGGGCAACTGCATGGATGGTGGCACTATGTACAATGCTAGTAACTGAGTAGCTTGAGCTGAAGTGACAAATTCATTCATTCTTTCATGCATTCATCCGTGAAATCCATATTATTTAGAGTCCATTATATTGAGTGCTGAGGTTAGAGCAGAGAGCAAATTTTGGAGATGTTTAGTGTGAGGTGTCAATGGGAATGCCCAAGTAAAAATTTGCAGAAAGCAGTTATTACGGACTCCCATATGGAATCTATCTCTCACTCTTTGATAATTTCTTACTCACAGTACATTAATGAATGACTGGAGCTGTTGGAACTCTAACCCTCAAAGAGATCTGGCAATATAAACAATACTTCTTCAGAAGAATAACTTCATATTCATGCCTCCCAGATGCTAAGGGAGGCAGGAAGGGTACAGTGGGTCCAAAATGGAATCATAATTTATCAATACATCAGGGAAAGAACTTCGCCTATCTGATGCCTGGCGTCAGCATACTGCATTGATGCGGAAGCGTTTCCATTTTCCAGTCTATTGTTGGTGACTGTTTCGTTTAACTGAAGACCTTCCATGGGATTTCATTGCATTTATGGTTTCTGTCACCTGACACACAAAACGCCTTGCCCACTACCTCTCCGGGCACCTTACTATAGTGTAATATTTAAATTAAAATAAAATAAAGCTCCAGCCTCTTAAAAAAGGCCTTACTTGCAGCACAACTTTGTCATTTTTTTGTGTTATTTTAGTTAAGTATTAAACCCTCTGTGCCTTTGTTTCCTCATCTGTAAAATGGGAATAATAATGGCTGCTCCACTTGTTCTGAAGAATTATGAGACTAAAATCAAGTAAAGTATGAAAGGGTATTTGTTAATCCTTTAACAAAAATAAAAAAAGTATTACTGCTTACTATTATTGTTATCACACAGATAAGAGGTAGAAAGCGGTTTGCTTAAAAGATGGTTAGGCCACTTTTTCCATTTTAAATGGTAAATGAAAGATTACTTACTTCAGAAAATCAAACATCTTTTTTTCTCTACTGAAAAAAAGCTCTCATATGGTATTTTCAGAAAAAGAAATAAAAGCAGTATCAAACATGTTCACCCTGAATATGGAATGCTGCAGATAGGGCAAGATGCTCACCATTTTCAATAGAAGAGAATCACCCCCGATAGACCTCTCACCCTTTGGCACAGTTAGTACCCACTGTTTTTGCCATCTCTTTATTCTCAAGCATAGTACTGCCAATACTAAAAAGAATATATTTTAGAACTGAGGCTTCAATGCCCTTTTAATTATAAGCATTTGGTTATAGATTTATTCATTTTCATTTTAGTTCTAGTTCTCTAGTTCAACTATAATTTACCATGTTTAGTTTGAGGAAGAAAAATATTTGGGAAAAGAGGAGTGGAGGTATGGAGAGTAAGGCTAATGAAAATTCCCACTAGCTATTTTTGATTTATGGAATCACAAGTAGGAGCTGTACTTCACTTAATAGTATGGAATGAAACTGCTTCTTTTTAAAATTTATTTGCCAAAAAAATTTTTTTTAAATATACATTTTAAATATAAACTTATCAATATATATGATGAGCATACGGCTGTGAAGGTTAACAAAAGAGAACTAGGCTCCTATTTCTTCCCGAGTGACCACAAAGAAGATAAACACATGAAGGTAATTAACTACATCTATAGTCCCTTACAGCTCTAAAATAATGTGGTTTTTTGTATGCACGCGTTGTCCAAAATACAACTTGGGTTCAAAAGGGAAGAGAGAAAAAATAAGAAAAAAGAAGATTCCTTAGTGATTTTCTTTGTCTTACCTTTCTTATCACATTTTCTACTTCTAAAAACCAAAAGGCACAAAATAAAATATAACAAAAACTGCAAATAAATGCTGAATCACTATAGAGTAACAGTTTTCTTCATAACATATGCACAAAAATAAAATTATCACATTTGTTGCCATAATTGTAACTTTGATTAAACAGTTAAATCAGTTATGTATCAGTTACTGCTGTTGCACAGCGGCTTTTCAAATTGTTGCAGAGTTGTGCCCTTCTACTTTCTCATTGTCCTTAAAGGAACAGAAAATTTGTTTCTGCCATTGCCACTTGAAGAAAAATGTTTCACCCAGGTTATCAACGACCTTCAACTCCATATTTACAATCCTAGATGTTTTTCACTTTTCATTTACTCAGCTCATTTGAACACACGAGGGGATTCTTGGATAAACACAGAAGTATCAGATCAAGAGCACATGTGGAGGGGTCTACTTTGATGGGAGCATGGTTTTCCTTCCCTTGAAATGGGAGGGATGGCAGAAAATAGGGGTTCAAATGTGTTGATGGGTAGGTGTGCGAGCTTCTGTGTAATAGCATCTGTTTTCTCACTGGAGTATGAGATGAGGTGAATCAGGGATAACTAGAACAAGAGGGCTGTGGAGGTCTGAGAAGAGAATATAGGAACTATCCTAAGAAATTGAGAACGTTAAATTTGCAAGAGAAATCTTATAGCAGTGCTGAGTAGAAACGAGTCCCAATGGGAGGACTGTGGTCATGAACTTAGAGCGAGGTGTCAGTGTGGCAGCGACATTTCCTGTCCACCTCCCCTCCCCCATCCCACGCTCTGATGCAAATATGGAGAAAGCAAAGGTGGGCTTCAAGAGGGTTAGACTTTCGCCTGGGGAGCAAGAAAGAGAGGCAAAAGAGGGTATAGTGTACAGAGCATTGCTGTGGGCACAGGGGTACAGCGAGAAGCAAAACAAAGGTGCCCTTGCCATGAAGCTTACACTGTTGGGGGACAAATGGATAATATAATTTCAGACGGTGATAAGCATTATAAAGAATATAAATCTGGGTAGAGGTAAGGAAATTATCTGAGTGAATATATTCTCACGTTCTCCTAAGGAGGGTACACAGCTAGCAGCATCCTAGATGCATAGGAAATAAATTAATTCATTACAAACAACAAGTGCCCTATGGCATTAGGGCTAAATCACCTAAATGTGGCTATTTTATTTTTAAGGTTTATTTATTTATTTACTTTTATCCATTTTTATCCCCCACCCCCGACCCCATTTTTGCTGTTTTTGTGTCCATTCGCTGGGCAATTCTCTGTGTCTACCTCCTGCCCTCTCTTCTCATCCTTCTCCTGTCTTCACCGGAACTCAACCCTGGGAACCGCCGATGTGGGAGAGAGGCGTCCTACCACTTGTGCCACCTTAGTTCCTGGTTTTTCGGCACGTCTCGTCTTGGCTCTCCCTTGGGTCACTCTCCTGCTACATCATCATCCTGCTAAGTAGCTTGGCAGAGTCTGACGGCGCACCTGTGCGTGGGGCCTGTGGGGCTTACCTGCTCGTGGGGCCTGACGGCGTACCCACGTGCGCACCTGGGGGGGCTCACCCACTCGCGGGGCCTGACAGCACACCCATACACAGGGCCTGGCGGCACACCCACTCACGAGGCCCACACACCTTCCATATTTTTATCTTTACCGGGAGGTCCCAGGGATTGAACCCAGGTCCCTCCATATGGGAGATGGATGTCCAACCATCTGAGCCACAACCACCCCTCTAAATGTGGCTACTTTAAAGTAGAGGTGAGAGAAGTGCCCAAGGAGGAGGCATCATTTAAGTAGAGACCACGAATACCTGCTTGGGTAGGAGAGGTAAGATGGTGGGTGGACCTCTGAATTGCAGGACATGATGAAACTCGAAGATGGCTAGTGTGGTCCCCAGGGCACACGACAGCTAAAATACAAGGATAACAGCTGCTTCTATTAGACCATGGGAGTGAAAGCAACAAAATTGGCCAGTATTTGGTATGATTTCCACTTCTTTGAGAGAGGTTTTGAAATGTGAGAGTGGGGTCACATTAAAAAAGACTTTGTTTGGATATATGAACAAGAATATACCTATGTAAATTAGACTGAGCAGAGAGTTTGAGGTAAGAATACTATTATTAAGAAAAATCTGATTATAAGCAAAGATTTGATGTATATTATTGGTACTAAGATGGTATATATTTTCTTTAATTTGTAAGTTTAAATTTAGAATTTTGCCTTGATAACCAGAAGAAATATGGGGCAAAAAAAAAACTTGGTTACATTCTTAAAAATCTATTGTAAAGTAACACATTTTAAAATCCACTGTATTCACTACATATTATTGAATACAGGTTTGACAGTGACAATATTTAAAGGTGGACTTTTATTTTCTTCCACATTTTGACAGGCTTTTGATCTACATTAGTTTCCGCAAAGAATTTGCTGTTGTTTTTATGTTGTTACTAGCATTCTTCAAGATAATGTAGAATGCAATATCCATTAAGGCATGTTCATTTTCTTATTCACTGCTGCAAAATCAATACCCAAAAGAGTGCACTGGCCAACAGGAGGCATTCAAACATTATTTAATGAACAAATAATCACAGAACATTGAACAGGACCACAGAAGAAATAAAGAAGTAATTGAATGTGCTGGAAGAGGAGCCACAAAGAAAGATGCATATTACTGGGATTGTTCAACCTAACGGCATAAAGGTGAGGCATTTCATAGCCATCAGAATATGTAGGTTATTACTCTCAAAACACTGAAATAGATGTTTTCATTTAATATGAAGAAGCATAGAAATATTGATATCAAAATTTCATACTAAGGGGGTTAAAAAATCTTCCTGGAGAACACTGTTAATATCTGAAGAGAAATATATCTGTTTAGTATGATTGGGGCAATCATGTCTTCCTTAAGAACAAATTACTAGAAAACTCTTAAAGGTCTCTACCTACTCTGTAAAACATCATAAAAAATTAGCAAAGATATCAGATACAGCTGATCATGGGTGGTTCATAAGTACAGTTCCGAAATTCCAACTGGGTCACAAACATAATTTTTCTCTTCATTTAAAATAACGAAAGAGATAGTCATTAAAAATGTGAATGCCTAGTCTACAAAATACAGATTCAAAATATTATATAAGAAGTCACAAAAAATGTAAGCAACAATATAAGTATATTTGTTTACATTTTAAGTGTGAAATTCAGCAAATTGCCTGATTTTTATGAATGAGTCATAGAATTAAGGACTCCTTTCTTTCCCTAAGCAAAAAAGAATATTCTATGCTTTTACCTGTACAGTTTTCTAAAATTCCATATTCTTGATACTAAGACCCCACTGGATGAAAAAAGCAAGGCATCTTTATTCACCACACACTGGATCAAGCTTACAGGGCTCTCTAATACGGAACTGTAGAATTAACGATTTCAGTAAAAGGACGATTTGGGAATCAATGAGCAGATCTGCCAAACACTCTATGTCATAAGGCCTTGGGAATTTGAAAATAACAATCACTTTGACTTATGAATTTGACCCAAATTTCTGTTTTAATCTTCCTGAATTTCTTAAATGATTAAATAGTATTAGCCTATCTAAAAAGAGGCTGAACTTTCACAAAGCATAGCATAATATAAATCTGATCTTCAGAAGACACCTAACAGTCCAAAGCTGAATTGTTTTGAGTAGTAAAAGCTTTGATATAATAGTAAGTTTCAAGGATGTCAAGCTTATCTCATAGAAATGTAGGAAGAATCAATGAGGTAACATTTTTAAAGTCTTTAAGCTCCATGGAAGAAAGGTATATGCAAAAGTATTAATGTTCCCTACTAAAAAAATAGCAAATAATGGTTTGAAGATCTGAAAAACATCAATATACTTTGTTCTTTCAGCACAATGTTTTGACAAACCAAATAAATACCATCTTGAACTGAGCTCACATAGTTAAAACAAAAATATACTGTCCATCACAAAAATTATAAAATTTTAATGTCATCATAAATATGAACTATTTTAACAAATAAACATTGTATTTACTGTCATGCAAAAGGAAAACCAATATCAATGAGCATCATATACCACATAGCCTATGTAGCAAATTGCTGTTCTCTCACTCATGATTGAACTTAATCTGTTTTCCTGTAATGTCAAAATAATCTCTTTTAAGTCAATGTGTACAAAAAAATTGCCTCAATCTTTCTGCTGAAAAGAGAGGAAAATACAACACATCTCTTTGGAATTTACCTTGAATGATAAATTGTTCCATGTTTTCTTTGAAAGGTTGGATGTGCTCTTTTGAGGACACCTGGTATACTTTCCCCGCTTCAACCTCACAGGCTGAAATTAAAGAGAGACAATGTTAAAACATCACACTGCTAATGGGCATTAAAGCAGTCTTAAAAAACCCCATATAACTGTTAAGACAATCCTGTTAACCACACTAACCGACATATGGTCTACACATATTTTGGAAACATCCAAACACTGACATGAAGAGCCTGAGATCAAGGCTTCATTTGCGGGACTTGAAAAAGAAATGCTTCAGGATCTTAAAGATCGTAACCTTGGGCGAGTTACCTACCCTCTGAACCTCAGTCTCCTCATCTGTAGAAAAGCCTATCTCAGTGCTCTTACGAGGATCAAATCAGTTAAGAGACTTAAAGTGTTACAGAGTGCTTACTATGTGCCAGGCACTATCCTAAGTATTTCCTATTATTATTGTCATCGTCATCAACTGACTTCTAACACCAGTTTACTCCCAATTAAAGTCCAAATTTCTGAAAAATAAATAAGAGTAGTGGTAGTAATGTTAGTATAGCAACCGATAATTTTGGGGCATCAATTACATGCAAGGTGCTTTTAACCCACTATTTACTTAATCTTTACAGTAAGATGGTAAGCAGACATTATAACACCCAGTTTTACAACTGAGAAAATTAAGGCTCAGAGAGGGTGCTAATTTGCTCAAGGGTCTATAGATAATAACTAGCAGATCCATAACTGAAATCCTGGTCTGATTCCAAAGTTTGTACTCTCTCCACGATAACCTGTGTATCACACAGGTCCTAAGTAGTCTATAGATTCAACTTTGGCTTCATTAAGAAGCATTTCTAAGGAAAACCCTAACGAAATCTCTGCCATTTTGTGGTGACAGCAAGAAACATGATCCCAAAAGAAAATAATTCAAAATCGAAAAATATGTAGAAGACAACACTTAGGACACATAAATGACTGACTTGAGAAAACATAATCTCGCTGCAGTTCCTAAAATAAGGTTGTCAAATCCCCCAAGCAGACTTTGTAATTTTACTCCTTAGATATTTTCTTTCTCTTATAAAACCATTTTCCCCTTGGTCTTCCCCCAGCTCATTAGTTGCCTAAGCAGGAAAATGCAGGAGGACCATATTGTATTGTGAGCACACATTCTCCCCATCAAACACAAAAGACAATTAGGCTTAGTAAAATATAAGATGCACATTTCAGGTTCTCTTTGGCCATCTGCCCCTTTGCTCTTCACTCTGCCAGAGCAATCTTGCTGGTTGGCTGCTGGTGACTCTCTAACCCACAGCTTGGGCCCAGGTATCTCATAGTCTGGACCCACAGATTAAACTTCCAGAGTCATCCAACACTCAGTAGGTTTAATACAGAATCCATCCCAGCCTTCTCTAAACTTCCTACAGCCCCTACTCTCCCCCAGTTAGTGGTGCCGCCATCTAGTCAAGAGAGTTATTCTTGACTTCCTTTCCTTATCCCAACATCCTGTTGATTTTACATTCTAAACACGGCTTGAGTCTACCGTACTATCCATTTCTTCTCTACTCTGGTAATGGCCTTAAAGTTCTCACATGGGCTACTTTAAAAAGTAATCGGGCTTCCTACATGCAAAGTACTCTCTTCATAGCTATAAAAGCCATCCAGAAGACACCTGGATAATCACTTAAAACTGGTCAATGGCTTCTACCCGCACAGCCACACCCTGAATATAGGAACAATTTCAAAATTTATAATACCAAATAGAGTACTTTCCATAAGCTAAGCCTTGCCAAACTTAAAAATTATCTTGCTCTCCTCCTTACCCTTCCCAGTGACATGTTTTAAAAACTCAATGCAAATTCTTGTCTCCACACCCTTGCTCACATGCTCAGATAGTCTCCTTTGCTTAAAAGGCTTCTCTCCCTACATCACCCTTTAATATATTCATTCCCATTAACACTTGATGACTGAGCTCAGGTGTAACTGCCCCTATAAAGTATTCCCTGACCACCCCACATGCCCTGCTTTCCTCCATTCCCCACCACCTGTTTCCAGCAAGGCCTGGGCACCCCTTCGCTGTAATCCCACAGGAGCTTATACATGCAAAATTAAAGCTATTATATATGGACGACTTTTTATGTGCTGGGGACTGTTCAAGGCATTTTACATGTGTTAACCAATTCTGTCCTCATAAAGACCTTTGAAATGCATTCACATCCATATTTTACATCACAGAAAACCAAGATCCAAAGAGATTGCTCAAATCTACATGGTTTTATAAAATTTTATAAAGTGAGGAAATGGGATTCAATATCAATTACCACACTGTACTAACTTTATTGTTAAATGCTTCCTCCCTGCCCTACTAGATTGTAAGCTATTTGAGGAGATGAACTCTGTTTTACCCATTAGTATTTCTAGTGCTTAACACAAAACAAATTGTTGTTGCATGGGTTTGTGGCTAGATCAATAGCTACTTAAAGTGGTAAAAATATTTTAGGTTTTAGAATTTAACAGACATGGTTTAAATTCCAGTTAAGTAATCACTGAATGAGTCTTGTGATTTGGGATAAACTACCTCACCTCTTTGGACCTTAGTGTCATCATCAGAAAGTAGATTTAATAAAGTTAATAAAAATACTAGCATGACAATTAGCTAAAATGTGTGCAAAATGTCTAAAACTGAATTTGGGATGTATAAGTAGGCACAAAAAAACACTAGTAGCTATTGTTGCTATTATTTTTATAAGATCAGGGATAATTTAGCCTAGAGAAGTCTGTAATGCAATATCATAGCTGCTTTTAAAAAGCTGTATTGTGGTCCTGTGGACAAGAGTGTATAGACTTCTTCTATGTTGCCTCCAAGAGGGAGGAAGCTGAATGAGCAGAAATCAGAGAGACTTCGGGTCTATAAAAGATGAGTGACTATTGTTTAGGGAAACCCTACAGTTAAATCATCTGCCTAGTGAGGTGGTGAGGCAGGTTAGCCAGGGAAACGAGGAGAAGACAAGCTACAAAATAGATGACAGACAACATGGCCAACAAACAACATGGCTGCAAGACTCCTCTGAGACATTGAGTTTAACCTTGAGGTCCCAGTTTCTCTTTCTGGGACCTCCCCGTGGCCCCAGATATTCCAAACATGCCTCACCATTGGCCAATAACAGCTGGGGACCCTCCCCTTAGCATTAGCATTAATAGTTTAAAAGGTGACCTCACAAGCCAAAGCCTGCTCTCTCTGCCTAGAGGAGCCCGCACCAAATCTCAGTGTGTATTTCCGTCCTTCTCTCCCATTTCTCAGCAAGCTCTATTCTTTTCCCCCATTTCCGAATAAATTCTTTTTACTGGCCTAACTAAACTGGCGTGTTCTTACATTCTTTTATGCAACATAGCCAAGAACCTAGAGGAATCTAACACTTCCTCGTCTTCAGCAGTAGGCACTGCATCACCGATACTGATCAGAAACTAGGCGGCTCCTTGCCAAAAACATTCGTCCCATTGGGTGAGATGAAAAGGCATCTGCAGTCAGCTTCCTATGGGCTGTACCACTTATAACTTAGTAATGTACCCAGAAATTCTGTGTTCTTTTATTTCTCCAGATATATAATAAGATTAAGCTTAACAACTTCATAATTTCAGGGGTTTTATAAAAAGTTATATTAGGATACTGAATATATGGTGGGACAAGTTGCATCATTTAAAGAAAATAGCATAGAGAGGTATTAGCTGTTCTTATCATTTCAGTGAATTATTTTGGGCAAAATGAAGTGAAGAGATGTTCCCAAAGGTCTTCAAGCAGTTTATAATAGCTAATTGCTGTTCACACAACAAATACTGAATGACTACCAACTGTGTCTCAGGAACTTCTCTAGGCACTGTGGTTACAGTCACAAACAGAACTGACAAAAACCCCTGAAGAACTTGCCCTTCCTCAAAACTATATGGTCTCTAATTAGTTATTTTTTTTTATTTTAAAGAGAAAAAAAAAATACTAATAGTATAGTATCTAATAGCTTAGGCCATAAAAAAATCGATTCTCTCACCTTGTCTGATTTTTAAAACTTAAAAGCCAGAGTCAAAGAGAAAAAAAAGAGAAAAGATACAAATAACAAAAACCAGAAACGAATAGGGGGACATTACTACTGACCCTGTTGAAATAAAAAGGACTATAAGAGGATACTATGACTAACTGTATGCCAATATATTAGTTAACCTAGATGAAATGGACAAATTCTTAGAAACATACCAACTACCTATATTGACTTAAGAAGAAAGAGACGATCTCAACAAAGCAATTACTAGTAAAGAGATTCAACCAGAAATAAAAAACCTGCCAACAAAGAAAACCCAAGACCAGATAGCTTCACAGGGAAATTCTACCACACGTTCCATTAAGACTTAACACCAACTCTGCCCAAACTCTTCCAAAAAATTGAAGAGGAGGGAAAACTCCCTAACAAATTTATGAGGCCACCATCACCCTCATACCAAAGCCAGATAAAGATACCACAAGAAAAGAAAACTACAGACCAAGATCTCTTATGAATACAGATGCAAAAATCCTCAACAAATTACTAGTAAACTAGATCCAACGTCATATTGAAAGAATCGTATGCCATGATGAAGTGGGATTTATCCCTAGGATGAAAGGTTGGTTCACATAAGAAAATCAATTAATATAATGTACCACATTAACAGAATGAAGGGAAAACAATGCATGATCATCTCAATTGATGCAGAAAAAGCATTTGACAAAATCCAGCACCCCTTCTTGATAAAAACACTTAGAACACTAGGACCTGAAGGAAGCATCCTCAATATAATAAAAAGCATATATGAAAAGCCCATAGCTAGCATCATATTTATTGGTGAAAGACTGAAAGCTTTCCCTCTAAGACCAAAAACAAGACAAGGATGCCCATTATCACCACTGCTATTCAACATTGCACTGGAAGTTCCTTCCAGAGCAATTCGGCAAAAAATGAAAATGAAAAAAAAAAAAAAAAAAAAAAAAAAAAAGGCATCCAAATTGGAAAGGTAGAAGTAAAACTTTCCCTATTTGAAGATGATATGATCCTATATGCAGAAAATCCTGAAAAATCCACAACAAAGCTCCTAGAGCTAATAAAGGAATTCAACAAAGTGGCAGAGTACTAGACCAACACCCCCAAATCAACAGTTTTTCTATACACAAACAATGAACAACAGGAAGAAAGAATCAAGAAAAGAATTCTGTTCACAATAGCAACTAAGAGTTGAATATCTAGGAATAAATCTAACCAAGGATGTAAAGGACTTGTACACAGAGAAATACAAAACTGCTAACAGAAATCACAGAAGACCTAAATACATGGAAAGATCTAAATACATGGAAGGATATTCCTTGTTTATGGATTGGATGACTAAATATCATTAAGATGTCAGTTCTACCAAAAGCGATTTATATATACAATGCAACAACCTTCTTTGCATTAATGGAAAAGTCAATCAAAAAATTTACATGGAAGGGTAAGGGGCCCCAAATTGCCAAAAACATCTTGAAAAAGAATGAAGTTGGAGGCCTCACATTTTCCAATTTTAAAACTAATTCCAAAGCCACAGCAATCAAAACAGCATGGCACTGGCAATATAGACCAATGGAACAGACATATAGACCAATGGAATCAATTAGAGCTCAGTTATCAACCCTCACATTTATGGCCAACTGATTTTTGACAAGGGGCCAATAACCACTTGGGAAATAATAGTCACTTCAACAAATGGTACAGGGAAAACTGGATCTCCATTTGTGACAGAATGAAGGTGGTCCCTTATATCATACCTTATACAAAAATCAGCTCGCAGTGGATCAAAGACCTAAATATAAGAGCCAGAACTATAAAACTTTTAGAAGAAAACATGAGGAAGCATCATTAGGACATAGCATTAGGCCATGGATTCTTAGACTCTATACCCAAAGCACAAGCCACAAAATGAAAAATAGATAAATGGAACTTGATCAAATTTTAAAATTTTGTGTATCACAGGACTTTATCATGAAAGTTAAACAACTACACAATGGGAGAAAATATTTGGAAACCACATCTTTGATAAGGGTTTAATATCCTGAATATATAAAGAAAACCTACAACTCAAACATAAAAAAGACAAACAACCTGTATTAGTCAGCCAAAGGGGTGCTGATGCAAAATACCACAAATCTGCTAGCTTTATAAAGGATATTTATTGGGGGTAGAAGCTTACAGACACAAGGCCATAAATAATAAGTTACTTTCCTCACCAAAGTCTGTTGCCACATGGAGCAAGATGGCTGCGGGTCCCTGCAAAGGTTCAGCCTTCCTCTTCTTCCTAAGGCTCTGTGGTTCCAGCTTCCAGCTTCCAGCTGAGATATAAGGTTTATTTTTTCCCTGAGGCTTGTTTCTTTCCAGGCTTTCTCAGCTGTTCAGGGCTCTGGTCTCTTTAGCTGCAAACTGTCAGGCAAACAGCTCGCCTCTCTCCCCAGGGCTCCAGCATCCAAAACTAAATTCTCTGTGTTCTTCTTCTCCATCTTTGATTGAGTGCCAGTTTATATAGCCCACAAAGGGGGGAGAAGGGATTGGCAGGGACTCAAACTGAGTCCCCCTAATGACATTATCAAATAAAAGCCCTAATCTTGATTTAATAAAGTAAAAGTGAAACCTCTGAGTCTAATACAATCTAATATGCCTAGAGGAACAGACCAGTTTATAAGCACAAACCAATACCTATTTTTGGAATTTATGAACTATACCAAACTGTCACACTCTACCCTCTGAATTACAAAAAAGACATCACAATGTTCAAAAAAACCCCTTAAATCAGTAATAATACTAAGTACAAAATCATATCACTATCAATTTAAAGAAATACAGTTTGTCTTGGGGAAAAGTCCCTGTCTGGCTGTAGACCTCTTAAACTTACAAAACCATTTATCTGCTTCCAATATACAAAGGGACAGAAAAAGGATCAACATTTGCATTACCATAAAGAGAAACTGGGAGGGAAACATGGGTCATGGATGCCCTACAGTTCTGTAAATTTGCAGGGCATATTTCATCAGATTTCAAAGTCTGAGAGTCATTCTCAAGATGATGGTTTCTTCTCCCTGGGGCCTCATGGGGGCCCACCCTTTCCACAGGCTCGCCCAACAGCCTTTTTCTTGGTTCCACCTTCATCAATTAGCTGGATGGTGATTGAGCACCAGACTTCATCCCCCAAGAACACTGGGGTGATGGCCATATCTTCCCTGATCTCTGGGGTAGAGTCTTAATCCTCCTAGTACAGTGAGATGAAGGCAACATCCTCCCTAATCTTTGGCATACTGGCCCAACACTCTCAGAGCAAAGAGTTGGTGACCTGGCCTTCTCTAATCTATGGGGGAAAGGTCCACCCCTCTCAGACCTATGGGGTGTTGACTTTACCCTCCCTAACCCTTGGGGAATTGCTCCATCCTTTCTGTACCCTGGAGTAGCAAAACTCTCCCTGAACAGCAGGGGAGAACATTCCCCCTCTTTAACTGTCGGGGTAAACTCACCCTCTTTGTACACATGGATGGGGTTCTTCTCTTGGCCCAAGGAGATGTCTTAATTCCAGATCTCAGCTTCCATGGTTTTCCTCTAAAGCCATTTTCCCTTCCATCTTTCCCCTACATGTCCCTTTTAGTCCAGGCTGACAGTGGTTTTATCCATACAGTTCTCTCAAAAAGCTTGTTGGTTTAGCATGCAGGAAGCAGGGGTCCAAGACATCAGACAGTAAGACTTTCCACAAGTCCTTTTTGGATAACTGCATTTTCAATCCTGACTTAAAAGTTCCAAGTTTAATTAATTCCTCAAATTTTACATTATTGTCTGGGGACTTGATTTCCAGAGGCTTGGAATTTCTGGAATCAGTTCCTAGTTTCTTTGTGCCCAATTCCATTCTCAGCTTATCTCTCATCTAGCATCTTGCTATAAGCTGCAAGGAGAGGCCAAGTTGCATTCTCAGACTTTACTCTGGAAAGTTCTTCAGCTAAATGACCAGGCTTGCCATGTTCAAATTCTGCCTTGCACATAACATCAGGAATCAATCTTGCTAAGTTCTCTGCAATTTAAAACATGGATCGCCTTTCCTCCAGGTTCCAATAATAGTTTCATCATTTACTTCTACGGCCTCATAAAAAGTCTCTTTAGTGTCCATATTGCTATCAACAGTCTCTTCAAAGCACTCTAGGCCTTTTCTATCAAACATCTCACAATTATTTCCTTCTAAGGCCTTATCAAAAATAACTTTAGGCTCCATATTACTACCAACAGTCTCTTCAAAGAAATCTAGGCCTTTTCCATCGAGCATCTCACAATTCCTCCAATTCCTTCCCTTACCCATTTATAAAACCATTCTAGCATTTCGGTAATTGCAAAAGCACGATCCTACTCTCTGATATCAAATTCTGTATTAGTCAGCCAAAGGGGTGTTGTTGCAAAGTACCAGAAATCTGTTGGCTTTATAAAGGGCATTTATTTGGGGTAGAAACTTACAGTCACAAGGCCATAAAGAAAAAGTTACTTCCTCACCAAAGTCTGTTGCCACGTGTTGGAGCAAGATAGCTTCCAGTCTCGGCAAGAGTTCAGCCTTCCTCTTTCTCCTAAGGCTCTGTGGTCCCAGCTTCTTCTGATTTCAGCTGTAAGTTAGGATAAGGCTCATGTCTCTTCCCAGGGCTCATTTCTTTCTGGGCTTTCTCAGCTGTTCAGAGCTCTGGTCTCTTTAGCTGCAAACTCAGGCGAACTGCTTGGCTCTCTCCCCGGGTCTCCAGCATCTAAAACTGAATTCTCTATGTTCTCCTTCTCCATGTATTTACTTCTCTTTCTTTGACTTAGCATCGGTTTATACAGCCCACAAAGGGGATGGAAGGCAGAGACTCAAACTGAGTTGCCCTAATGACGTGGTCAAATAAAAGTCCTAATCTTGATTTAATAAAGTAAAAGTGAAACCTCTGAATCTAATACAATCTAATGAGCCAAGAGAAACAGACCAGTTTACAAACACAATCCAATCTCTATTTTTGGAATTCATAAACTATTCTAAACTGCCACACAACCCAATTAAAAAATGGGCAAGACTCAAACAAACATCTCTCCAAAGAAGATATACAAATGGCCAGAAAGCACATAAAAAGATGATCAACATCATTAGGGAAATGCAAATCAAAACCATAATGACATGCCATTTCACACCCACTAGAATGGCTGCTATTATAAAAATGGAAAAATAACAAGTGTTGGAGAAGATGTGGAGAAATAGGGATACTCATTCATTCCCAGTGGGAAGGTAAAAAAATGTAGTTGCTCTGGAAGGCAGTTTGGCAATTCCTCAGAAAGCTCAGTATAGAAATACCATCTAACCCGGCAATTCCACCAATAGGTATATACTCAAAAGAACTGAAAGCAGGGTTCTCAAACAGATATTTGCACGTCAATTTTCAAAGCAGAATTACTCACAACTGCCAAAATATGGAAGCAACCCAAGTGTCCATCAACTGATGAATGGATAAATAAAAATCTGGTACATACATACAATGGGATATTAATCAGCTGTAAAAAAGAATGAAGTCGTGATACATGTGACAACATGGATGAACCAGGAAGACATTATGTTGTATGAAATAAGCTAGACACAAAAGGACAAATATTGCATGATCTCACTGATTTGAAACAAATAGAATAAACAAACTCATAGGTAGAATCAGATTATCAGGGAATGGGATGGGGATAGGTAATGGGAAGTTAAGGCTTAAAATGTACAGGGTTCCTATTTGGAATGGTAGAAATGTTTTGGTATTGGATGGTGGTGATGGTGGCAGAACATTGAGAATGCAATTAACAGCATTGAAATATATATCTGAATGTGATTAAAAGGGTAGATGTTAGATTGCATGTATGGTAACACGATTAAAAAATTTTTAATAATAATAATGGAACTGCATTATAAACAGTGAACCCTAAGTAAATCCATGGACTTTAATTAATAGTATAACTATAAAAATGTGCTCTCCTCAATTGTAACAAATGTCCCACACCAATGCAAGGTGGTGGTGGGGGGGGGCGGGGTGTATGGGAATACTGTGTTTTATGCATGATTGTTCTGTAAATCCACAACTTCTCTAATAAAGAAAATAAAATGTAATCTAATGGGTTGTGTACCTTAATGGAGGATTAGTGTCAGGTAGGACAACACTTAGATCACAGACTGACTATTACAAAGCCTTCTAAAGTGTACCCTGAATTTCCATCTTTTTGAACATTTTAAAATTAAAATTAATTTTCACTGAATTTTATAAATATCCTTGGCCCAAGTTCTAGAGTTTATATTCTTAATAATACTACATATGAATATATTCAATGTGCTAAGATAACATGTAAGGAATAAGGAAATTTCTCTGGAAGACTGAGCTCCATTCTTTCCCTCATGGGGCAGACTATATCGTCCTGGCTATCGCTTATCATCTTCAAGTGTGGTATGTGACTATGTAAATTTTTTAAAAATACCAAACACTACAATCTTACAAAACTTGAAGGATCATTTAGAAACATTATTAAAAACAGAACAAAGATAAAGTTCCTGGAAAACTTGCATTATAATCAAATCCAAATATTAAAAAACATTTGTTAGGAGGCCGTTGGCATAACAGTAATTCCAATCATGTTGGTTTTTGTTTAACATAAAGATCTTCCTGATCCAAAAAGATTCTGTGTTGTGTTAAAGGGCTAATATTGGAAACCATGAGTTAGACTTCCAAATACAAAGGAAAATCCAGCCAGAGGAAAGGAAGAACAAAGATCTCTCAGATATTCCCACTGAGAAATGGGTTCCAACACAGCGTCATCCACAGAGTAGCATGTTGTGGCATATAGCAAACACCATTTTATCACTGTCTGATTAAAGCAAGAACTTCACATGCCAATCTTTGAAATGAACCATGATCACAAGAAGTCTGGTTATTTTTTTAGGGAACTGGAATATTCCATCTGTAACTTATGCAAGTCTTCAAGTTGAATCAATGTTAATCACAGTTTAGAGTCACTGCTTCTCTGTTAGCTTCCAGAAGGCTTCATTGGCATCAACAAACCTGCCTCAGCAAGTCTGAAGGAAGCCACATAACAGAAACAGATACAAAGTAGTACAAAGCTGATCAGATCAGAAAATTCGTTCTTCTAAAACCAAATTGTTTCCCACATAAGCCAGGTTTGTATATCATTCTGGGTTCAATTTCAGGAAACAGAATCAACTCTAGCTCCTTAAAGGACATAGAAACTCAATGCAGGCAATGAATGGCTTAAAAAATTGTTGAAGGGGCAAGAATATTTGTCTCTACATTTGGTCTTCGGGGATGACTCCCTGAACAAAACTGCAAAACTGGCATATCAGGGGAGCTACTACATGGTGATTATGATTGCACCATAATCAGAAATGTGGAGTTGAAGGAGGCCACACAGGAATTTTTGTTTGCAAGAAAATACCACCTATGCAATGCAGTGGGTACACAGATTCAACTGTTGGCTTTAGAATCAAACCTCACCTGCTAACTCTTCACCATCAAATAAATGATTGCCTTGTGCCTACGCTTGCCTCTCTAGATTCACAAAGCTAGTGACTGGGCACTGGAACACTTCTTCAGGAAACCCCACCCTCTCCAAGACTCTGTTTGACAGCAGAAAAACACAGAAGAAGCAAAAAAAAAAAAAAAATGGTGTCTGCCTCACCGCTTCTCACAAGTAAATGTACTGGCAAGAGCTGAATTGCATGCAGAACCGAAGCTCCAAGGGAGCCTGACAGAAATTGTTTTGGGCATTCATTCCAGACTGTAGAACAGAAAGGTTCACCACAGGGCTGGAATGGATGAGGAAGCCATATTCAGAAAGTCAGCATTCAATACTTCTATACCAATCACTGGAAGAAGTATACATTAAAATGGAGATAACTGTTAAATAAATGGTGAAAAATAAACATGCTCTGGTAGGCCAATGAGACTTGGGCTTGCATTAGTTAAAGCATGGACATATTTTAGAAATACAGATACTTTCATTTTGTTCATCTCATATTTCTACATAATAGACGAAAATATAACTTCAAGATGGGTAAAGTCTTTTAAAAGAAGACAGAATACGCATTTTAAAAAAAAAGATCAGACTTGAAGAACCTAAAAGCAGCATTATATAATAAAGAAAAGATAATTATCCAAAATCTATAATAAGTTTAACAAGTTAATAAGAAAAAGGCAAGTTGGAGAAAGTATCTAAAAGGTCAATAAACATGGGAATCCAGGTAATATTAAAAAAAGAACGGAATTCACTTTGATCTATGTGATTGGCAAACATGAAACAATATGCACGCATGTGTACATGACCACGTGGGAAAATATGCTGTTGAAAGGGTAAATTGATACAGCCATTTTAGAGAGCTATTTGTTGTTATTTCTTACAGAAAGAACCTCTGTGTACCTTATGGCCCAGCAATTCCACATTTAGATATTGTGAAAAGAAAGAAAACAGAGATTTAAAATGGAGTTGGAAGATGATTCTGGAGGCTATTCTTATGCAATTACCTGTCAGATAGCACAGACTGCCAAAGCAGGCAAAGCCTCAAGCAACTATGTTCCTCAATACCCTAAGGAAGTCCAGACACCATAAACCAACGGCAAGGTAAAGAACTCAGTATATCTAATCTGAAGGACAACTGGAGTACCCCAAATATCCATGACCACAAACAACTTATCTAATCTTCTTTTCTTTAAAAACCCTTGCCTGGAATTGTCCTTGGGACACAATTGGGGTGGCTACCTAAATCTATGCTCCCTGAATTGCAATTCTAAGACCCTAAATAAATACCTTTGCTGCCTTGCAGCTTAGTTTGTTCATTTTTGGTTGACATTACATGGTGTCAGAAACAGGAGCCTATGTGACCTGGCTCTGGAGCTCCTGTTGGATTGGAGCACGGTACAGGCAAGAGCCTTTATGCTCTGTTGTCTCCTCAGCAGCCCTAGGCTCCTGTCCATGAGTCCTCTCCATTCCAAACTGCCCCTTTTTAGGTTTAGATTCTGGCCTTCCTTTGGGTGTCTTCTGGTAAAGGGCATTTTAACTTTTATTCCTTTAGTTTGGGCTGGCAGCAGCATTTCTTTTGTGTTTGCCCTTTTTGATATACAAGGAATCTTTCCTTGTCTGGTGAGTGCTTGAATGGGACTTTAAAATTCCCACTTTGGTACTGAGCTCTTTTCAGTTTGATGCCTCCCTAACAATCAAGTGGACTTATGTTCTGACAGTGAGCAATCAAATAATTATTTTTGGTGAGCATGGAAAGGACAGGCACATAAAAGCTATTACAGTGCCTGCCACCTTTTCATGAGCAGCCTCGGCTTCAGAAGACCAAGACCCCCATGAAAGGATAAGGGGGTCACGGATGGGCTGGACTGATACAAGGTCACCTGCCACCCTCCAAGACAATTTCCGTGCAACTATACTTGGCTGTGAGTCAGACAATTAGAGACAGGCTGTGCACCAGGTAAAACAAGTATCCCATGAAAGGCACACTATAAAGCATCACACCTGCCTTGAACCCAAACAATTCCTCTCAGGTTTAGGACCAAGGATTGTTCACAGTCAGAACTAACTAAAAGAATGGGTTCCAGTTCATCCAAGAACTCTAGTTGTGCACACCAGCTGTTGCCTTGTACAAAAATTATGGTCCTGCCTCGTGTAAAATCTTATCCTGCCAGAAAAAATTTTGAATTATATTGACCACAGTGGGGACCTTTTGCTTGCCAAAATTGGAATATTTGCATACTCAACTAGAAAATAGAGGCTGTAAAACCAAGCAACCCAAATGTGATATGTATTTTAACTGGTGTTTGGAAGCTTCCAAACATACACCTAATTCTATAAGTACTTCTCTTCAAGAGACAAATACTAAATTAACAAAGACTAACAAAGACATATCTAAGTATATTATCAAGCTTGAAAACTTATCTGGAACTCCTGACTCTGACTGTTCTAACCCTCCGTTAAACCCATTCTGTCCACATCCTCTATGTCCTAGCTTAGCTGAACTCCCCCTTCTATAAAGATAAGTTTTCCCAAATCCTACTGAAGACCAAGTAAGTTTTGCAAAAGAATTCAATCTTATTCAGACTTACGAGCCTGGATACTCAGACCTTTACCAGTTAATTCACATGACTCCTACTGGAGGAGATGGCAAACTCTGAATAGGCAAAACTAATTGGAAAGATCCCTTAAATGACTTCAAAATGAAGAGCTACTGACAAAATTGAAACAGTTAAGCAAGTTAAGGAAATTCATAAGGTCATACCTGACGTTTCTCCCCAAATAACTGATTGGAGAAAAATCCATTGATATGTCCAGAAACCCACTGAGACCATATATGAATATTATAACAGCTCAAAAAAAAACATTTAAATATTTCTCAGGTCGACTATATTAACTATGAAACCTCTACCCTATTTAATTCTACTTTTGTAAATCGCCTTTCAGAAGAACTAAACACCACTCTAAAACATAAACAAGTAAGGGCTAAATTGGAACCTAATGATTTAGTAAATCTTACAGATCAATTTTAGATCACACTTCTAAAGAGGCTAAAAAGAAAAACTGAAAAAAGAGAAAGAAATCCTCCCAAGCTAAAAGAACACAAATACAATGAGCACAAACCACGAGTTTCCAATTAGAGCAGCTAAAAAATCCCTCAATGAACACTTTAGGCACCAGAGTTCAGGGTGCTGGTATTTGTAGTTACTGTAAACAACTTGGACATTGAAAGAGAGGCTGTCCCAAACTACCCCAAAACAGCCAATACTTTCAATGTGACCACTAGGGATTTTCTCAGAATATGGCAGAGGTTTTTCCAATTGTCCACGTCATGTCTTTATACAAAATAGATTATAACTGGAAATGCAGGTATAAGGGCTCTAAAGATATTGGGGCTGCCTTCTCTGTCTGAAATCCCACCACCCTTATTACCCTCCTCCCCAGAGTACAGAAACCATTCAAACAGTGGGAGTCTCCAACAAACCCATGATCATCCTTAAAATCCCCCAATTCCCTTCAATCAGAAGCTTTACAAGGCACTCATCAATTTTTGTTAGTCCCCTCTGCCCCAATTTACCTTTTCAGAAGAGATTTCCTTGGATTATTCCAAACACACATTTCTTTCTCCCAAAAGGGGGAAACTAATTTGGAACTCTTAGAACCAGATTCAACAGATCAGGAGAAGGAATTAAGTCCCATACACATTGTATTAGTCAGCCAAAGGGATGCTGATACAAAATACCAGAAATCTGTTGGCTTTTATAAAGGGTATTTATTTGGGGTGAAAGCTTTACAGTTATAAGGCCCTAAAGTGTCCAACTCAAGGTACCTTAAGAGGTACTTTCTCATCCAAGTCAGTTGCCACGTGTTGAAGCAAGATGGCTGACAATCTCTGCAAGGGTTCAAGCCTTCCTCTCAGGCTGGTGTAGAGCTTGTTTCTTTCTGGACTCAGCTGCAAACTATCAGGCATATGGCTCATCTCTCTTCCTAGGGCTGCAGGGTCAAAGTTCTCTCCTCTACCTGTGTATCTTCTTCTGTGTCTTCTTGAGTGTGTGCCCGTTTATATCAGCCCACCAAGGGGGGCGGGGGCTTAACCTGAGTTACACCCTACTGAGGTGGTCGAATCAAAGCCCTAATCTTAGCATAATTTAATCAAATACATCTCAACTGAAACTAATACAATCAAAGGGTATCAAACCCAGAGGAAAAGATCAGTTCATATACATAATCCTAATCTTTTTTGGGGGGTTCATAAATAATTTCAAACTGCCACACATATCCTGTTCTTTCAGTCAAAGAAACAAAATTTAACCACCACCCTCTTTTCATACTCTTCCAACCCACTTATAGTTCACATGGCCTACCCATTCTTTCTGCCCCACCTGTTCCAGCCCCTAGACCTTGGCAGAATCCAAAGCATTCTAACCTTCCCTCCTCCCAAAACCAAACGTCAATTAGGAATATTTTTAGGCCTTGCAGGATCTTGGAGAAATTGGATTCCTAATTTTTCTTTTTATATGCCTTGTTTAAAGCTAAATAAATTGAGCCTCTTATTTGGGACAAAACTTGTCAATTTCCTTCAAGGAAATAAAGCATAGTTTGCTGTCACTAAGCTCTTGGACAGCCTAATTACAAATTAACCATTTTTTGCTTTGTCCATGAAAAATAAAGGAATACCTTTGGTTTCCTGGCAGAAAAGCCTACAGACCAATATGGACCCCTAGGATATTACAGACAGCATTTGGATACTGAAGACCAGGGACTCCCACCTTGCAAGGCTTGTCAAATCAATTGAAGAATTAAGTATGGGATCTCCCTTAACTATTTATGTGCCTCATTCTGTTGAAGCCCTTCTTAATTCTTATCACACTAAACATCTCTCTACCAACAGATTAATTTCTTACAAAATTCTCTTACTGTCCCCTCCCAATGTCTGTTTGTTGTCACAACCTTAATCTTGCTACTTTACTACCTATTATGTCTGATGAAACTCCTCAGGACTTCATAGCTTTAACTAATTGTTATCCCCTTGAACAGATTTATAAGGAACCCAAATAGATAATGTAGATATTATCTGGTATAGAGATGGTTCCTACCTTCAAGATAAACCAGGAATCTATCCTTTTGGATATTCTAATACCTGTAAACATGAAATAGTAGAAGCAAACTCCTTACCTAATGCCAACATCATCCCAGCAAGCTGAACTTTTTGAACTCACAACAGAAGGAAAAACAGCAAATAAATACATGGATATTGGTATGCCTTTGGGGTTGTTCATAATTTCAGGAGGTCAGGGAAAAAAAGAGTTTTTTTAAAAACCTCCAATGGGGGTGTGGGTGGGGTCTTATGTTACAGAATTGCTGGATGTGCTATTGTAACCAAAGGCTTTGGCTATAATTAAAATTCCTGGTCATTTTCTGGCAAATAAGGAGAAAAGCACTGGCAACCACATGTCAGATATAGCTGCAAAAAAAGTGCAGCTACAAATTCGAATCCTGTCCCTGTTTCTATAATGACTTTCAAACCAAATAACTCTATTGGAAACAAACAAAAAAATTAATCTTGATGCTCAACAAAATGCTCCTCCCCAGGAGATAGAAAAACGGAAAAATTCTGGCTGCTATTATGGGCTTAAAATAAAATCACGGTTTGGCCTTAATGGTGAACCAGTCCTCCCTAATTGCCTCCAGGAAACAGTTTTGGAAATTATTCATAATATGACTCACTGGAATACTGATAAAATGGTAAGCTGAGGAAAGCAATATTTCTGGAAACTATCCCCTAAAATAGCTATGAAAATATATCACAATTGTTTAATTTGTCCCAAGCATAATCCAGAAAAACCTTTTCAGAGCTCTCAAGAACATTTTCCCTTAAACTGAATCTTTTTGAATTTGGCAATTGGACTTTATTCAGTTACCCTTTTCCCAAGGCTAATCAATATGTTTTAATAATGATTTGTATGTACTCACATTTGGTTGAAGCCTTTCCCTGTAGACAAGCTACTGCTGCTACCATCACAAAGGTATTATTAGACAAAATAATTTCAAATTGGGGAATTCCCTCAGAACTTCACAGTGACCAAGGAACCTATTTTATGGGCAAATTATGAAAATAATATGCAAAATATAGCCTATTTTGCAACATTTTTATTGAGCCTATCATCCCCAATCCTCAGGCTTAACAGAAGGAACAAATGGTGTGATTAAAACTCAATTAGCAGAGAACTAGCAAGATGGCAGCAGAGTAAGGAGCTCCTAGAGTCAGCTGTCTATAGGGCAGTTAGCAATCACCCAGAGCTATCTAAAGCACCTGTTTGGGGGCTCCAGGAGACCAGATGAGCATCCTGCAACATCCCTGAAAGAGTGGAAGGAGGAGATGCCCATCTGCAGAGAGAATTCCTAAGTAGAGCCCTCCACGCCCCAGAGGTTGGTGTTCATCCTCCACTGGAGGCACAAGCCTCCTCGGGAGCTGTTCCGCGGCTGGAATTGGAAGCTCCACTTCCCAAAAACGGGGAAGGAAAAGATTATTGGGCATCAGCTTCAAGTACTGATTAGTAAATTTGGTGGGCTAAAGTATAATCCTAAGAACATTTGAAGTTTGAACGTGTCCAAGTCGGAAAGAGGCTGGTAGCCACCATCTTAACTCTGTGCTTGACATTAGAGGAAGCGGGGCTGATTGAAAATCAGTTATGGGAGGGACTGGCTTCTTTCCACCCAGATCAGATTGCAGCTCTAGCCTAAGCCCCAGGCCCACTTCAGGAAGGGAGGAAGCTGGGGGGAGCTGCGCCAACCTCTCCGCACCAACCTCTCCGAGGAAATTACAGGCCACATCCTGGAGGCCAGTGATCATCCTACTCTGGAGGCGCAAGACACATCAGGAGCTATTCTGTGGCAGGAACTGGAACCTCCATTTCCCCAAAACAGGTGAGGAAGAGGTAGTTGGCCACTGACTTCAGCTACTGATTAGTAAATTCGGCTGACTTAAGTATAACCCTAAGAACAGCTAAAGTTTGAGCCTTTCCAAGTCAGAAGAGGCCAGTGGCCGCCATTTTGACTCAACCCCCAGCATGAGGGGAAGCCGGGCTGACTGAAATTCACAGTGATGGTAGGGACCAGCTTTTTTCACCCAGATCAGCCTGCAGCCCTAGACTAGGCTTCAGCCCCACCTCTAGCAGGAGGAAGCTGGTGGGCCCTGTACCAACCTCTCCCAGTAACTGGAGGTACATTCGGCTGGCACAGACTGAATAGTCCAAAGTCTACTGGGGCAACTGCAGTCATTTTGGACCTGCGTGATATAGATTGCTACTCACACCTGCAGCTCCATCCTCGCCCTAGGCAGGGGAAAAGGGGGCTTGAAGCTTCATCAATCTCTAAGCAACTATAGTCTAGGCTTGCATGACTTGGATTATTACGGCTGTGGCTCTGTCCCTACCCCTGGCAAAGGAGAAAGTTGGGAGAAGCTTCATTGGTCCCTGGGGAAATGAGGGCAGCTTGAACCTTCACAACTTACAGCACCAACTACACCTTGGCTCCTACTATACAATGAGCAAGGAAGAAAGGGCAAGAAAGCCCTAAACTAAAGAGAGAAACTGCACCCAGAATAAATACATCTAGTAAGCCAGATGCCAAGACACCAAAAAAAATTACAATCCACACCAAGAAACAGGAAGATACGGCCCAGTTAAAGGAACAAGATAAGCCTCCAGATGACACAAAGGACTTGAGACAACTAATCACAGATGTTCAAATAAATCTCCTTAATAAATTCAATGAGATGGCTAAAGAGATTAAGGATATTAAGAAGGCATTGGATGAGCACAAAGAAGAATCTGAAAGCACACATAGAAAAATATCAGCTCTTATGGGAATGAAAATGTGCAATAAATGAAATAAAAAAATACACTGGAATCATATAATAGCAGATTTGAGGAAGCAGAATAAGAGATTGATGAGCTTGAAGAAATGGCCTCTGAAAGTGACCATACAAAAGAACAGAAGGAGAAAAAGATGGAAAAAAATTGAACAAGGTTTCAGGGAACTAAATGACAGCAAGAGACGTACAAACATAAATGTCATGAGTGTCCCAGAAGGAGAAAAGAAGGGAAAAGGAGTAGAAGAATATTTGAAGAAATAATGGTAGAAAATTTCCTAACCCTATTGAAGGACATGGATATCCTTGTCCAAGAAGCACGACATACTCCCATCCGCATAAATCCAAACAGGCCAACTCCGAGACACATACTAATCAGAATGTCAAATGCCAAGACAGTATGATATATTTAAGATATTGCAAGAGAAAAACTTCCAGCCAAAAATCTTATCTCCTATAAGATTGTCTTTCAAAAATGAGGGCGAGTTTAGAATATTCACAGATAAACAGAAATAGAGAGTTTGTAACAAAGAGACCAGCTTTGCAGAAAATACTAAATGGTATGATACAGCCTGAAAAAGAAAAGACAGGAGAGAGAGGCTTAGAAGAGAGTCTAGAAATGATGATTATATCAGTAAAAGTAACTAAAAGTGTCAAAAGAGTGGTGAAAATAAAATATGACAGATAAAACCCAAATATTTAGGAATAAGCTTAACCAATGATGTAAAGCAATTGTATTCAGAAAACTACAACTCACTGTTAAAAGAAATTTTAAAAGGCCTAAATAATTGGAAGAACATTCCATGTTCATGGACTGGAAAACTAAATATCATTAAGATGTCAATTCTACTCAAATTGATACACAGATTCAATGCAATCCCAATAAAAATTCCACCACCATTTTTTTTTAATAAATGGAAAGCATGATTATCAAATTTATTTGGAATGATAAGGAGTCCTGAATAGCCAGAAACATCTTAAAAAGGAAAAGCAAAGTTGGAAGACTCTCACTTCTGGACTTTAAATCATATTACCTAGCTACAGTGGTAAAAACAGCATGGTACTAGCATAAAGACAGACACATAGACCAGTGGAACCAAACTGATGGTTCAGAAACAGACCCTCACATCTAGGGTCAAGTGATTTTTGACAAGCCGGTGGTACAGATTCAAGAGTGTCCTTTGTGAGCTAGAGCAGACGTACATCACTATTGCAGGGTGGTGGGAATGTGGAGAAGCATGGGAAAAATACAACTGGAGTGACAGATGGACTGTGGTTAACAGTAATAATGTAATATTCATGCATCTATGCCAAAGATGTACTGTGTTGATAATGGAGGAGTATGGAAAAAGTGTGCCAAATGTACGCTATGGACCTGGTAATAATCTGATGATATTATATCATAATCTGTAACAAATGTTCCACCTCAGTGTGAGGTATTGATGGAGGGGTGTTGTATGGGAATTCTGCACATGTGCATGATTGTTTTGTAAGTTTACAACTTCCGTCATAAAAATATATTTTAAAAATAATAATAGGGCAAAGTTGGGGGGAAAATACACCAAATGTAAGATAAGGACTACAGTTAATAGTAAGATTTTGATGATATTCTTTCATCAGCTGTAACAAATGTTTCACAATAATGCAATGTGGTGGGGGTCGGATGTGGCTCAACTGGTTGGGCGTCCGTCTCCCATATGGAGGGACCCGGGTTCGATCCCCGGGACCTCCCAGTAAAAAAATAAAAAATAAAAATAATGCAATGTGGTGGTGGTGGGATCCCTATATGATGTTAGGCATGTTTGCTTAGTAAGTTCACAACTTTTACTAGACAGTTATTGTTTATGTATGTTCATGTATAAATGATATAAAAAATAATAATAGGGTGGGTTGAGGAAAATACACCAAATGTAAAGTACTTTGGTTAGTAGTAATATTTTGATGCTCTTTAATCATTAGTTTAAAATGTTTCTCAACAATGCAAGATCTTGGTGGTAGGTTGAGGTATGAGAGCCCTGTATGATGTTATGTATGTTCATTTTGTAAGTTCACAACTATTACTATACACTTATTGTTTATGTATGTTCATGTATGATATACTTCAATTAATGGAAAGAAAAAAAACCTCAATTAGCTAAATTCATGGAATCCCTCAATCTATCATGGCCAAAAGCCTTACTTAGATTTAAGTCTTATTAAATCTAAGATCCATTCCTTTTGGAAATACATAAATTATTCCCATTAGAAATTATAACAGGAAGACTTATGAAAATAAACTCTGGAATCTATGAGCCCTGCCTCATAAAAGGAAATCTGCTAACCTATTGTCAAGAACCAATCAAAGTCTTTTTTTAAAAATGACTTGGTAGAACAATCCTTTTACAGCACACTCCCGGGAGACAAAGATATTCAAAACGACAATCTTCAGCCTGGCAACTCTGTATATTAGAAAAGACATTTCCATAAAGATGCACTCCAACTTTGGTGGAAAGGACCCCATCAAGTACTTATAACTAACCCATGTGCAGCTAAATTAGAAGGTATTAATTCTTGGATTCATATTTCTCATTTAAAGAGAGCTCCTAGCCCTTCCTGGGAATTCATTCGTACTGGGGAATTAAAGCTCAAAATTACCAAGAATCAGAAATAGATGGCATCTGATATAAACACTGATTCCAAGACCCAGACCAGGCCTGAATACTTACTGGTGATCTTAGACTCAAGTCACCCAAAAGTAGAGAGCATGTGATGTAGACAGCTAACTCAAGAACCAGAACCAGACCAGATTTTTTTCAGCTTGAAGGAACTCAATAATACCTGCTATAATCTTCATTATTATCCTATTGGCTCTCTTATTTGCACTTTTATTCCTCCCTTGCCCCTTTTTTGTACCTCAATCCATCTCTGTCCCTCCAGTAATGAATTCTACCCCTTTTAAAACTCCTCATTCTTACTCTTACTCACTCTTCCTGGTCCCTTGCCATTTACCATCCTTTTTGCCCAGCCATACAAAGGACTGCTGACCTAGGCAATCTATCAGATTGCTGGGTCTGCATGAATTTAGACTCCAAGGAAGGATCCCAATTATTGGTCGCACCCACAGACACATTTATTTGGCAAAATCTTGGCTCATGGGGAGACTGGATTTGTAGCTAATTTCAAATGTTGCTAATACTTTTTTTTATAATAGTCACTATAATGTCTCTTATTCATTGCCTCATCTTCTGAATAGCAGCTACAACTACCTCCTAAGTCATGCTAATGCGCCATCCCTTGATCTTGAAGCTTGTACTTATGAAACTTATTTCTGTAATGATGAGACTAAGCCTAATTATAATTAATGCCTAAGAGTCATTGCCTGAAAGCATCCTTGATGCTCAAATGCACCCCCTTTCTAAGTCAAACTCTGCAAATAAACTCACTACTTTCCCCTGTACATGGGACATGACTCCCAGGGATGAGCCTTCCTGGAGCTGAGGGATCTTGATCAAAAGGGAGAAATGTAAAAAGAAACAAAAGAAAACAAAATTACTATGGTTAAGAGATTTAAAGTGGAGTGAGGAGGTCATTCTGGAAGCTATTCTTATGCAATTATCAGCCAGATGTCATATCCTGCCAAAGTAGGCAAAGCCTCAAGCAACAATGTTCCTCAAAACCCTAAGGACATCCAGACACCATAGACAAACCACAAGGTAAAGAACTCAGTAAACTACAATTAGAGCACCCTAAATATCCACTGACCACAAACAGCTCATCTAATCTTTTTCTTTAAAAACCCTTGTCTGGAATTGTCAGTAGAACACAATTGGGGTAGCTACCTGAATCTGTGCTCCCCCAATTGCAATTCTGGGACCTCAAATCAATGCTTTTGTTGCCTTGCAGCTTACTTTGTTATATCTTGGTTGACAAAAGCAAAACAGAACTGAATGGTTTTATATGCAAACTCTTCAACAGGTGTTTCATAGGCGTACTCCTTAACAGAAGTGATTTTGAAAGTGAAAATTATATTTAATTGGAATGAATTAAAGGGCATTATATGAATATATGGTTTTACTGTTTAAATAATCATGCTTATAAGAGGACTCCAGAACTTTTTTCTTCCCCTTCAACATAACTGATTATGTTATCAGACACAATGCTCTTCCATGACTTATTTCTTGTCCTCTGGTACAACAAAGAATAAATCTAATACTGCAGTAGTAAGCTTTGTCCTCAAGTATCAATTCTGATTATGTTAATAGTGGGTACCTGGAGCACATTATTCAAAAGGTTTCAGAGGCAATATCTGAACACAACAAAACAAAACTACTTTAAACTTGATGTTTGCCATAGGTTTAAAGGAGGCACTCATCCATGTAAAGACTTTTCATATTGAGAAAAGAAATAAAACAAAATGGAGTTGCTTTGGCTAAGAGATTCAAAATGGAGTCAGGACACCATTACGCACATCTAAGCCAGATATCAAAAACTGTCAAGGTTTGCAAAACCAAAAGCAACGATGTTTCTAAGGACATCTGGATGCCATGAACCAACCACAAGATGAAGAAATCAGTAAACTGTCTAACTTGAAAGATGCTTGGAACTCCCCAAACATCCACCAATCATGATTCTTTACAAACAACTTATGCAATCTTCTTTTTTTAAAAAAGCCTTGCTTGAAAGCTCCAGGATATGACACAGTTTGGGTTGCTACATGAATTGTTGCTCCCTGAATTGCAATTCTAAGACCCCAAATAATGGCTTTTCTTGCCTTGCAGCTCAGTTTGTAATTTCTAAGTCGACAAATATATTTGGAAATAATTCTATCTACTTTCATTTCAATCTTAAAATATTAACCATTTCTGCTTTACTCTCCATGGGTTAAAAAATGGATTGACCCAGAATTCTAAAGCAAAGGGTCTTCACTCTGACATTTGGAGGGTCATTCTGGTGAGGACCAAAAGTACTTGTGTGCAATATTAATAAGGATTGAAGAAACATCGCTCTAAAGACTATGGACAGAATATGGTGATGATATACACAGTGTTACAACTTTTGGCAGCCTCCCATCTACCCAATTCTAATGCACATGTATGGACACAATTTTTAAGAGGATATTGAAATAACATCCCACATAAAACATAAATCCACTTAAATCTATTAAGAGTTTTTTAAAATTGAAGAAATGATATTTCTGTTAAAATTTTTCCAAAATTATGAGACAGTTTTTTTATTTGGGTGAGGTTTGATGTCTTAAAATATATTTTCCCATTTTCTGAATATTTATCTTTTTAAATAAGGTTAACAATGCAAACCATATTTCCTAGAGTTGAAAATTTCCCTTCATTTACCTTCAGAAGGCTAAATTCTCCCATTTTAAAACTATGTTTTGCCCAGATTTTGATTTTGAGGTTAAATGCAAAGGATAGTCACACACTTCTGACATTAAAATGGACAATGCACCACTTACAGTTTGAGAACAAAAAATTTAAAAAGGTATCCATATGTGCTGGTTTGAGTCTTTTGTAGACCCCAGAAATTTATGTTCTTAAGCTAACCCATTCCTGTATGTGTAAACCTATTATATGGGGGACCTTTGGTTAGATTCAGTTAAGGGCCTTGGATTCGACTGCAGGAGCAATGGTGGGTCCTAATCCTCTTACTGAGTCCTTTGTAAACTGAGGACTAAAAACAGAGACACGTAGAAAAAAGCAGCAGAGACAAAGAAGAACCCAAAAGCCGGAATCAACAGAACACAGTGGCTGAGAGCAAGCCACTTTAGCCCAAAGCTGAAAGAGATGAGGCCTGGAGGAGAAGAGATAGCCATGTGGCTGACTGCCCACAGCTGAGCTCAGTGAAAGTGAGGGTGGAGTAGAAAGCAGAGACTGGCCACCATTTTGCCTTACCATGTGGCAGAAGTCCAGGATCTCCAGTGGCTGACCTTTGGTGAGACAGCATCTCTGATGATGCCTTGATTTGGACATTTTCACAGTCTCATAACTGTAAAGTTTTAACCTAATAAATTCCCACTATAAAATCCAACCCATTTCTGGTATATTGCCTTGGCTGTGTTTAGCAAACTAAGACACCACATAATCAAGAATGAGTTGTTTATACGTCCAAATGACAGTATCTCCTCTGAATTATAACCATCAGCAAATCAGCAAATGGAAAGGTTTCGTGGAATTTTGATACTTGACACTAAAACTTCATCCTAAAATATGCCTTGAGGCATTTATAAATCAAATCTAATTTTTAAAAATCAAATTTCTTTTTGAAGACATTAATGTGATAAATACTGACTTAATGTGTCAGTTACTAAAGACTATTTTCTACTGAAAATAGGTAATGACTATAACTATTTCTAGCCACTCCCTTCTCCAAATCATATTATATTTCACAAGGACAAATTTTTATTTCTGCTAATGAACAAATTGTTACATAAACACCCAAGTACTAGCTCAGAACTCCTCATAAAAAGCAAAACATATTATAGAAATCTGCAGAAATTTTCAAGCTGACAGAGGGTTCAGGGAAAGGTATACTGACTTTACTTACTACCACCCTTCAATTAATGTTGATTAATACCTCTCTGTGGCAGTTGAGGGGTCTTTGATTAGATTATCTGTTAGGGCTTTTGATTGGTCTACGTCAGTGGGCATGACTCAGGTTGAGTCCCACCCCCTTGCTGGGTCTGATATAAACGGACACTCACTCAGATAGACACAGGAAGAGAGAGCTCTGTCATTGTTTATGCTGCCAAGTGACGGAAAGGAGAAGGCTCAAACAGCTGAGGTCCTGGGGAGAAATGAACCATTTGCCTGAGAGGTCACAGCTGAATTTGGGAAGAGAGAGGAACAGCCGAGACTGATATAAGAAGTCCTAAGAGCCAAGCCCCTGCAAGCTTCTAGTTGAAATCAGGAAAAAAGCAGAGCAGCTGGGCCTGAGAAAGGAAGCCCTGCGGGAAGGAGAGACCAGGCAGAGATGCCCATCATCTTGCTTCAACACATGGCAGCTGACTTTGGTGAGAAAGCACCTCATATGGTGCCCTGAGTTGAACTTTTCACAGCCTTTTCATAAGCTTTTACCCCAAATAAATTCTCTTCATAAAAGCCAACAGGTTTCTGGCTCTTTGCATCAGCACCCCTTTGGCTGACTAATACAGATGATAAAATTAGCGGGTGAAAATTTGAAGAGGAAAAAGATATTCCCATAATGTCAGATGATCACGTCACAAAATATGTATTAATTACCAAAGGAAAAACAATACCTTTACAGTGGAGGAACCTGGCAGATTCCACCTAAACAAAAGTGATTAAAGTTAACAATATCTGTAATGAAGTAGACTGGCATCACGGGCCTGCTGGTATGGTGCACTGGGACGCCACGTTTGGCTTCTGAGGACAAAGCCAAATGGAGTGAGATCTACAAAAGAGCAAGCCTGTCCGCTTCAAAAATACCAAGGTCAGGAAAGACTTGGAGCTGCTCTAGAGCAAAGGAGACGAAGGGGCATGGCAGGTCAATGCAATCCTGGGCTGGGAAAAATGGTTACAAAGTCCACTTCTGAATATGGTCTGTGGACTGAATAATATTTTTGTGTCAATTGCCTTAAATTCCCTGAATTTTTGATAATGGTACTGCTTATATAAAAGGATGTCCAAGTTCTTAGGAACTTTACACTAAAGTATTTAGAGGTAAAGGAGCATGATATTTCTGACTTACTCTTATATGGGTCAGGCATACAAACTACATATATAATACATACATGCATATACACATGATAAATATACACAGACACGCATACCTATTGAGGTGGGGAGAGGGAAGGAGGAGGAGTAAGCAAGAGTAAATAGGACAAAATACAAACAACTGATGATCTATGTAAAGAATATACAGGGTTCCATGTATTATCTTGTAACTTTTTTGTAAATTTTAAATTATATCAATTAAAAAGTTACAAACAAAAAAGCAACAACAATGAATCACTGGCAGGGTTTCTGGTTTTATCTTACTTGGACATCTAGGACTTCTACAAAAGGGAGCTCAAGGTTAGGGGCTTCTATCCAACTCCTTGCTTAGAGTGTTAAGAAGAGTCCAGTATGCCGCACATAACCCGTGAAGCTTAATTTTACGATAAGGGTCTGTGGGCTCTCCAGTTGCAGGTGCAAGTTCCTCTTTCACTGATGATCTCCTTGGTGCTTCAAGTAACAGCAAATGCATTAGGAAAAATTACTAAGCAGATTTTTAAACATTATTAAAAACTCCATTCTTTGGGAAGTAGATGTGGTTCAAGCAGTTGGGCACCCACCTACCACATGGGAGGTCCCGGGTTCAGTTCCTGGTGCCTCCTAAAGAAGACAAGCAAGACAGCGCGCTGACACAACAGGTTAGTGTGGTGAGCTGATGCAACAAGCTGACGCAACAAAGAATAACCACGAGAAAACACAATGAGAGACACAACAAGTGGGGAGCGGAGGTGGCTTAAGCCATTGGGTGCCTCCCTCCCACATGGGATGTCCCAGGTTTGGTTCCCAGTACCTCCTAAAAAGAAGATGAACACACAAAGAATAGACACAGAGAGCAGACAGTGAGAGCAAACAACAAAGGGGTTGGGGATAAATAAATCTTAAAAAAAAAAAAAAAAAAAAAAAAAAATTCTTCTACATAAGTAAAAATATTCAACTTTCCTAAGACAGTTCTAAGAATATTATTTACTCATTAGCTGAAACCATATTTAAGATGACAGAAGCAGCATTTTACAATAAAATAATAAAATCACCCTTGCCACAAACTAACATGTTTATAAATATTTCACACACATATCTAGGATTCTTCAAATATGTTCATTCTAAACCATAATATTCTGAATAATTAACAAATTGCTTAAAATATTTATGGTCTGTACAAATAAATTCTCTAAATTCAAAGAATAAAGTTTAAATTCTAAGAATAAAATGATATAAGGCTTTACCTTGAAAATAAAATTGATTAAAATATTATACAATGCACCCTAATACATAGCATATATGAACTTATCCTCTGACATTTTCTAAAGATATGGCCAGATCATACCTGTAAGATTAGGTGATGATTAATTTTTAACAAACGAATGACTATCCTTTAAGCTTATGCAGAATCTTGATGTTATTGGCCTGGTCTCTGGCTGCATATTGGCCACCCCCAAAAATGTCATTAACTGAAGATGTCAAGTTTAACTGCAGACATTGGTGTCTGGACAAAGAAAGTTCCCAAATCTCAAAGATCCTTTGAGAGTCCCTGGAGTACTTCTAACATGATCTGTGTTGATGCTGGAAGTGTAAGGAGGAACTGGCACAACAGTCATTCATCTACATAGAGGGCATTTCCTATGACTGACATCTGTCAACTCAAACACATGCCACCGAGGCTGTTTGCTTCAGGAAAGTTGTCTTGCTAGTGGGCTCCATTGTGGTATAAAATTAACTCACAAATTTAAAAATACTCAATGACAAATCATATTTTTTCCAAGGAGCAAAACTCTTGCGCATCAAGAAATAATACGACATTTTGTCCAGAGCTTAAGAAGTCAAAATTCAAGACAGACACCCTACGGATTAAAATACTTTCTAGTCTGCTGTTTAACTTCTTTGGGCTGCTAGGCCCATAGAATTAGCGAAAGGCACATTTAAAACCAAGTAAAGCATTGGGCTCAAAAGTCTTGTCGATTTGAGTTTCCTAAATTTACAGCATGAAAGACGGCAGGAGGTATGGAAAGAACCATATAAAAAAAGGAAAAGGAGGGGTGAGTATTAAATGAAATTAAAAGAAAATTATGAAGTATTTGGAATATCAAGTGAGTTATCAAAATGCTTAAGGAGGCACCTTCTAGTCTCACACTCACAAGAACAAATGTCAGAAAGAAATGAAGTCAAAGAATGATGAGAGGATTTATGGGTTTTACATTTTGGGAAACATCAAAGTCTACTAAATAGTTATCCAAAGAAAAAGAGTAGTAACTCTGACAAACATTTAAAGCTATTCTGGGAATTCAAAAGCAATTTCTCACACAGTTGTAATAATCTCTAATATCCTCCACTCATTTAAGAGGTAAGTTATATGCAAAGTGATCAAGTGTAGTTGGGACTTTTATGGATGCGTAACTAGTTTCTGTAGATATAATTTAATATTCCTTTCACTGAGATGAAGAAATTGAAGGTGTTCTTACAAAATTGAACAGAGAAGCAGCATACCATAATGGTTAAGAAATTTGGAAAAGATAGAACCAAATTTGCATTGCATCTCTACTATCCATGACCTGAGAGAAACTGGGCAAGTTCCTGAATGTCTCTAAAATGTTTTCTCATTTAAACCATGAAGACAGCAACCTTTATGCAGAGTAGGCTGGTGCAAGGGAGACTAATGGGAGGCTCTCAATACATGTTCACTGTTTTTCTTGTTTACTTTTATTAATTAAAAATGATGCTAATTTCTCTCAGGTTGCAACTTTTAGAGAGCAGTAGCAGAATTTTAGATGTTCTTAATAGGGCTGGTAGTTACTTCCTACATTTGCCTCAACATCCCTTTTTGCTTTGTTAACTCTCCAATATGTGTTAATTCCCTATGCTAAATTCTACCTATTAAAACAATAAGTGTGGTTTATATTTTCCTAACTTCATTCATAACTAAGAGAAGTAGTAACCAAGATTAATATAGTCTGGTTTCTAACTTCTCAACAGGCTTCTGGCACCAGCAGTTAATTTCATTTTTATCGATTGCTCACAAATAACATCTGTTTGAATTGTCAATCAGAAACTATGCCAGTTTTTCAGATTTTTTTTGTCCCTTTAAAATGGTTTTATATTATTAGTGGCAACCATTTGCATACAAAGTCTTCTTAAATGTAGCTTGTTCTTTTAATTTAATTTCATACATTCTTTAAATTGTGTTTATTCTTGAATTTGCTAAGCTATATAATTTCTTCAAAAAGGCTAGAAAAGGCTGAGTTATGATACATTGTAAATTAGTGGAGCCCGGTGATTAAATTTCAACCCTATTCCAAACATAATCCTGGGAGGTTGCCTATTTTACTTCATTCTTAAATAAAATGATTAAAGATGTCATACTTGCAGAGGAATAGATATCACATGTGCACAAAGAATAAAGAATAATTAAATGACTACCCTTACACCCAACTTTCAGGGTAAGAAATGGAACATTACTAATATCTTGCAGGAGTCCTATGTGCTTCCTAAATCCCTTCCTCATCCTAAGACATACCTGCAACCTTCAATTCTCCATTTCTCATCCCCTTAATATCCCTGAACAAGCATTTATTTAGTTTTTAAAATATATTTAACTTTAAAAAATGAAATCATAATGTTTGTACTCTTCCTATGCCTGGCTTATGTTAGTGTGATTTATCTTTTTTTTTTTGAGGTACCAGAGCCGGGGACTTTTTATGTTGGAGGCTGACACTCAACCACTGAGCTATACTGGCTCCCCTGAGTGAGTTTTTCTTATTTACATTTACTTTTTATACATTTTAACTACCCCCCCCCTGCCCCATTTTTGCTGTTTTTGTGTCCATTCATTGGGCAATTCTCTGTGTCTGTTTCCTGCCCTCTCCTCTCATCCTTCTCCTCCTGTCTTCACCGGGGTTCGATCCTGGGAGAGAGGAGTTCTGCCACCTGCACCACCTTAGTTCCTGGTTTTTCCATGCATCTCGTCTTGGCTCTCCCCTGTGTCTCTCTCCTGTTAGGTCATCATCTTGCTGCTTGGTTCAGCGGGGCTTGGGGGCTCACCTGCTTGTGGGGCCTGACGGCACCCCTGCACACCTTCTATATTTTTCTTTAGTTTACTGGGAGGTCCCGGGGATTGAACCCAGGTCCCTCCACATGGGAAACGGACACCCAACCACTCGAGCCACATCTGTCCCCCGGCTATATCTCTTAAGGTTGACCAAAGATACCCAAAGTTACAGTCTTTTCCCATACAGGATGGTCATAAATCGGGCTTAGTTTATCACCAGCATTCTAAAAACCAGACCTAGGGAGAAAAACTAGGTCTGGGGACACATGCTTGGTTTCTAATATAGCAAATGTTTAGCCTATCCTGATTATCACAAAATCAGGACAGTGAGAATATTTGCAACCTAGTTGGTTTTTTGTTTGTTTGGTTTTTAGGAGGTACAAAGGATCAAACCCAGGACCTTGTGCATGGGAAGCAGGAGCTCAACCACTTGACCTACATCTGCTCCCCATGATTTATCCATTTTAAACGCAGGTAACTGTAGCTCCATCAGTTTCACTATTTAGTAAATGCTCTTTGAAAGAAGAGACCATAATTTACTCAGCTTTTATTTTGTTGAAAAGCCTCTGAAGGGTCTGGCGCTTCTCCTAATAAATATGAACATAGTTATACATTTCACCTTGTCACTTGTATACTGGGTAGGTATCTAGTGGCCAAATGCTAGGTCAGAGAGTAGGGGCTTTTTATTGTATCCAAATATATTTCATCAATTTACACTTCCATCATCAGTGTAAAAGAGTTCTCAGTAATTCACATATTTGCCAATATTTCTTATTGTCTGACCTTTTAAAACTTTGCCAACCTGGTTGTGTGAAATAGGGTGGGACGATTTGTGGTTTCGATTGTCATTTTCTTGGTGATTAATGAGGCTGTCTTTTCACTCTTTACTGGCTATTTGTGTTCTACATCTGTGAAATGAATCCTCCCAATTCTTGCCTGTCACTTCACTTTCTTCATTGTATCCTTTGATGAAAAGAAACTCTTAATTTTATTTTAGTTAAATTTATTAATGTCTTCTTTGATGGCTGTCCCGTGGCTGCTTTTACACCCATCCCAAAAAAACAGAGATTACCTACAACTGTAAGCAAAACATTCCCATTCATCTGCCCCACGGGATCTAAAGCCCTCTTAATTGGAAGCAGAGTGGGCATCAACATCTTAAAATCCTCAAGACTGAGGATTGAACAAACATAAGGGCAGAATGCAACTATGGACCAAAGTAGACATTATTATTCTAGTAATGGAAGAACTTGTAACATTGATCTAAAGACAATGGTCACCAGAGGTTCTGAGGGAGGAAGAGGAAAGAATAGGTGTAACATGGGGCATTTGGGGAACATGGGAGTTCTTCTGCATATTGCAATGACAGATATAGGCCATTATACCTTTTGTCAAAACCTATAAAATTATGCGGTACAAAGTATAAACCATAATGAACATATAGACCATGGTTAGTAGCTATGCTTCAATATCTGTTCATCAATTGTAACAAATGTACCATACTAATGAAAGATGTTGTTAATGGGGGAAAGTGGGGAGGGGGGTAAATGGGAATCCCCTATAATTTCTATGTAATCTAAAACATCTTTTAAAAAATAAATAAAATAAAGAACATATCTTTGACCAAGGTGTTCTGGTTCAATATGATGTGACTTGGATGAAGATTTCACTTTATGATATTTGGGATTTGTTGTGATTCCTGAATCTTCTGTTTATGTCCTTAATCAATCCTGAAAACTTAAAAAAACTGATACATATATTTCATCAGCCTCATTCTTTTTATTTTCTCTTTCTCACTCAATTCTATATATTTCTCAACTTCTATCTTTTCCAACTCTTCTGAAGCATTCTGGAAAACTTCTTCAAACATATTTTCTAATATTCTAAGTAGCCATATATAATATCTCCATTGTCTGATTTTAATTTCAAGTGTACTTCTCATTTCTAGAAATTCCATTTAGTTCTTTTTCATATCTGCCTAATCATTTTTTTTTGACAATCCCTTCTTCTCTTTACATTTTAATATCATCTAAGAAAGAAATAATCTCTAAACATATTAAACATACTTTTTATTTTCTCTATCTGATAATTCCTATATCTGAAGTCTTTAAATAAGTTACTTTAAAGTAAGTTCTTAGCTAAAGCATTTTCGGACACATAGTATTTTGAGTTCAGGACACAAAAGAGCATGAGTGCCAGTTTATGGGAGGAAAATCATCAGGGATGATGAATTCCCTGGCCACATCTCACAGCCAAAGTCCAGATGGGCAGATTTCTTTGTCTCCATTTCCTGGGTAGAGAGTTCTTCCATTTTAATATCTTGGTGAGAGTATAGAACCTTCGGATCTCAATTTCAGGCAGACTCCCAGGTGGCACAGGCCAGGCCACAATCATCTCCTATTCCTCGACATGGCTGTTAAAATGGGAACTCTGGTCAAAGCCTATCAATCCGAAAGTTTCTTTTAGGGCAGCTGGTAGTTTCTGTGACAACTCACTTCCCTTTGACTTTGACTTCTTTTGGGGGTGCAGATTTCTCTTCATTTCTTGCTAGCTCAAGAGTGTATTTTAAAAGATTAAAAATATATATTTATTCCATGGCTTTTAGGTATTTTGGAAGCACAGTGGTGCTTCATTGTACCTAGCCTGTTCTATGACTGGAAACCCTAGAACTGAACTTTCAATATTGCTTTATTTTTAAGGATGAGTTGAGTTTGTGACTTCACATAAAGTATTATAATGAAAAGGATGCTAGTCAGTAGCATTTCCCAGGATGAAATCCTAGGTATAATTTGAAGTTATTGATACTTCCACTCACATTTGACATGCTGTCAGGCACCTCTGAAAATCATGTCTAAGCACCTACAGAGAACCTTTATCAATATTTTCCTACAGGGCAAGTTCAGGGCTTTCATGAACTGGCCATTACAGATCTCCATGGTTTTATCGCTTTCTACTTCCTTCCACCATTCCTCTGTTTGAGCCGTGTAGGATTGCCTGCAATTCCAAGAATGCACTTATCTCACATCATTAAACTTGGTGATTCATCATCTGCTCAAATTTCCTTCCATGAAATTTTTTTTAACCTGGTAAAATAATCATTAGGTGATTCACTTCTAATGGCAATTCCTAACTCAAGCCTTCCTTAACCAACTAGGTAGAATCCGGCGTACCTTCCAGTCTGCTTTCTGTTCCTATTTGTCAAGGTTGTTACTGTACCACAGTGTAACTATCTGTTTGCATGCTTGACTTCTAATGACATTGAATTCCTTAAGTACAGGACCATTTGTTGTTCACCTTTCCTCCCCTAGCATTGATCAAAACATGTTGGCAATATAAAGTGCTCAATAAATACTAATTCTGAGTTCATGATCTCTAAGAACACATATTTGGATAAGCTTTGTTGAGTTGAACAGTACCAGGCCCAGTATTTTACAGACATGCCTGACACCTACGAAACCTCCAAGGAAGAAAATTACATGTAGTGAAAATACAACTCCACTTTATTAGATGAGAATATAAGAATAATTAAAGTAATAGATTAGTTGTAAAAAAATTACAGTACCTATACATATACATATACATAAACATGTACTATAACCAAAGGCAGGGTCATATGGAAATGTCAAAGAAAAAGAAAACGTCATATAATGTGTGACTCTATTAGGATCCCTTCCCACTCTTTCATGTACCCTGTTAAAAGACATTTTCATTTGAAGGATTCTGGTTCTTAACTACTTTCTAATCAAAAAATTTCTTAAAATAGGAAAATTTTAATTGTATCATTTTAATGCTAAGAATGCTCCTGATTGTTGGTAGGGAGTAATAATTCTAGATATAACAGGAAATGGACGATGGAATTCACTTTTCACTGTAAGTGGGTAAGCTACATTGAGCCAGAATACTGGTGTGCCATTGAAAGCCCGCTGCAAAGGCTATGTGAGGGCTGAGCATCTAGTGCTGACTCAGCAAGTGCCCTGCATCCGCTCTCAGCTAAGCCACAACCAGACTGTGGGCTTTCCACTCTACATGCACATGCTTTTACTTTATTCTTGAGATCGTTTCTTTCAATATTGAAAGGTCTTGACTAAGCATGCCAAAACGGAAGGCTATTAGTTCCTTTCCATCTCCATCACCCCCTTCCTCCTATGGGGACTTTAGCAGCCATCCAGGTATCAAAGCTAAAACAGGGAGTCACCTCACACCCACTCTCTCCCTAACCCCATACATCAAAGCCATCAGAGAATCCTGTTCTGAAGTATCTCCTAAAGGCTTCCCAGATCCCTTTTGCCTCTTCGTTCCTACCAAGGATTTTAGTTCATGCCCTCAACATTTCTGATGTGCGAGGTCTCCTGCTTCTGGTCTCCCCTCTAACCCATTCACAACTTCGTCAGGATGCCCTTTCAGAACTGCATATCTGAGCAAGTCACAGCCCTGCTAAAGCATTCCCATGGCTAACCAACAAATGTGGGGGAAAAAGTCCAGACTCCTCGGTCGGTCCTCAAATCCTTCATAATGGCCCATCGCCTCCCCCTGTGTCCCTCCTCTGAGCATCCTATGTGCTAGTCACAGCACATTTTACTATCCATTTGTCGGTCATTTTCTTTCATTTGCTTCTTACTTACTGAATCCAGACTGTGCCGGGCACGTGCCAAGAGCTCAGAATACAAGACAAATCATCAAGCCTTCTATGAAGCTCCTTACAGGGCTGGTTCAGAACGGAAGCTCCGGAGCAGGCTCCCTAGGTCCACATCGAGCCCCGACGCTTACTGCCAGGTGCTCAGCATCTCTAATTCGCAGTTCCCTAATCCCTAAAGAGGCGATTCATGATAACACCTGCATCCTACCTCCCAGGGATTAAATGAGTTAATGTGGGTAAAACACGGGCACAGCGTGGGCATAACAAGCTACCTGGAGGAGCGTTTTGTAATTACAGGCTTGGGGGGCCTTCTCAAGCTATGGACTTGTGCAATCTCGACCCTGCTTTAGAATTCTGCTGCAATGAGCCAAATCTCAGGTGTGGCTATGTTGTTTCCCTCAATGTAAATCTGATATAAATTGCGAAATCCCTGGCCTAATGGATCAACAGACAATCAAAGGGCAAAAGTCGCAGGACTTGTGACTTCGTTCATGCTCTTCTCTATGCAGGAAACTATCTTTTTTTCCCCTGAGAGAATCTTACTGATCTTCTAAAGTCAAATTTAAATATAATTTCCAAGGACACTTAAGAACTACCTCCCTTCTGTGTTTCCACAGTCCTTTGTTAACATAACTGAAAATTATTTGTCACTTCTCTTATACTGCTTCTCGTATAACCAGAGGTGCTCTTGTTAGTCTATGAGCTATGAGGAAAGGGTCTTTGTTTTATTTATTTTTTTATTTTCTATTAACTTAGTAAACATTAACACAGTATTAGATTATAATATCTTTAAGATTCCTTACTGATCTAAATCTCACGAAATTTTAGTCTTCTGTTCTATATTTGAAGAGACATTCCACCCATTAAAATTCATTAGTTGCTGTTCTAGAAAGCATTTTGGTAATATCTATCAAAACCCAAAAAAATGTTTCTTGTCTAGGATTCAGTAATTATTATTCTAAGATACTATATTAAGAAAATAATCAGGGATGTGGTAAAAAAAAGTTTTTATGGATAAAGATGTACAATATGATATTACTTAAGAGTAGTGAAAACTGAAGAGCCTAATTTCCTACAACAATCGAATTACTCACTAAATGATGAGACAGTCATGAGACAGATTATTATGAAACCATTTTTTATGATTTTTGAAATATATTAAATGACATGAGAAAATACTTGTGCTATAATTTTCAGTGGGAAAAAATGTAAGATATATAAATGAATACAGATGTCCAAGCAAATGGAATGTAAATTCATAGACTGAGGCTTCTCACTGTTGAAAACACATAGCAAAGAATGATAAAAAAACACACAAAAAGAAAACTAAACATAGTATGCTTTGTTTAAAAAAAAAAAACAACAAAAAAAAACAAGTAAATAACTCCTCAGACCAGAAGCAGTAGGGCTGCCCATGGTTCTGACAGGGCTGAAGTGACAGGCCACAGGTGTGAATGCAGAGGACAGGTGGCAAGCGCGCCCTGTGGGGATGGTGGGAGGAGGGTACACCACAGGAGTCAAAGGAAACGATTTCACCACAGGAGTCAACGGAACCGATTTCACTTCCAAACACCCTGAGCTGTGACTGGGCCCCCCAACTCACGAATCGAGGGTGAAAACCACTGCTTCCTGGGGCTTCAGCCCTTGTACGCTATGTGCCTGGGACGGTAAGAGTAGCAGGCACAGCTTTCACTCCTTGGCCTGTGACAAGTCATTGGTGACGGGATCTGCAATAAACCAAATACGACCACAGGACAGGAGCCAAAGCCACTGATAGAAGCTTTGGTTCCGACCTGGGGGCCAAAGGCAGGCCAAGTTAAAGCAACTGAAAAACCAAAAGACAGTGATAGATTTGGGGGGGGGATTGGGGGGTCAAGGGGAGGGGAAGGAACAAAACACAGGCTGACAGATGGTCTCTGTTACAACACTTATCTGTGCAGTTATAACAAAAAAGCAGTCACAGACAATATGTAAATGATTGGGCATGACTGTGTTCCAATAAAACTTTATTTACAGAAAAAAAAAAAAGCCAGATTTGGCTCACAGGCCATAATTTGCTGATATCTGTTTTAAATCATTTTCCAAAAACAGAAGGAAAATTGAGTAGAAAGACAGCTAATAAAAATCAACAAACCTAAGATGAATTCATTTCAAATGGACGAAAACTATAGACAATTTGAAAAAGACCAACATTTTTTAACATCTAAGGGATAAATGAAAAATAGTTTCCATAATAAGAACGAAAAATTACTTTAAATGCAAAAATTGATATGGTAAAATACAAATTGAAAATCATGGAAACAAAAATTATCATAATTTTTTAAAAAAGTACATAGATAATATAGATTAGACAGAGTCAAGAGAGATTTAGTGTCTTTAGTGAACTAGTAGACAATGTTGAGAAATGCATAAAGAGCATAGAACAAAGAGGAACTACTATTTTTAAAAATATGAGAGATAAATTAGGAGACAAGGGGGGGTTAGACCAATGGGCTAATTCTAAAAGGAGTTTCAGGAGGAGAGAAAAAAAGGTGAGAAGAAATATCTGAGGAGATAATAACTGAAAAAATTTTAAGAAATTAAGAAAGATATCCATCCATAAATTGGTAAATTGAAAGTTCTCAATAAGTACTGAACAAGATTAAAAAAAAAATCATACTATACATATTATAGCAAAGCCAAAGACCACTAAGGGTAATGACGAAATCATAAAAATCACCAAAAAAAAAAGACAAGATTATCTACAAAAGAATGACAAACTGACAGCAGACCTCTATTTAGGAATTAAAGATGCCAGAAGAAAACAAAAGTAACTTTAAAACACTGATGAAAAGTAAGTCAATCTGGAATTCTATATGCAGCAAAATTCAAGAATGAGTAGGGGAAATTTTTCAGTCACTTTTGGACTAAGAGTTTAACACTCACCAACTCTCATTGAAAGAACCACCAAATGAAGAAGGGATAAAATGAGATGTAACATTGGTAACATAGTAATTGATGAACTATATTGGCAAACATTCTTACCTAGTGGGTACAGATATTAGTAATTTTTTTATAAAGGACTAAAAGTCTAGAAAAACCCTAGGATGATGGTGGGAAGAGCTCAATTATTAGTTAGAATGCTCTAAGATTCTCGTCTTATTTGGGAGGATAAGATGCTAAATAAATTTATACCGTGTTGCAAAATTATATAGTTAAGAAAGTAGGTTAACATTTAAGATCAGTCATTATAGACTATAGTCATACATATTCATTTATACGAACACAATCTTTAGTTTACAAAATGTTACTGGAGGGAGTAGGGAGGGAATATTTAAAACTTTATCAAGACAATGGAAAACCAGATAGAAGACAGAATGTAAATGAAAATAAACTAGATTCTCCTACTATAAAGCAAAACCTGTAAGACTGCACAAAAATTACAAAAAATATATACACCATGGTCCCAACTGTACAATTCATGAGCATGCCATAAACAAACACACACACACAAGGACAAGATAACAATCTACTAAAATATTAACATTGCTTTTCATTGGGCTGTAGGATTACAGGTAAATATATTTTTCTCTACATTTTTCAACATTGTCTAAACTGACATGAATTTACAAATCAGAATGAGAAGTTATTTTTTTAAAAAAGCTTATTGGGGGAGGCGGCTGTGGCTCAATCAGTGGGGCTCCCGTTTGCCATGTGGGAGGCCCCGGGTTCGGTTCCCGAGGCCTCCTGGTGAGGGCGGGCCCGCCTGCACGGCGTGGTTGGCTGGCCCAGCGAGCGCAGGCAGCAAGGGGGGGATAAATGAATAAATAAATAAAATCTTTAAAAAAGAAAAAAAAAAAAAAAAGCTTATTGGTGGCATTTGACCTGAGTTCATAACCTCATTTTTAATTTCCTCAAAAACAAAAAAACAAATAAAACAAAACAAAACTGTGAAATATCAGAGGCTTATAATTATAAATGTAATAGTTAAAAAACTAGTAAATAGGGAAGCGGCTGTGGCTCAATCAGTGGGGCTCCCGTTTACCATATGGGAGGCCCCGGGTTCGGTTCCCGGGGCCTCCTGGTGAGGGCAGGCCCGCCCGCACGGTGTGGTTAGCTGACCCGGCGAGCACAAGCAGCAAGGGGGGGATAAATGAATAAATAAATAAAAATCTTTAAAAAAAAAAAAACAAAAAAAAAAACTAGTAAGTATAAGCTAATGAACGAATACAAAAAAGTTTAAAGGCTGCTTTTACCTATATATCTCTGGATGCAAACATTGCCTGAATTTGAAGAGATACTGTTAATAAATTTTTAAATCATTTTTCAAGTCAAGTATTGGGGTGGTACTGGAGAAAGATGTATGATATAGGGAAGAATTTGCATGAGAACATTCTTGCCCAGTTCCAGTAACTAGCTCAATGCTCTGTACATGTTGAGCTGATTTAAGTCATGTGACAAGTGCAATAATTTCTACCCAAGAATGGCAGTGGAACAGAAGTCATCATCTGGCATGACTGCATCAAGAAGAGCTGCTGACAGCCAGAAGAGATCAAAAGCAGATCAGGATGCTTAACAAACTACATGTCACTGAGCTCAGAAAGGTGGGGGAGCACCCTGGGGAACTACAGAAATCTTGGGAGAAATGATAAAAACCAAATAGAGTGGATGTTCTTATAAAAAGCTGAAATGAGTTTCAGTTGTCTTATTAAAATGTCTGGGCCATAACACATTATTTCTCAGCCTTTCCTTAGACATAATTCAAATTTCTAAGCAAAAACAGAAGGCTTACAGGCAGCAGATGAGCAATTTAATTGTTACAGCTTATCTGTCTTTATCAAATTAATAGCATGGCTTACTTTAATTTTTACCTTATCATGAATAAACAATATTTATTGGCTATTTAATATATGGAAGGCATTGGGGTAAATAAATGCTTTACATACATTATCTCATTTTCTAAATATTTTAAAGACAACTTGCTTCTGGAAAAAAATGTGAACAGGCTATTTGAATCTTCTTAAATGAATTTGCTAATTTGATTGCTTAGAAGGAATAATTTTTAATAGGCTATATTTATCAAATGTAGGTATTATTTTTAAAACAATTACATTCAAAATAACATAGTCTAATAATCTCCCATTTTGATTCCCATTTAGTCAGACAGACATATATCTAATTATTTTCATCTCCCTCCAAAAAGCACAAGGCAACTTTATTTTATCCCTTGTTGATAAGAAATGCTACATTCAGGCTAAATCCTTCCTAGAAATTGAATTTAAATTTTCACTTCACATGATTTCCTTCCTCATGTCACAAAAACATCCTGCTTTTATGGAAAAAAATTTCAAATTTTAGAAAAGAAAAATTGAGGTAAATTATGTTTCTTGTCAGTATTTAAAGGATACCTCAGAGTTTTCCACTTTGTAAATAACTCTTCAAGCTGATTTCATTTTACAAGATCACAGTAACATATAATTACATTTTTTGTGCACTATAGTTTCATTTCCCACCTTCACTGTAAGCTCCTCAGAGGCAACATCATGCTCTGGTATTAACATGGTACCATTCTCAAAATGCGTTCCACTGACTAGAGAACTGATCAAATATGGACAAAAAATTGTTTCATGGTCAAATAAGTTGGGGACCTGCTGCAAACCCTTCTTTCGTAGAGTACTATGAATTCCTGCAGTAAAGAACCCTTTCAAATTGAATATGACCCAACAATTCCTACATTCATTTTGTCATGAAACCTCCCACCACTTTTGTTTTCTAGAGCATCAAATTTTAAAAACCAAAGGTACACTTGGGAAAATACTGTGCTAGGCAAAGGTTGTACTTGCTAGTTGAGAAAATAGGCCTTTCAGATAAGTTCATCACACCCCTGTGTAGCAGTGGAAACCCTCGTGTTGTTTAAAATCAAAATCATGACTTTCTTAACCTCTGAAGCACTCAGAAATCGCTAAAATGTTCCTCCAATATTTAACCTGCTTTAGCTATCACATTTCTCTAGAAGGGAAATGTATAAGAGGAAACAGTATGAAAAGGCACTGGTGACTTGTCCTTTTCAAAGCTATTATCTAGTGTTAGCGCTCTCACTTTAGCTCAAAGTCCTGTGAGAACTTGTCAAGTTCATGGCCACATGTATATTTAATACCTATAGTAAAAAAGCATGTAGCTACTAAAACAAAATGGGATAACATTCCAAAGTGATGTACCAACTGAAACCAACATAAATGCCCTGGTAATAAGATTACCGTTCCTCTTAGAATTTATCAAATCATCTGTAAACTATGAAATTCTACTTTGCAAGACTGAACTGTTGATCAAAGTGTGAAGTATTTTCCAGATTCCCCAGAAATGTCCGTAGCACCACATCAGTGTGAGTTTGTGTATGCATGTGGATATTTTCATAAGCAAACCGAGATACCTGGCATAATTTTGAAGTATGATAAATGCTACTGCATGAATGGTTTGCTTTTTTATTGCTTTACAAATCACTCTCAACTTAAGGACACATTAACATAATGTTATACAAATTTAACATTAGTTTATTTATCATTATTTTATTAAAATAAAGCAGTTATTCTCGAGCTTAGTCAATGGCTCTAGGGAGGTCAATCCAAGCCACAGAAGTGCACCCCTCCTTGAAATCAACGACTGTATCTAAGTGTATCCACAGCAGCTTGGAAATGTCTGACATGCACCAAGTCAACAATAACTGTTGGTGAATATATGAGAACTGCAAGCAAACTACATAATATTGAGATATTGATGTAAATCCATATAAAAACATCTGTAACCAGAATATAACAACTCCATGAATTTGATTACAGATCAGTATTTTCAGATAACCACACCTCAAAATTGGGAGAAAGCTTCTTAAAAATTATGTCATTTTCATTTGCACTCCAATGTTCATAGCAGCATTATTCACAGCTGCTAAAATATGGAACCAGCCCAATGTTCATCAACTAATGAATGGAAAACAAAATGTGGAATATACATACAATGGAACACTATTCATCTGTAAGAAGAAATGAAATCAGGATGCATAGGACAACGTGGATGAACCTTGAGGATTTTATGTTGAGTAAAATAAACCAGACACAAAAAGGACAAGTATTATATGGTCTCACTAATATGAACTAGATATGATGAGTCAATCATAGAGGTAAACTCTAGAAAATAGGTTACTAGGAGATAGAATGGGAGCTGATGCTGAACGTATGTAGAATTTTTAATAAGGTTAATTGTAAAAGTGGGAAGTGAATAGAGTTGATGGTAACATAGTTACAGTGAATATAACTAACATTGCTGACTTATAAATGTGATTGTGGCTGAAAGGGGTAGTCTGTGGATGTAAATGTCAATTGAAAGGAAGCTAGAGACTAATCTAGGGACTGTACAACATAGTGATTTTGGTGGTAGATAAAGACTGTGGTGAATAGTATAAATACAAGGATGTTCTTCTTTTTCAAAGTGTTAAGAATATGGTGACACACGGGAAAATTATAACTAATGTAACTTATGGATGATAGTTAACAGTAATATTGTAATATTTTTGCAGCAATGACCAACAAGATATATCAATCCTAAGGGACAACAAGGGGAGGGTATAATGGGGTATGGGAGTTTTCCTTCTGGAGTAATGAAAATGTTCTTAAAATTGACTGAGGTGATGATCACAACTCTGTGATGAAAACGAGAGCCACAGAGTGTGCACTGTGGATGGACTGTAGTAGTCATGGGGCTGTGTAACACAGGCAGTCCAGGGGTGGAGGATGGGCATGGTTAGCAGGACAAATATGAGAATGTTCTCTCATGAGCTATAACAAATACATAATAATAATACAGGGTCTTAATAATTGGTTGGGTTGGGGGAGGAAATACACCAAATGAAAGATATGGGCTATAGTCAGTAATATTTTATATATAGTTAGTAATATGCTCTTTCATAGTTTGTAACAAATGTTTCACAATAGTGCAAGGTGTTGGTGGTGGGGGGAAGTATGGGAACCCTGTATGATGACGTGCATGTTTGTTTTGTAAGTTCACAACTTTTACTATACACTTATTGTTTATGTGCATGTATGAATGATATACTTAAATAAAATTTTATATTAAAAAATTCCTGTGTACCAAGACCTCTTCTTCTCATTAACACAATATCAAATTAAAATCTCACATTAATTTGTTCGCTCCCTGTCTGTGCTTAATAGAGTTAGAAAGAGAGTTAGATAGCTGAGCTGTTCCCACCTTGTCAACAATAAGAATAAAACTCATGAAAAAAGGGAATAAAAAGGATTTTACTTGGAAAATAACATTTTTTTGGCCAAACTATTACGCTATAACTCCTTCCTCTTGTGTAACTATTTTAATTTAGAAATTTGAAGATTTCCAAGCTATCATCAACATGATTTGATATAGGGCTTCTTGACTAATGACTAAACAACATAACATGTATGTGTTTATTGACTGATTAAGTAAAAGCGCATATCTTGTTCCCAGGAAAGCTCACAAGCCACAAAATCTAGGGCATGTATACCAAGGGAGACTAGAGAAAGGGACTATTTAGCTCTTCACAATGACACGATTTGTATCCAACCATGCCATTATAAACGTCCAAATGATCTTGGCTATAAAAAGGAAACAGGAAGATCTGCCCTGCTCCTGATGAAACAGATTGCTCTTCAAATAACCAAGATACGATTCAATAATTAAACAATCTGATATGCATAACTTTTTAAACCACAAAAGAAGAATATTGGTAAAATTTTTCTTTTGTCACAAAAGAAATTTAATTCTAGGACTGTAAAAGTTTAGTAAATTTTCTTCAAAACACTGAAAAGTCTGCCTTCTCCCATTAGAAAAGCACAAATTACAAATGTGAGTTTCTTTAAGATTATAAATTACCTTTCAAGTCTTTCTTTAGTTTTCTGAGATCCTTTTGAAATTCTTCAAACTTCATCTGCGAGGCCTGAAAAAGGTCCTGGGGTTCTGGCAGTGGAAAGACACACTGTTCTTTTCCAGCATCCTAATTAGCAAGAAACATGGTTTTTAAACAAATCACCATCAGTATAAATACGACTAGTACAGCAGCAGCAATGGCAAAAAGAAAACCATTGCCAAATCCCCCAACAAGTAAAGAGTTTTTAAAAATGCAATTTGTAAAAAGTCTTACCTCATCAAAATTTCGAAGGTAATATGAAACAATATATGACAAAAGGCTTCTGCTATTGTCCTAGGCAGAAAGACCAAAGTAATTATAAAATAAATATTTAAAATTATTAAATATACAATGTTAAATAGAATAAATTCCAGTCCACATATATGTATGAGAACATTTAGCATGAAATGGGAACTCTACATTTCAAATTACCTCAGTCAATGTATCTAAGGAGCTTAGGAGCATAGAAGACCTTTTTTTCCCCAGTGTTCCCATCTAAGCTCTAAGTGAAAGCACAGCTGCTTATTTTTATCCTCCTCAGCCAGAAATTTAGTTAGTTGATTTTCAATGTTTTATTATTTAAAAGTATAATTACTACCTTAAATGAAGTAATTAAATATTGCCAGCATCTTTATACAGCTGGCCTAGGAAGAGTTTGACTGAGACTCATGAATATATAAATGAAGGGAAGAAAAAATTAAATATCCTCTCAAATAAATGGGATCTTTTATAATGTGCAGGCACATTATCAACTATGTTAGCAGTTAAGATTCAGGAATTAATACATATGCAGCTATCAATAATACAATATGCATAGTTCTATGGAAAAAATGTAAAATTGTTTCCTTATGTAACAGTCTTCAAAGAGTGGCTTTTAGAGGCAGTAATTTTAATTTTTGCATTGCTCAAAATACCTATAGTAAAAAAGCATGTAGCTAATAGGTTATTTATTTAGATAACCTAAATGTGGGAGACAAAATGTATGTTTTATTTTGTTTCATTTAAAAAGCAATGTTAAATCTAATCATAATTTTTCTCCTATTTATAAAAAGAGCATAATCAAGTTAGAGATGATATAGTAATATCTAAATTAGAGATTTTCCCCAGTAGACAGGATTTGCTTTGAAATGATTTAAGCATCTTGGTTTCCTTTCTCTTTTCTAACCTGTAAATCAGCGAAATGGTTAGTGGTGCCTGAATCAGTTAACAAAACATTTATTAAAGGCCTGCTGCTATACATATTGAGAGAAAATTCTGAGTGATCTGAGCATCAGCTCCCTCCATGAAGGTCTTTAAATAGTATTCAGGAGAGGTAGAATTATATTTGTTTTAGAGACAAAGAACCATGTCAAGAAGGCTTTGTAGAGCTTTCCTGAGTACAAGTAAAATAATAAAAATATTTTGCTTCTTAATTCAGATCTTAATTTATTTCTACATTACTCCTTAATTATTTAAATTAATTGAATTTAAATTGATGAGAGTTGACAAAGAAATACTAACCAACACAAAAAAATAACCTATGATCCCTTAATCATATATGTGACTACGACAATCTATTTCAGATCCATTTTTATAAGCTAAACATTTTATTGATGCTATCTCTATTCCCATGTTATTTGCAAAAGTTATTTGCTTTAATCAAACAAGCAGTTGCTAAGAACTATTCAATAACTAACATGTGTTTAGCACAGAACTTTTACTTTGGAACAAATGTGATTTATCAGGTCTACATATTGTAGGTTCCTATGGAACATAAACCCTACAGATATAAAAGCATTTGAACAAAATATATGCTGCTAGCGTACCAAGGAAGAACTATGTTTGAATTGACTTTGGAAAAATCACAGTGACTGACATTTCACAGAAGCTCAATGAAAGAATGTTAAATGAATATGTGAGTGGATGCATGAGGGAATGAACAAATGAATGGGTTGTTGACAGAAAAGATCAAAAACGTGCTTCTCTCTTATGAATAAGAATTTTTCATTATCTAAGAAGAACAATTCTATATATTTTTAGTGCCAGAAGACAATTATTTACTTAGACTTAATAAATGATAAAAATATGTCCATAATTTCCCTCATTATACTGTTTGTTCTTGTATCAGAGAAACAGAACCCTTTTATTTTCTAAGTTTATAATCACAGACTTTAGTCTGTGACTTTGGCCATCATGGTGTTTCACTAATCTTACATTTCTACTGGCACTCATAATCTCAGGTTTTAATTTTAAACAAGCACTATTCTATAAGTAAGATAAGAAAAAATTAGGTCTGCACAAAGCCTGGACATTCCCATCCACAGCAGTTTTATGGAAAAAATAAGTAGAAAAGCAGGATTATATTTTATGTTTTATGTGTAAAACACTTTCACTCATCTCTGTTGGCAAAACATGAGCCTGTTTGTTTTTACTGCTTAACACGGAAAGGAAGAAAATAAGGGATATACTCTCTCATTTGTGGAAATTGAGTTCTTCTAAGTTCAAAATGATGAATACTAGCAGACATGGTAAAAAGAGAAATGAAAAAATCATTTTTATTTGAAAATACTGTCTATTCAATTAGTCATTAGACTTGGGACTCAATATTCTTAACTTTAGGAATCACTATTCACTAATTCACAAAATTTTGAAGGCCACTACTTTTATTTAGTTCCGAATATAAAGAAACATTTGAGCTCAGAAACCCTGACTACCAATGGTTTACAGCTGAATCTCTCACTTGTTAAACAAAGCATCTGGGTGCCACTGGCTTACGGTCACACACAAAGTACTTACACTGCTCCTGACATCTTTCAGCTTTGGGAGAATGTCTAGCCCAAAGCCATCTGCTTGCCCCCGAGTCTTATTTCCACCGTTCATGTAGTTGCCAAAGGCAAGAACCAGGCCCAGAACCTGCATAACCCCCAGCCCATTTTTCAAAGTCTGTAAAACAGGATTTAAAAAAACACAACTTTTTTAAATACAAGGTTTTGTTTGAATCATTTTGAATCAGTGCCAGGTACTCAGAGTATGCTAGTAGTTTGGGGTCACACCTCCACTTTCCCAATGCTCGAGCAGTGTCCCCGGCGATAACTTTAAAGAGTCACACCACCAACGAGCATGCAGCTATGCTTTAGGAAGCTGGGAGACACCAATCTAGTCCATGTCTACGATGTAATTGCAAGGGGGAAAATGAAGCTGCAAAATGAGAACTATTACAAAATAATATCAGTGCCACCAAACTAATTTTACCAACCTCTGGAGCATTACAAATGTTTGGCATAACTTGTAGGAAAGCAAAAAGTAGTAACAAAGATAATTTCCAAAATTAGATACTCCCCCCCCCCAAAAAAAGTTCACACTCACTTCTTCCAAAACACTAAGTTTAAATTAAATTTGCATTTCATTTTCTCCCAAAATTTGAGTCTTTAATAATATCTTCCCACTTTTCAAAATGATTTACCACAACCAGAACAAATGTTACTTTTGCTTTTTGACAAATTGGCTTAAATTTTAATGTGGGTATTTTGGGCTTAAATTCTTTGTTTTCATAAAAATATTTATTTTCTGTTGAGTTATATGGTCGCTCCTAAAGCATTTGGTTGGAATAATTATCAATGAAAATAAAGGAAAGTAAATAAAACACCTTCAAGTTGCATTCATTTGGAAGTCTGCTGTATGAGAAGAACATGAAAAGTGAAGGTTCTGTTTCGTCAAAAGCAGAAGGTAGAGCATCTGCAGCGGCCACTGTGCCCAGCCACACTCTAGCAATGCTGCAGTGCAGCCCAGGGTGCCCTCCCGAACATCTGCTTGCATCTTGAAGCCTAATCTGAAATCTTACAATGTTCCATTCTATGGAAGTACTGTCCTTAACATTTAACGGATACTTAAGAGTACACAAAAGAAAGCCTTTTGAAATATGAGTATGACTGAACAAGATTAAATATCAGAAATCAAGCTTCAGCTTTCTAAGGACTGGAACCCACCTCACACAATTTCTGCAGTAATTCCAGTTTGCGATGAATTGAACAAATGCTTTCTGAAAATGTTGACTGGAACAGGATGCAAAAGACTCGCTCTGAAAAGTTGGGGATTAGTGACAGTTCATAAAGGAACCTAAGGAAATAAAGCCAAGTTAAGAGGAATAATATAATTCATATAAACAGATGTTTATCCTCAGATCATTCCTAAGTATGTACTGAAGACACTGCATTTTCCAAATGGAAAGAGCCCACCCATGGGCTGGATGACCACTACAGGGACAGAAGAAATGCTTACTGTTCAGGTTTGTCCAAAGACTTGGCATTTTCCTTGTCTTTGGAAGACCGGCCATGCTTTTCAATTTTTTCCAGTTCATCTGACTGTGCTCTCTGGGAAAACAAAAGCCAAGCAGTATTTCAAAATCTGGTCAGCTGAATCCCTTAGATAATAATGATCTAAAAAATATTGCAAAATCCTCTATTTCCGTATTTCTTAGCATCTATTCCCTTTGGGAACTAGTCTTATTCAGCTGATGACTGAATTCTCTCTTTAACATCCCCAACATTTAAGCACTTTTAGGGACAAAAATTCATAGTCTCCCAGAACTAGTCACTGCATAGTTAAAAAGCATCGTCCAAAATCAAAACAAAAGCTTCTTTATTTTAAACAAAGATGTTCCCTCTACTTTCAGCCATCATCTCAGGTCTCTTAGTCTCAGGTCCCAGGTTAACTCTCTGGCATCAATTCAAAATCTCCTTCAAATATTAGAGAAAGATAAATGTTTTTCCTTTGTCTTTCATGCTAACTACCCTGGTTCTTTACAATTTCTAAGACATGAAGTTTTTTTTGTTTGTTTTTTGTTTTTTTCCCATGCTTAATGTTTTATTGCATAAAACAAGCCACCCCAGAAACCCACTAAAAAAAAAGAAGCTTTAGATTACATAAATGTTACATAAAAAACATAGGAGATTCCCATATGCCCCACCCTCTCCCCTTCCCACACTTTTCCACATTAACAACATCCTTCATTATTGTGGTACATTTGTTACAATTGATAAACACATATTGAAGCATTGCTACTAACCATGGACTACAGTTTACACTCTGTCCTGCACAATTTTGTAGGTTATGACAAAATATATAATGGCCTGTATCCATCATTGCAATGTCATGTAGGACAATTCCAATGTCCTGAAAATGGCCCCATGTTACACCTATTCTTCCCTTTCCCTCCCCTTAGAACCTCTGGTGGCCACTGCCTTTATATCAATGATAAAATTTCTTCCATTCCTAGAATAATAATAAGTCTATAATATAATATTAAGTCTACTTTAGTCTATTGTGCATTCCCCAATCTTGAGGATTTGGGAATGGCGATGCCCATTCTGTTTCAATTGAGAGGGACCTTAGATCCCATGGGGCAGATGGATAGAACTATCTTGCTTGCAATTGCAGACACTGCCTGTTCCTTGGGATGGGAGTTGTCCATCATCATCTCCTTGTTAGTTGTCCTGGGTGAGTCCAATGAACTGGGGAGTAGGTGTTGCAACTCTGCTGAGACTCAGGGCTCAACTGACATATGAACGGACCAAAGATTTAAGTCTCTGGAACATACATTTAACAAGTATAGTGCTAATTATAGGTTCAAAAAAAGGGGTAGAAGAGCCATGTGGAGGGAAACCATAAATGAGTCTAACTCTGTTACACTGGGGAACATAAATTCCAAAGTAAGGCCCACTGACAGGGTGCCAAATTCCTGATCTTGTCTGCCTTCCTTATAGTGTCTAGATGTCTCTAGAGCCCACAGGAGCCCCACTGTTTGAGTCACTGTTTACTGTGGCAGTCAATGAGAGTCTGCTGAGACATGCATGAGCGTAACCTTGGAATGAACTCGACTCATTTTGAAATCTCTTAGCCATAAAAACTCATTTGTATTAAATATTTCCCCCTTTTGGTCAAGGTCCTTTTCCAGATGCATTGCTAGTTGGCACTTGGTAATAATCTCTCGGTGCCAGGGAGGCTCATCCCCAGGAGTCATATTCCACGCGGGGCGGGGGGGAGGGGTGAAGGTAGTGCATTTCTATTCTGAGTTTGGCTTAGACAGAGGCCACATTTGAGCAACAAGGAGGCTTTCAGGAGGTAACTCTTAGGCAATATATACTACTAGGCTAAGTTTCAATTTCATAAGAAAAGGTTCATAAGTACAATCATTAATACCAAGGGCCTGGCATAATGGTCTGTCTTCCTTAGCCAGGCACTGCCCTTGTACTCAGGGGATTCTTGCCATCCTATTAGAGAATATAGCAGGATGGGAATTCATATTCTTTTGGTTATTGTGTGGGTCTCCACTTACCAAGACAACACCCCATGAACAGGTGAACATATTCATATGCCATAATGGATGAATTTGAGCCTGTTTACAGTCATGGTTGTCTTTGAATATGTTTCTGATTACTTACAAATGAGATTACACCCACAAGATAATATAGTTCTCTAATTGTGGTCTTAACTACCCATGGTAAAATCCAATTCTCAACTCCAATGTTTTAGAAGACTATTTCTGCTAGTATAGCCTTAAATTAAATACATTATTTTAGGGAGTCTCACCACACTAACTCCTTTGAGTTATCAGTAGACTAAGATCCTGAGTTATTGTTCATATTGATAGGCTCTCCTATCTGTTTCTCCTGTTTGTGTGAAACTGATTATTTTGGATCAAACATAATAAGCTATTTATTTATATTAAATTTTATTTTATAGTCAATTATTCCAAGATTTCTATATCTTGATATCATAATTTTGTCATCTCTTTTTCTAGAAAAAGAAGAGGTAAGACCTGTGTTTTGAGGAATATGTAGACTCTAGATAGATGGACAATTAAATTCATTTAAGAAAATTTAACTCTAAATTTACTCTGCTTGTTACATTACTAGTCACCGTTGAAGGCACAGGCATCTACCTCAATAACTCACACCATCACATCCACATCAGGTCTTCTGCCTGGAGTATGCTTCTTTCACTTTGGCTAGGTGCCTTTGGTTTGGCTTAGGTATTATCTCTGGGAAGCCTGTGCTGACCAACTTAATCCCCATTATATCTAATCTCTCTCCTAAATGACAGCACAGGACTTTATATTTACTTTGTTTCTGTGCTACACTTACACAGCCCTACTGGTGATATGTGTATACCTACTTCTTCTATAGACAGGAATTTAAACTTCTTGAGGACAAGGACCACATCTTATGCCTGTGCCTGGTTCTAGTGACCAGTAGGGTTCATAATATAGAGGTAGCAGTCAATAAGTCACCGTGACCAATCGTTTCTTGCCCATCATCTTGGCTTAACTCTTGTGAAACATGAGAGATCAAGCAAAATTAAGTTACCTTCTACCTGCTACAGATCCCAAATTCTTAATCTTACCTTGAACCCACACAACTTATCTTAATCTAGTAATTGTAAAATTTCACCAGAACCTAGAATCGTATCAGAGGTCATCTGATAATTTTGTTTGACCTCCAAAGTAAATGCAGTCTCAAGTGCTCTTCTCTGGCCCACCAGTTTGAGGTAAACATCAGGGTCAGGCTTTAAAGATGAATTACAAGGATCCATTCATCCTCTCAGTCAAGGGTTTATTGTTTGCCAGGCCTTACACCAGTTACTGGAGACAAAAAGATGTATGTTGGGCTTCAGATTCAGGCCATAGCTCACAATATAACATACCAACTTGCTCCTAACACTTTTCGTGTTTGCTTAACCCTTCTATAGCCACCGTCTTCCATTGGTTTTTAAAACTACACATTACTCCCTCTATATAAAGGGGACATTAGTGATCCTCCTACAAATGAACATCGACTTGGGCCTTTCTTTATACCAATGGTGATAAGAGTCATTTATTGAAATAGGCTCATTCTTCCTTAGGATCAAAGACATGATCAAGGCGGCCAGACACTTACATATCAATTAATAGAATAAAGGAAGTTCCAGGTTCCAAACATTCAAGTAACAAGCCTTCCTTCTCATAGTCTCATTTACTTCCACTCAGAATCAAACATCCCTTTCAAAAGTAAATCATTTCAGAATCTGGTACTACAAAATTTATCTTTAGGTACTTTTTTATTTATGCATACCCTTTCCTACCAAGACCCTAGACTTTGCCCCATGTCATCTGCAGAAGATTTGGACCAAAATATCACTTTCTCAAGATTTTCTATGTCTGCCTACTGTATTAATCAGCCAAAGGGGTGCAGATGCAAAGTACCATAAATCTGTTGGCGTTTATAAAGGGTATTTATTTGGAGTAGAAGCTTACAGTCACAAGGCCCTAAGAAGTCCAACTCAAGTTACCATAAGAAGTACTTTCTCACCCAAAGTCATTGGCCATGTGTTGGAACAAGATGGCAGGCAATGTCTGTGAGGGTTTAGCCTTCCTTCTTCCTCTTAAGACTCCATGGTCCCAGCTTCTTCCATTATCAGCTGTAGACTGGGGTAAGTCTCGTCTTTCTCCTGGGGCTTGGTTCTCTCTGGGCTAAGCTGCTCTATTCTCTTCACAAGGTCAGTTGTAGACTGTCAGGCTCTCTCTCTTCCTGGGGCCTCTGCCATGTCTATGGAGCTGCCTCTATTCCTCTGTGTTCTTCTGTGTGTTTACTTTCTCGGTGCTCCAGCAGCAAACTCTAACTGTCTACTCTGCCATGTCATTTTCTCTGTGAGTCCCTGCCTGCCAAAGAGCTGGGGACTCAAAGTTCTACTGATGTGTCCCAATTAAAAGTCCCAATCTTAATTCAATAAAGTAAAAGTAAAACTTCTGAATTCAGTACAATCTAATACACCCAGAGGAACAGACCAGTTTACAAACATAATCCAATACTATTTTTGGAATTCATAAATAATACCAAACTGCTACACTTACATATAAAATAGACTCCAACTCCTGCTAATCTGATTATTATCACTTGATACCAAAGATTCATCATACTTAAAACCCAGGCACACTCTTCCCCCAACCACTGACCTATATAGACCAAATTCCTGACTGTTATCACTGATTTCACCAAATATTTTGACATCCACAACCCCAGGCCCAGATCACCACTAAAACTGAATGCTATCATTTCAACTCCTGGGAGTAAGTGTGACTTCTACAGAGAAAATGAGGTGAAGAGAGAGGAAGAAGGAGAGCAGATGCAGAGGGAGCAATGGAAGGATATTGAGATTGACTAATTCCCATTTCTGGTGCTAAGCAAATGTTTTTCAAATCATGTCCCAAAGAACACTAACTTAGATTCCTGAGACTTATTATTAATTGTTGTTTATTGTGTTTGTATTTCTCTTGAAGACACAGAATGCTAAATATGCTTATCCAGTAGAAAAAACTAATATTATTTAACAATGCTCCTTATGCTTAGTTGATTACCAAACTCCTGTGTGTGTGAGTGTGAGTGTGTGAGAAAAGATTGAGAGAGAGAGAGAAAGAGAGAGAAAGAAGAAAGGAGAAAGGGAAAGAGAACATGCTACTATCCCAAGGAACTAGTGTTTTAAAGGATATAAAGTAAAAACACTGTGCTAGGCCAAAATTTTACCAGTTCCTTTATTCAATTTCTTTCTAACCAAGTCCACAAGACACCTATTCTACATCTCTGCCTCTTTCCTTAAATACCATCACCATAGTCACTTTTATGTTTATTAGGTGATCTTGCCTCCTAATCCTTCGATTATAATACATTATTATATTAAAATGTACAGTGTGCAACAAAAGATTAAAAAACAAATGAAAAGGCATGAAATGATGGCCATTAAAGGGAAAAATATAAAAATCCAGAAACTATGAACAAAAAAAGACCAGAATTTGAACATACCAAAGACTTCTTAAAAAATTATCTTCACTATGTTCAAGGAGATAATGGAAAACATGGAGAATGAATTAAAGGGTATCAGGAACACAATGAATGAACAATATGAGACTCTCAATAAAGAGGCAGAAATTTTAAAAGGGAATCATGCAGAAATACTAGAGTTGAAGACCACAATAACCGAAATGAAAATTCCCAGGAGGTTTTCAACAGCAGACCAGAGCTGGAAGAAGAATCAGTAAACCTGAAGACAAAACAATCAAAATGATTCAGGCTAAGGAACAGAAAGAAAAAGAATCTTAAAAAGTAAATACACCTTAATAGACCTGTGGGAAACCATCAATCATACCAATATACACATTACGGGAGTCCCAAAGGAGAAAAAAAGAGAAAAAAGGGCAGAAGGAATGTTCAAATAAATAATGGCAGGAAACTTCCCAAATTTAACCAAAGACATTAATATGACATACAAGAAGTGCAACAAAACACATACAAGACAAAGTCAAAGAAAACTACACCAAGACACATAGTAGTCAAACCTTCAAATGCCAAGTACAATGAGAGGGTTCTGAAAGCTACAAGAGAAAATCAATGTGTTATAGACAAGGTAGGTCAAATAAAATTAAGTGATGATTTCTCATCAGAAACCATGGAGACAAGAAGGTAGTGAGTAGGATATTTGAAGTGCAGAAAGAAAACAATTGCCAATCAAGAATTTTATTTCCAGTGAGACTGTTTTTCTGAAATGACAGGGAAATTAAGACATTCTTAAAAAACAAAAGCTGAAGGAGTTCATTACCACTAGACCTGCCCTATAAGCAATGCTAAACGGAGGTTTTTAGACCTAGAGGAACAGACACTAGACAGTGGATCAATGTGGCATAAAGAAATAAAGACCTCTGTCAAAAGCAACCATATGGGCAACTATAAATACCAGAACTATTATAAAAGAGAATTTTTTGTACGTAACTACACTTGGTACTTTTTATAAAAGGTTTTAAAATGCAAATCCATAAAAATTAATGTTAGATCTATGGTTTTGGATATACAACAAATAACGATATAACTTATAACAAGTTCAACAAAAAGGTATGGGGATCAAGGGGTATAGGAACAGTGTATGTGTACACTATTGAAGTTAATTTAGTAAAAAATGAAAAGTGATTGTAATAGATATATGATGTTAAATTTAAACTCTATAGTAACCACAGAGAAAATATTTGAAAAAGATATACACAAGGAAAGGAGAAGACACTCAAAGTGGTGCACTACCAAAAAAATCAAATAAATATGAAAGTAGGCATTAACAGAAGAATTGAGGGACAAAAAAGGCACAGGATTTATAAAGACCAAGTAAAAAAGGGCAGAAGAAAGGCTGCATTTTCAGTAGTGACTTCAAATGTAACTGGATTAAACTTTTTAAAACTTTCCAGTAAAAAAGCAGAGACTGGCAGAATGGATGAAAAAGTATGACACACCTATATGCTTTTTAAAAGAGACATACCTTATATTCAAAGACACAAGCAGTTTGAAAGAAAATAGATGGAAAAAATTTATAACATGCTGCAAATAACTAAAAGAGGGCAAAGGTAGCTATACCAGTATCAGATAAAATAGATTAAGTGAGAACGTGTTACAAGGGACAAAGAAAGTCACTATATACTGATAAAGGGGTAAATTCAATAAGAAGACATAAAAATTATATATGTACCTAACAGCAGAGTCTCAAAATGTATGAAGAAAATATTGACAGATTTGAAGGGAGAAATAAATGTTTCTGAATTAATAGTAGGAGACTTCAATATACCACTTTCAACAATGGATAGAACATACAGAGAGAAGATCAGTTAAAAAAAATAGCAGACATGAACAATACTATAAACTCTCTAGGTCTAACAGATATGCATAGAACACGTCAGACAAAGCAGCAGAATACCCATTCTTCTCTAGTATACATGGGTCATTCTCCAGGATAGACCACGTGTTTGGTCACAAAATCAGTCTCAATGAGTTAAAAAATAATACTAAAATTATACACTATATCTTCTACATCCCAAGGGAATAAAACTACAAATAAATAGCTGAGGAAGAACTTGAAAAGTCACATAAATATGTAGATATAAACAACACACTCTTTAATAATCAGTGTGTCAAAGAAGAAATTACAAAGGAAATTAGGAAATGCCTTGAGGTGAATGAAAATAAAACACAACATACCAAAACTTTTAGGGTGTAGCAAAGGCAGTGTGAGAGGGGGATTCATAAATCTCAATTGTCATATTAAAAAAGAGGAAAGATATCAAATCAAAGACTGAACTACACAACTGGAGGATCTAGAAGAAGAACAAACTAAACCAAAGTGAGCAGAAGGAAGAAAATAACGAGGATTAGAGTGGAGATAAATTAAATAAAGGATAAAAAACAAACTATTGAATCAGCAAAACGGAAAGCTGATTCTTTGAAAAGATCATTAAAGTTAACAAACATTTAGCTACATTGACAGAAAAAAAAGAGAAAGAAAGAAGACAAATAACTAAAATCAGAAATGAAAGGGAGGACTTTGCTACCAACCTCATAGAAATAAAGGATTATGAGAGGACACTATGAACGACTGCACACCACAAATGAGATAACCTAGATGAAATGGTCAAATTCCTTGAAAAACACAAACTTCCTACACTGACTCAAGAAGAAATAGAAGATCAATAGACAAATAAGAAATGTAAAGAAAAGAGATTAAATAAGTAATGAAAAACCTACCATGAAAGAAAAGCCCAAGACTAGCTGGCTTCACTGGAAAAGCCTTACCAAACATTCCAAGAAGAAATAATATCAATCCTGTTCAAACTCTTCCAAAAAATTGAAGGGGAGGAAACACTCCCTAACTTAATATATGAGCCCAGCATTACTCTAATACCAAGGCAGGATAAAGATACCACAATAAAATAATATTATAGACCAACATACCTTACGAATATAAATACAAAAATCCTCAACAAAATAGTAGCAAACTGAATCCAACAGCACATTAAAAGAATTATATACCACGATGGATTGAGACTTATCCCAGGCATACAGAGTGGTTCAACGTAAGAAAATCAATTCATGTAATACACCATATATACAGAATGACCAGAAAAAAAATCTTAGTCGATGCAAAAACAAACAAACAAACAAAAAAACAAAAACATTTGAGAAAATCCAGCAACCCTTCTTGATAAAAACACTTAGAAAACTAGGAGGAGAAAGAAACTTCCTCAAGATGATGTAGGGCATAAAGAAATATCTACAGCTAATATCCTATTCAATGGTGAAAGATTGAAAGGTTTCCCTCTAAGAATAGAAATACTGTCACCACTGCTATTCAAAATTGTATTGGAAATTCTTGCAAGAGCATTTAGGCAAGTAAAAGAAAATAAAGGCACCTAAATAGAAAAGGAAGAATTAAAACTTTCCCTATTTACAGATGACACAATCCTATATAGATAATCCTGAAAAATGCACAACAAAGCTCCTTGAGTTAATAAATGAATTCAGTAAAGTGGTGGGGCACAAGATCAACAGGCAAAAATCAGTAGTGTTTCTATAAACTAGTATTAAACAATCTGAATAGGAAATTTAAAAAAAATTTTCCATTTACAATAGCAACTAAAAAATCAAATATCTAGGAATAAATTTAACCATGGATGTAAAAGACTTAGACATACACAAAAAACTACAAAACATTTATTAAAAATATCAAAGTAGGGGAGTGGATGTAGCTCCGTGGTTAAGCACCTGCTTTCCATATATGAGGTTCTAGGTTCAATCTCTGGTACCTAGTTTTAAAAAAAAAAATCAAAGTAGAACTAAATAAATGGAAATACATCCCATAATCATGGAATGGAAGACTAAACATTGTTAATATTGTTAATATGTCAATTCTATCCAAAGTGATTTACAGAGTCAATGCAATCCCAATAAAAATTCATACAACCTTCTTTGCAGAAATGGGAAAGCCAATTATCAAATTTACATGGAAGTGAAAGGGGTCCTGGATATCCAAAACCATCTTGAAAAAGAATGAAATTGGAAGACTCACACTTCTGATTTTAAAACTTATTAGTAAGCGACACTACTCAAAACAGCGTGGTAATAGGGCAGCACCGTCAGCATCTTGTGTTTATAGGTATCTCTTGTCGGTTCTGTTGCCCTAGAGAACCCTGACTAATACACATACATATCTGGTAAGGGCTTAATATACGGAATATATGAAGAAAACCTACAACTCAACAACAAAATGACAAATAACCCAATTTAAAAAATGGACAAAAGATCTGAATAGACAGTTCTCCAAAGAAGATATATACAATGGCCAAAAAGCACATGAACAGATGATCAACGTTCTTAGCCATTAGGGAAATGCAAGTCAGAACAGTGAGAAACCATTTCACACCTACTGGAATGGCTACTATTTAAAACAGAAAACGAATGTTGGAGAGGATGTGGAAACAGAAACACTCATTGTTGATGGGAATGTAAAATGGTGCAATCACTGTGGAAAACAATTTGGCAGTTCCTCAGAAAATTAAGCATAGAATTACCATAAGACCCAGCAATCCCATTACTAGATATATAACCAAAAAACTGGAAAACAGGAACTGGATCAGATATTTGCACACCAATGTTCATAGCGGCATTATTCAGAACTACCAAAGGGTAGAAACAACCCAAGCATCCATCAACAGTTGAATGGATAAATGAAATATGGTATATACAAACAATGGAATATTATTCAGCCTTTTAAAAAATTGATGTTCTGATACATGTGACAACATGGATGATCCTTGAAGACATTACACTGAAGGAAATAAGCCTGACACAAAAGGACAAATATTGTATGGTCTCACTGATACGAAATAATTTGAAAAAGCAAATTTATAGAGTTAGAACTATATGTGTGTGTGTGTTTGGGAAACTTGTTTTTTCTGCATGATTTTTCAGTAAACTTACAACTGCTCTAATAAAAAAAAATAATATGATTTCTTCGCTCCCACATAAACCTCAATCTTATTTTCCCCCCACCAACCATATCCCTCAATCCCTCCCCTCCTTACCCCTCTCTTCCTCTACCTTTCGAACATAGTATCCTGAAAGCATACTGACTTCTTTCCTCATCTTTTTTTCTTCAGCTTTTGAATCCCTGAAATCTTCATATATTCCTGCTTAAACACTTTGACTAAGTTTGACAATGATCTTAGAGGCAGATGTTTCAAACACTGAATTTTTAAAAATTCAATAGTTAACATTTATTGAGCACTTAGTATCTGTCAGGCACACTGTGAAGTGCTTTACATGTACACGCTCATTTAATCCTCACAGTAGCCCTTACAGGCATTTTTTCTCCTCCTCCTTCTCTTCCTCCTTCTCTATTTTTATGAGAAAGCTGACTCCTAACATCTCAAGAGTTAAGGAGAATAACCAAGGCCTACTGGAGTGGCTCCCGAGACCTCATCCATTATCTCCTATTGCCAACGGCCCTGTATCCACGTATCCATGTCGTTCCTCAGAAGTTTCACTGAGCCTCAGACTACCTGCTAAAGGGCCTCAGGTCCTTAAAAACCAACAAGCACCAAAACATTATTGTTTCAGTCCCTGCCATTTCTTCTTCTTACAACCAAAACACCCTGGACATAATACAATGAACAAATATAGTAAGACACGGAAAGATGGAAAGAAGAAGGTGGACTGGCCAAGGACCTTGGGATTTCATGAATGACATGGTGGTGAATTCCATAGGTTGTCTTTTTCCTCTCATATTTCACAGATGGGACACTGCAGAAGCCTGCAGTCCAGAACCAACAAGAGGCACAGGCAAAAAAGAAACAAACAAACAAAAAACAGAAAAGCCAGTCCCCTCTAGCCAAAGAACTGGGAAAAGGATGGCATGGCAGAACAGAAAACCTTTTAAAAAATATCTAATTACTCCAGCAACACCAAAAGAAATCTGTCCACCCTATGGTGCCAGCATGTCGAAAGGAGAGCTGAACTTCTACCCTCACCTGGCAGAAATGAGGCAGGATGAAGTGGTTCCAGCTGGTTCTAGTTAGCACCTTAGTCTAACTAGAAAATGTGCAAAGGACATATAATAGGCATTTCACCAAGGAGAATACATGGAGGACAAATAATCACATGAAAAGATGTTCAATATCATTAGCCATTAGGGAAATGCAAATTAAAACTACAATGAGATGTCACTACTATACCCATTAGAAAAGCTGGAATAAAAACTATTGACAACATTAAATGCTGTCAAGGATGCAGAGAAATTGGGTTTCTCAGATATTATTGGTGAGACTGTAAAATAGTACAGCCACTGAAAAACAGTTTGGCAGTTTCTTCAAAAACTATATGTACACTTATGATAAGACCCAGCAACTGCAAACCCAAGAAAATGTATCCCAGAGAAAAGAAAATTTATGTCCACATAAAACATGTACATTAATGTTCATAACAGCTTTATTTATAATAGCAAAAGCTGAGAATAACTCAAATACCTTTAATGTGTGAATAAATGAACAAATTGTAGTACATTCATACCATGGAATATTACTTAGCAACTTATAAAAAATGAACCACTGCTATTTTCAACACTTGGCTGGATTTAAGGGGATTACATGGAATGAAAAAAGCCAGTGGTCACCAGGGGTTAGGGACAGAGACTGAGAAAGTGGGTGGTGTAAGGGGTAGCACAAGGGATCTTTGTGATGGTGAAACAGTTCTCTATCCTGATCGGTGGTATGTACATGAACCTACACATGACAAAATGCATAGAACTAGGCACATGCGTGCACACACACGTGCAGATGAGAGAATATACAACTGGTGGTATGTGAATCAGGTCTGTAGATTGAGGAAACTGGGTGAAGGCTACACATGGGATACCATATAGAACCTTTGAACTTCCTGAACAAGTTATGCCAAGAAAAGCACGACAGGAGTTTCACATCCTTGCTGAGAGATGACTATTTAATCCTTCAATAAATTTATTGCACAGTTAAATTTCCACTGTTGCAATCACAGGCAACAAGGAGGGAAGGGTGACAGTCCTCTCAAGCATAATACATCAAAGCCATCAAATGTTATTACTGCCGATGCATACTTTCAAGTCAGGACCCAGCCTTAGTAATGATCAAGGGTCTGCTGGCATTTACAACACCTATCACATTCGGTGCCACTGAAAGGCCTCTAGTTTCTATGACTAACCTGAAATTCAATCTTCTACCTAAACAATAATATTCCTAGTCTTAAATACATTCATCTAGCATCAGTGGAATAAGGGATTTAAAAAAGGTCTCGTGAACATTTACAGCTTCAGATCAGCAAAATACCGTGGTTGCTACCCGACAGCACCATTGCTCGAATGCTTGCCTGTGGTCATGGAAAATTACTGGTGAATATTTAGTATATGTATGCCAGCAGCGTCTGTCCTCCCAGGAGAGCTGCACAGCTATTAAATAGTGAATGTGCAAGAAACACTTTGTGTACTCGACCAGCTAACAGGTTTGTTGATGTTCTCAAAGCGAGAAACAAGAGGCAGATCACAGAAGAACAGTATCTTACACTAAAACAATGGCTGGTGGAGGCAGACAGGGCACTCGTAAACAATTTGCCCCCCCCCCCCAGGGATGTGCCTCTCATGTTCTTCTGAGGGGACACTCCGCAGGGACTAAAAGAAGCTGCAATCAAAGGGGAAGGAAACAAGCTTTCCATCATCAAATAATGTTTAGATTTAAAACTAAAAGACAAGAAAAAAGAGCAGCAGAGATCAAAGCTGGTGTTAAACCAATATAATCCTTCTAAAATTAATGCTGTTTTTTAAAAAAATTTGTTAAGAGCTCATCCTCCGTCTAGTTTGATAAAGAATTGGAGGACAACGCCAGCAATCTTTTTCTCTGCCCTTCTCCTTATCAATACTAGTATCCTTGTGTACAGCATAGGCTCAGTATAAACTGAAGAGAGCCTTTTGATTGACAATAGGTCAGTCTGGGAGCAGAATTTGTCAGGTAAATGTGAACTCTGGCACATGCATATTTGCACTTTCAGCCAAAGAGGCCACCCCCATCCTCAGAACACAACAGCCTGGATGGTCCTTAAGATCCACACCCTAAAACAAAAGCATCTGGGAGCGGATGGGGCTCAAGCAGTTGACACCCACCTCCCATATGGGAGATCCTGGGTTCTGTTCCCAGTGCCTCCTGAAAAAAACAAACAAACAAAAAACAACAACAAACAAAACAAACGATGAAACCAACTCAGGCAAGCCAATGTGGCTCAGTGGTTGAGCGCCAGCTTCCTCGCACAAGGTCCCGGGTTCAATACCGACTCCCGGGACCTCAAAAAAAAAGGCATCTTATGATATATTTTGTTTTAAACTATTATTTCATTAAGTGTTAACACTTGAAACTTGAATTCTTATGATAATTAAATTTATGCATATTTTAGCTGCTCCCCAAAAGCTATATTCTTCTTGCAGAGAGTGGTAATAGCTACCCAGCATATTTTTTAGCAGAGTACACTGTACAACAACTTAAGTTGGAAAAAAACATATATATATATATATATATATTTGTCCAATAAAGTGGTTCTGAAGGGGGGTAGGCTGCCCCCTAGAGGGTATTTTGGAAGTAGGGGAATTGTTTTTGTTGTCACAGTGATTTGATGGTCTACTGCCAAACAGGGCCCAGAGATTTCAGACTTCCTTCAATTTGTGGGCTGGTCCTGAGAAATGAAGAATTACTTTATATCCCTGAATGTTCCTGCATTCATACAGGTAAATATCTGCTTATAATTTTCTAAGCCCAGATCTGAACTCCTTTTTGTATGTTCAAACAAAGTATTTTTTTTCAGGGCATTAATATACATGGAAATTTCCAAGAATGCAGTGACCAGGCATATCTAAGAAAAACCATACCTTTTACTTTACCAAGTGTTCACCATTTTGGAAAATCATAATGGGGTGGTAAAGCCATTTTTAGTTGTTGTATTTAAGGTGATCAAAAATGCAGGACAAATACATGACTATTTCATCATATCATGTGAAACTTCATTATGTCTTATGGCTCAATCATACCCAAGTATGTACATAATTAAATATATGATACAATATTATCAATTACATTGTTATTTCTACTTTATATTATAGTACAGACATTAGAAGATTTAAGTTATGTATGTAGATAGGTTGTAGCATCCAAGAAATTTCTTTTAAGGACTGAAGGGGTCATCATAAACATCATTAGAAAAGGAAGCACTGTTTGGGCGGGGTTGAGAGCCAATGGGCCAGCGTAAGGGATACCCACCCAGAAAGAGTCCTCTTGCTATATAGGCAGCTCACTTAAGAAAAACCCTCAAAACGGAAAGTACAGGTGGTAGAACTGGTTGCCTAAAGAGTACATGTCTCAGCGTGAAATAACAGAATTTCAAGTGATTAATTTCTGCAATGCAATTGGTAACTTAAGACAAGATGAGGGGGTGGATGAAGGTCAGGAATTGGAAGAAGTGCCATGGAGTTCTGAAAATAAGCTCTCTTTAAGTCTGCTTTATTGACCTATAAGGAAGACATGAATCTTGACGTGCACATAGGGTATGTGATCAAGGAGAGTTGTGGGGCATCAACACAATCAGTTCAAGAACTGCATATTCTACAATACACCATTAGAATCTGAAAATGAGACTGCTTTCTGTCACTATTTATTTCAAATGAAAAAGTAAACACTAATCCCCAAATTAGCTTTGTGGAAAATCTGACCACAGAGTCATTCTTTCTTCCATGAGACATATGCTATTGCCTTAGTTTGCTAGGGCTGCTGTAACCAAGTGCCACAGACTGGCTGGCTTGACAACAGGAATTTATGTCTTCACAGTTTGGGAGGCTAAGTCTAAAATTAAGGTGTCAGAAGGATCACACTTCCTTTGAAGTGGCGGCAGCTTGCTGACAATCCATAACTCATTCTCTGCCTCCATCATATGGCCATCTGCCTCCTCCTCTGTGTCCAAATTCCCTCTGCTTATGAGGACGCCAGTCACATGGAATTAAGGTCCACCATGACTAGTTTGGGCTCACCTTAACTAACAGGATATTTGAAGATCCTATTTACAAAGGGGTCCCAGCCACAGGACCTAGGGTTAGGGCTTGAACTTGCCTTTTTTATTTAATCCATAACAAATTCATAAGTCACTATTAAAAATCATAATTAAAACCTTGATATTTTAAAAAGATTTTCTCTTTAAGAGAACTAGTCGCGGTTAGTGCTCTAATCACCAAAAATAATTAATTGCATTCCTCTGGTAAATATCTTTATAGTGTTTTCTATATGCCAAGAAGATACAAAAAATCAGACACAGCACTTTCATCCAATTGGAAAGAACAAGTAGAAACGACAGCCGGCACGTCTACCCTGTCCAGTGCTCCAAAGGCGAGGTGCATATTGCTGTTAAGAGGCAATGATGGGAATCCCAGTGGCTTCCGTGTAATATTTTGGGTAATCTAAGCACCTCTTAAAATATATATATATATATATATAACATTTTTGTAAGCAAATACACATATATGCATATATATTTATATATCATTTTGCAAATGTTTGTATGTATTGTGAGAACTTTGATTTTTACCCATAAAAAAAAAATAAATAAATAAAATAAAATAAATAAATAAATAAATAAAGAGGCAATGATGGGATTTGACACAGAAAAGGACTGCTGTGGAAAGAAGGGTTGGCTGGGAACTGAAGTTCCATAGACATTTACTAGGAGGAAATAGTACATAGAAACTCCCTGTCAGAAAGAACAACCTTTGTTGATGTCTTGTAGTGGTGGGATCTGGGAGGTAGCTGGAGAACAAAGAGCTGGGAGCTTGCTGCAGGATGGTAAAATGGACACAAGCCAGACCATGCAAGACTTAAAAAAAAAAAAAATTTTGAAAGAAAAATGCTCAGAACACATACCTGCCAAGTAATGAACATGAAAGAATTAGCTATTCTCCAAATCAACCTTTCTGATATCAAAAGCAGTCAAATTGAAATGTCCTATAAAAATAACACTTATTTCCATTGCATCAGTGTTAATCATTTTAAATTTCATTTTCCAGGAATTCATGGGATAGAGAAGGTTTATCCAAAAGAAGCACAGCTATCAAAACAAATCGGTCAATATTATGATTTGGTGTGCAATATCACATTCTAGATGAACAAGAAAAAAATAATTTCTGGTTTTTATTAAGTCTATAGATTCAGTCTATAAGTCACGATCTAAAGCTTTTCTTTTTTAATTGTGAAATTCACCTTAAGCATGTTTATATTTGAAAATGAGTATACTTGCAGGGATTCTATAAACTAACTCAATGAAATAATGAAATATGAGACTGGTTTTAAAAAAGCTATGTGGAGAAAGTCAATGCTTCACATATTTGTTTGAAAAAACTGTTGATTAAAAGTTGCCCAAAACATGTATCAATTAAATTCCTCTAGAAAATTATGGGAACACAGATGGTTAATTCAATTCATGTTCATAAATGTAATACAGTATACACTTTTGGGGATGGTATATCATGTGGCATGCACTATATCCTTCTTCCAAATTAAAGTTTATGGCATGTCAACTACTACCCTAAGCAAAGATTAGTAAAACTATAAAGCATATCTGTGAAATCCAATCCTGAGAAGTGTAAACTTAGATGCCTTCTAATTGGATTAGAGATGTTTGCTTACAAAAGAGTGTGGAATTTTCCCTCCTTCTTATCTTTTTTATTTATTTTTTTCTTCAAGTGAATTCTAATACGATTCATTTCCAGGGGGGTTGGTCTTGTTTTCTGTTTAATATGTAAGGTTTTCTTCAGTTTCTGATAGGATATAAATGAAAAAATGAACAATTATCTGAAAAACAAAATTAAACTGATAGTGACACATGGAGTTCTTAAAGATAATTTTTGACTTGATGTTAATCATTCAACACATTACAGAAACAATAAGGAATTTACCTCAATTACTCCCCCATGTCTCAGCCCCACAGTCCATTACTCCCCTTTCTACCCACCCCCAAACACATAAAGAGAATATACTTTAAGAATTGGAAGGAACAGATATATTTAACCAATTGTAAATATTATACACTGCTTGTGAAAAACTTTTTGAATTCAAGGATAATCAATAACCTGAAATAAATTATATATATATATATATATGTATATATTGCTTTTAAAAAATCACTATGATGTACTGTATTTAGTAATGATGTGATTTAACCAGGCTTTAATTTCTCAGTAAACAGGAATTGGGCCCTCAGGATTGTGGCTTTTGAAATTAGGGTGTGTTTAGACTTGGAGACTACCCAAAATTCATTCACATCTAGAAAAGAAAGCACACTGCCAAACATATGCAATCAGGGGAGGAAAAAAAGATTACATTCTAAATAAGGCTTGTATAACAAATACTTCCATCTGTTTCACAGAGATCAAATAGAACTACTTTAAAGCAGCCCAATGGCATTTAAGCATCTGGCAGAAAGAAAGCACGTATTTATGGCAAAGGATTCAGGTTAGCTATATTTTTTGTCCCCAAGAACAAGTAGTGGAATGCTCAATAAGATTAGTCCTCATATATTTAATAACCAAAAAAAAATCAGTTTTAAACATGCTATTTTTTAGATAAAATTTACATGTCCCTTCAAATGCCATTGTTAAAACTATTAAGGCAAAATTTGGACTATTCAGATCTTAATAGATCACTGTTTCAGATCTGAAATTTAAAAATACAGTTATATTGGTGCAATACAGTTTGAAAATTTTACAACGAGAGCCCTAGCCACGTCTAATCAGGTGCACATCACCTTTTGCTTCTGGAGACACCTTCAAATGGGCAAGATGCATGCCTCTGGGGTCACAAGTGGGCCCTTTACACACCAAGTAAATGCATGCATCCCCACAGCCCACTCTCTGCGCCAGTTCTCCCGACGCCTGTCAGCTACGAGTGGCCCTGCAGAGTCTCCTCTCCTAAGGGACGCTTCAGCGTGTCCTCCTTTACAGCGAACGAGGTGCTCAGCTTTGCAGGTAGGAGGCGCTGCAAGGACAGTGCAAGAGGACGGGGGCTGGCCTTCCCGATTCTCGGGTACAGTGGTTTGCTCGGCCTTCCTCCTGCTGCAAGGTCCACCCGGCAGCGGGGGCTGGCTGGGGTGCTCTGCCCAGAGCGCGGAGCCGCCGGGTGAGCTCGCAGCCCGGGCCTAGGCCCAGCGCCCACTTTCGTGCGGCCTCCGGGCGCGGGCACGTGCACTGCACCTGCGCCAGCCACAGCGCAGCTGCGCTTCCGATTGCTTCCCACAGCCCCTACAGACACTGTTCGCGCTGGGTCTCGTGCCCATCGCGGCATCCCGAGTTCCTACGTGTCCACCTAGTAGCTGTAGCTCACCTGTACCCTACAAGGTTATTTCTTGCTGGTCCAGGACTGTGGGCCAGATCTGGTCAGGCAAACCAGTGGGCTGCACCCACACCTTCTCCAGCCAGGTCTGCATCCCAGCCTTTCCCCCTTTCCAGTTTTACCCTTCCTTGGGTCCTCCTCAGCCCTAAGGTATCGCTAAGAGTTATTTTTAGATCCTTGTACTCTCCTATTATAGCTTAATCATTCTTTGAATTACAATTCCCTGTTTAAATTACTCTGTGGCTTCTGTCCCCTGATTGGCTCCTGACTGAAACAGCTTGCAACACTCAGCCTCGGTCTCCACTTTAGGCCTTGAGACTCCTGAAGTCACACATGCAACCGAATGATATGACTTAACACGGCAAGAACAGAATTCCTGAATTCCCTATCCTTCACCAGACCTGCTTTCACCAGCGATGGAAACCCCATCCTTCCTACTGCTGAGACCAAAACCCTTGGGATCATCCTTGTGTGTGTGTGCGGTTCTCGTAGTCTCGTAGTCCACATCCAATGCAACAGCCAATTCTACGGCTTTTTCTTCTAAATACTTCCAGAATCTGACCACTGCTTCCACTATGGTCCAGGACATCACAGGCTCTTGGCTCCTTCCATCTCTGCTGTTTCACCTTGCCTCCCAGAGTTTTCCTTCTAAAACACAAATCAGCTCATGGCCACCCCCAAACCCCCACCCAAACCCTTGCAATGGCTTCTGATTTTACTCAGAGTCGAGTTAAGATCATACAAAGGCCTGTAAGGCCCTGTCAGAACTGCTCCCGCCAGTACATCTCTGACCATCTCCTACTAGTCCCCCATCCTGGCCATCCAGCCGTCCAATCCTTCCTGCTGTCCCTTGAACACACCAGGCAAGCTCCACCTCAGGCAGAGTATCTTTCCGAGATATGCACATGGCTTCTCTTCCTTGCCTCCTGTAATTCTTTGCTCAAATGTCATCTTTTAACTAAAAATTGTGTTTAATATTGTATTCATCACCCTGGGCAATCTCCATTCTCCTGACGTTATTTTTTTTCCTTCACAGCACAGAATATTTTAAAAAACTGTAAAGGTATCTAATTCTAGAAGGCCTACATTTAAGGACTTTAAAACAATTACCCTGACCTCTTATAATGATGGTTCCATACAGTTAAGGAATTCAGATTCTGTTTGTGAAAATCCCGACATTGTTTGTTTGTAAAAAGCCCAGGAGGGCTTTTTTTTCTGTGATAGTATAAGCAAAAAAAAAAAAAAAAACCTTAATTACCTTTTTTTGCAACTAGCTGCTTATTCCCCAAATTCATGACTGTCATATTGAAGAGATGAAAATAACATCTCTAGCTCTGGCTCTCCCCTTTGTTTACACCTGAATCAGCAGAAGTGGACTCTAATCACTAGTCCACAGAATCTAATCTCAAGGGAGATACCTGCTCACATCTTTCCAAACTTAATGGTTGTTTTTCAATCCTTCCTTTATCTAATCTTTCTACAATGTTTGATGTAATAGTTCACATCTTCTTTCTTATACATATGCTCCCCAATAAAACCAAATAAAACTCTGAAAAAGAAACATATTTAAATTTTAATTCATATGAAAATTCATTGTGTAGATGGTATAAGATAGGAGTCCTTTATCTTCTTACAGATAGATAATCATGGGATAGCACTGTTTAGTCAATAAACTATAATTTCCACAATGAACTGAAATACCAATTCTGTCATATATTAAATTATCATAAATACAATCTGTATTGGTCAGCCAAAGAGGTGCTGATGTAAAGTACTAGAAATCCGTTGGCTTTTATAAAGGGTATTTATTTGGGGCAAAAGCTTACAGTTACAAGACCCTAAAGAGTCCTACTCAAGGCTGCTTTCTCACCAAAGTCAGAGGCCATGTGTTGAAGGAAGATGGTGGGCAATCTCTCTTGGTCCCTCCTTCCTTCTTACTCTTAAGGCCCCGTGAGCCCAGCTGCTTCTGATCTCAGCTGTAGGCTGGCATAGGGCTAGTTGCTCAGAGCTTCTCAGCTACTCTAGTGTCTTTTCAAGGTCAGCTGTAAACTATCAGGTGAATGGCACATCTCCCCCCAGAGCTCCAGGATCCAAACTGACAAAGTTCTCTCTTCTTCTGTATCTTCTTCTGTGTATCTTCTTGAATGAGTGTCCATTTACATAGCCCACCAAGAGGGCAGAGACTCAACCCTCAGTCATGCCCTACTGACATGGTCGAATCAAAGCCCTAATCTTAACATAATTTAATCAGACATCTCAGCAGAATCTAATACAATCAGGGTATCACACCCAGAGGAACAGACAAGTTTACAAACATTAATCCTTCTTTTTGGAATTCATAAATAATACCAAACTGCTACACAATCTTTTTCTGGATTTTAAAAATTCTGTCCCAAATGGAGAATTTGACCATTTTCATGCCAATACTTTATGTTATTTTAGGAGATTTGTAGTACATACTCATATCTAATTATCAAGTTCCCCTCAAAGTATTTTTAAAATTTTCTTGACTATTATCAGCTAATTTATTCTTCTTTGAGGACATAAAGATCATTTTAACACTTTAAAAATCAGTTGGCATTCTAACAAATAATATTAATATACTGATTTTGAGAGAACTTAAATTGTTATGATATTAAGTCTCTTTTCATCCAAGAATACAGTAAGTCTTCCCAATTATTAAAATCTAGGGGGAACAGATGTGGCTCAAATGGTTGGGCGTCCGTCTCCCATATGGAGGGACCCGGGTTCGATCCCCGGGACCTCCCGGTAAAAAAAAAAAAAAAAAAAAAAAAATCTAGTTCTGTACCCTTCAATAAGATTTTACAATTTCCTTGATATAGGTTCTTGTGCCTTTCTTGTTAAATTCATTACTAAATTTTTTTATAGAATTTATAGCTACTGAGAACAGGTTTTTTTCCTACTTCTATCTTTAAATGATTATTGCTAGGCTAGAGAAAATAATTGGTTTTTGCATGTTTATCTTGTATCCAACCATCTTCCCAAATTATTCTATTATTTCTTTTTTCCAAAAGTCTATTGGGTTTTCTAGGTCAATCCATCAGCAAAGAGATACTTTTAACTATTTCCAGTTTTTATAGGGATTTTGTAAAAGTGCAATTCTCGTTTCATTCACTATTTCCTCCAAGAAAACAATGATTAATAATGGTAACTGCCTGGGGCCCCTCTCTAGTTCTCGTTCCCAAATGAAAGAGTTTTGGTGATTTACACTGTAGAATGAGATTCATTTTTGGTTTTGGAAAACAGTCAATATATTTAAGTAGTTTTCTTCTACTGCTACCTTTATAAATTTTCTTGTTTATATTAGAATGGCTGATAAATTTTATCAAATGTTTATTTCATAACATCAATCTGTAAGAAAATAAGGAAGAATATATTTTCCCCTCTTATTTGCTGAAATAAATGAATTTTATTGATAGATTTTCAGGTACTGAGTCTACCTTGTATTCCTAATATAAACTCAAATTGGTCTTTTATTTTTAATATTGTTGGATTCTGTTTGCTTAACTTCCATTTAGAATTTTCCATATATATATATATACACACACACACACATATACATATATATATATTCATTAATTATATATATATATTCATTAATTAAATTCGTTTTTACATTTCATTATGCTAATTTCATGAAAGGGGTCCATATCACAGTGTTTAAGAAACATTGAAATTTTCTGTTCTTTAAAGGTAGGGAAAACTCTGTGTGGAACCATTTGGTTATGTCTACATTTTTAAATGGTAGGTTTTTAATAACTTCTCCAATCTTCTCTATAGTAATTAGTATCCTCAAATCTGCCAATTCTTTCAGTTTAATTTGGGTAACTTGTAAACTTGCTAGGAAACCATACTTTATTGCCATAAAGTGTTTTTATCTCTTCATGTTCTGTGGTCATATCTCCTTTCTCATTTCTAATCTTACATATTTTTGTTCTCTCTTTTTTATGTTCAAGCACGCAAAGACTCTAATAATTTTATTAGTCTTTCCAAAGAGGCAATTTGGAGTTTTATTCATTCTACTATTTTTTAAGTTAATTCTGTCAGTTATTAGGCAATTTGTTGCCTAGTTCTCTTCCTACTATATTATAAAGATTTTTCTAATTTCTTCCTTTATTTTTTGACTTTCTATTTGAAAACCAAGGACATTTAAATGTATGCATGTTTCTCTAATTCAGCTGCTTCTCTGACCATAGGTTTGGAAATGACATTTTCTCCTTTTCTCTTTCAATTTTCTCTTTAATGCAAAGGTTATCTAGGAGTGGCTTTCTCAATTTCCAGATAAAGATATTCTTGAACTTTAAAATTACTTCTTTATATTATCTATTAGCCTTAGATCAACGAATAGAAATTAAGATGACAACTACTTTTTTGGATTTTTTTTAAGTTTCCAATGTTTGTGGCCAATGAAATGGCTTTTTATAAAATTACATTTCCCCAGTGGTATACAGAATTCTAAGACGGCTGTCCATATTCCTAGACCCTGTCATTCAGTCAAACACTCAACCCTACAACTGCAAGAAACTGAACTCAATACCACCAACAACCTGAACGAGCTCATAAGCAGGTCTTTCCCCAAAGCCTCCAGACAAGAACTCAGCCAAACTGACAACTAGCCTTAAGCCTCAGCAACACTGGGCCTGCATTTCTGACTTCCAGAACTTTGAGCTAATAAATGGGTGCTGTTTCAAGCCACTAAAAATGTGATAATTTGTTGCCCAGTTCTAGAAAGCAATACATTCCTTTTGATAGATGTAAAGTTCTATCTATGTCTGTTAAATTGCTTATTTGTTATATTCATTACCTCCATATCCTCATTTATTTTTATTTCATATTTTGCTTCCTGTAAGGCAATGTAACCAGTATAACACTCATAAACATGAACTCTCTGCTAATAAGAACTATAAACTTGGCAAGAAATATAAATAACAACTACTTAAAGATTTTGAAACAGAAACATAAGCAGGCAGATTATGGAGGTGAATCAAAACTCAGAGAAGCAATAGGCACAGAAGTTCCTATGGTGTGTGTATAAGTGTTTGTGTGGCTTTCCCCAATACTGGGCTGTAGTCACAATAGGTGGATAAAATTCCAAAAGAAAACTTGTCTCTCTCTGCCCAGAGGCCCATGTAAAAACAGTTTGGGCCATTGTTGGGAAAAAAGGGAGCAATCCTGAAACCAGAAATAGCTGAAGAATGGGATCCTCTAATCTGTGCATTAACTTGCACGACCCCTAGACCACACATGAACAGTACAGACAAAAACAGGACAACAAAAATTGCAATAACTGAATTGGGATGTAACCACTGGCCACAATAGGGAGACAAAGCTTGCAGTGCAATTCTAACCTGGTTTATTCACTGCTAAAACAAATAGATCAACTTACTCTAGAGAACCCAGGGTATACATGATAAAACATCCTTATGTCCAAGATACAATTGAAAATTACACTAAATACCAGGGGAAAAAATAACCAGCCCAGGAAAATGTGACCAAGTCTTAAAGGAAAAGATAATCAGCAAACGCCAACCCCAAGATGATTCATATTCAAATTATTAGATAAGGACTCTAAAGTAGATATTATAACTATGATCGATGATTAAAGGCAAATACATTAAAATTGAATTAAAAAAATGTGGAATCCCAGAAAAAAATAGAAACTATAAAAAAGAACCCAATGGAAATTCAAGAATGGAAAAATACAATATTGGAAATAAAAAAGTTTTCACTGGATGGGCTGAATAGTGGAATTACGATCTCAGAGGAAAGAGTTAGTAAAATATCCAATATGATGAACAGTGAGCATAAAAGATTGAAAACCAAATGAATAGAAACTCAGACACCTGTGAGAAAACATCAAAAGATCTAACATACATGTCATTGTAATCCCAGGAGAAGACTGGGAGAAGGGGGTATAAAATAATATTTGAAGGTTGAAAAAATTTCCAAATATAGTCAAAAACATAAATTTATATAATCAAGAAGTCCATGAAACCCAATCATAATAAATTCAAAGAAAGCTTTGCCTAGACATATCAATGATATTGATGAAAACCAGAGAAAAATGATACTTTATGTACAGAGTAACAACAAGAAAGTGATGGCAGATTTATTAACAGAAACAATGTAGGCTAGGGGAAAATGGAATATATTTAACATACTGAAAGAAAAAAAAAGTCAACCAATATGTCTCTATCCCATGGAAATTTCCTTCCTAAGTGAAGGTTAAATAAATAAAGACATTCTAACATAAAAGAAAATTAAAATAATTCACCATAAAAAGACTTGCACTGAAAAAAGGCACTTCTTCAGGATGAAGGAAAATGATACCAGAGAGAAACCTGATTTTTAAGACAAAGGAAGAGCATCAGAAATAGGGAAAATATAGGTAAATATGAAAGACTATACTTAAGTTCCTTAAATATGTATGACTTTAAAACAAAAATTATAATGATGTCTTGTGGAATTGTATATGTACACATGCCATATATATATGTATGTATGACAGCTCAAACATTAGAGCAGGAGTGGTGGAAAAAAGCCTCACATGTTGTTAAGGTTTCTACATTTTACAGCAGTAACTCCATGTAAATAGAACATGTATAAGGATGTATATTGTAATTCCTAGAACAGCAATGAAAAAACATGTAATGTGAAGAAGTATAGCTAAATAGCCAATCAAATAAAATGAAAATCAAAACAAAAAACAAACACAAAAACATGTAAATAATACAAAAGAAGGCAGGAAAGGGGAACCAGAGGCACAAAAAGCTAAGGGACAAGACAAACAGAAAACAATCAAATGATTGACCAAAATCCAACCTTAACAATAATTACATTAAGTCTTACCAATCTAAATGCTCCAAGAAAGAAGAGATTATTAGAGAGAATAAAAAAGCAAGACCCAAATGTACGCTGCCTACACGAAAAGTAGTTCAAACATAAAGACATACATAAGTTGAAAGTACGTAGCTAGGATAAGATAACCTATGCAAACATTAAGCTAAGAAGGGAAGAAAAGCTACATAAATATTAGTTAAAACAGCCTTCAAGACAAAGAGTATTACCAGAGTAAAAGAAGAATATTTCACAATGATGAAAGCAACATTCAACAGAAAGACAAATTAATTATAAAAGTATGTGTGCCAAATAAGAAAGTTTCAAAATACATGAAACAAAAATGGACAGAATTAAAGGGAAATTGAAAATTTCACAATCTTCTCAATGTATCCTAAAATCCCTGGCTGACATTAGCCATTGTCTGCTTCCACATCCTCTCCTCTGGTCCATCCTCTCCAGAGCTCAGTTCACTCACACTTCCCTTCTCCTCCCCTATTTGCTAACATCTCTTTCCTGCCTCAGAGTCTTTGCAAAGTCGTTCTCTCTTCTTAGAACTCTTCCTTCATTTTCTTGTTGGTTAACTCTCTTTTACTCTGAATGTCCCTTCCTCAGAGATACATTCCCTATTTTTTTTCATAGCACCTTCACAGTTGCACTTTTCCATCTTTCCTTCTCTCTTTCCGGAGTATATGTGAAAGAGAGAGATTTAATGCGTGCTTTCTTCACTAAACTGTGGAATATCAAAAGACAAAGTCCATTATTACTTAGCACTAATCTTCCTACCGTTGTCTGACGCATAGCAAGCATGCCATAAATATCTTTTAAATGAAAGAATGAATGGATGAAAGGAGGCAAGTTATTTCTCCTTATTTTTCCTCCTATTTAACTGAGCATACTTTATAAACAGAGCAATGGGGGAGAAAAATTAATACAGAGAGGGACGAGTTCCTTGGTTGGAATAAAAGAAGAGGATACAAAAATATCCAGAGAAATGTTTTATATAGTCAAAAGTTGGTGGCGGCAAATGAAGAAAAACTGGTGATTATGGATCAATGGCTTAATCTTCTTAATAAATTTGTGAGTGAAGAAGCTGGAAGCATGCATGAGAAAGGAGTTAGAGTCACACTCAGCCTGAATGTTTTACTGTGCTAAGCTTCAAAGAGCTCATTCATTCTTTCATTCATTCATTCAACCATTTATTGGACATCACATAGCATATAGGGGATATAAAATTTCTATTGTGGTTAGTCTGGGCTACTGAACTTCCACTACCTGATATACTATGAATATAAAAAACATAACAAAACAGGGAGCTGGAATCCCAGTTCCCTTGGTAATAATTACCATATTGGTTTCATATAGCTGGAGCTACAATGCCTTCTGGTATAGCCTTTTGTGATTTGGGGTGTGGGAGGAGGGACAGGGTATGTAAGAGCCTGTCATATCATGGTGACATGAAACTGTGGCCTATTTTACTCTACCTGAGTATATAGCTGTCAAGTTTGGGGAGAGTCTGCAGGAGGCAGAACAGTCTCTCCACAAGGCACTCCACAGACGTGTATTTTGAAGAGCATACCCCGTTATTTCTACTAGTCCTGTGTAAACATACAGCCTATTAGCAACTAAAAACATGGAAAAACTTGTTATGCTTACTAACTGGAAAATATGCAACTTGTTCAGAAGCTCTGGGTCCAACAAAGTATATATTGTATAGTATAAATTGAGAAAAGAAAGCTCAAGCTTTTTGTTAGTCCACTAGAAAATAAAGTTTCAAGATAATCTAGGAAAAGGAAAGATTTTCTTTAGCTACTGCAAGGGAATCTTGGGATAATAGGCTCTGGAATTATACTGATAATTACCTGATTTTAAAGAAAGCTAGATTACTTTTTATACTGATCTGTCAGAAAAGTAGAGCATTCGAAGCATACATATTGATATTCATAATTTTCCCCTCCCTCAATTAGAAAGCCAACCAAGAGGAAGAACAGCACTATTTTCAGGTCACTCTTTAATTAATTAGTACTTATAATTATGAATAGTACATCCAAACCATTTATGCTCACTATGGGATATAGAAATATAGAATCCTGCTATTAAATAATTTATAGTTAATTATGCACACATAATGATAATATAAAGCAGGAAGAGGGAAGTGTCCAAGGAAAGGAAGAAAGCAAGCACTACAGGATTTCAAAGACGTCCTATATATAAAGGACATTATTAGGACAACTGGTGAAATTTGACTGGGGTCTGAGGATTAGTTGATACTAATTTATTTCCTGGTGTTGATGGTTGTAAAGTGGGGATAACATAGCGCCTGCCCATACTCTGCATGTAAGATTAAATGAGTTAATACATGTGACGTGCTTGACTCAAAGGAGCCTAGGCATAGGATTGCCTATGATTACTATTCGAAAGAAGGAACGTGAGTCGCCTCACATACAACATGTTTTTAATCACTAAATTTAAAACTATGGACCACACATTTGCCCAGTACGTTCCTAGAAAGTATTTTAACAAACCTATGCTTACATAAATTCAGCTTCTATAGAGGCCTTCAAAGCAAAAGCCTGTGTGTGTACATAGACATGTGTTGTGTATGTATCATATACTCACACATAAAATTCCTTCCATTACTCACATTCTCATAGAGAGCTTGAAGAGTCTCCAGGTCAACCACAGAGTTGTCCAAGTTCACAACAGCTGTGAAAAGAGACAAAAGAGGGCACGTAAATTATCATAAGCCAGGTAGAAACAGGCTTGACCATAACCTGCAATAGCATTTATGACCCAACGGTCAGAGAGCAAGGGGTTCATCAATGCTTGCCCTTGCCACATTATAAGGACCCTGCCCCCAGAATTCCACTGGGCCAGGTGGCGAGTGTTAAAGCGTCCACTTGCTCCACAAATACGAAATTCCATGAGTATGACCCAAGTCAAAGGTCAGAAAGTCTGATTCAGTCTTTCACGGACCAACTGAACGAATTTGAAAACTCTGCATAATACCAGAAAAATAGGCAGATCACTCCTGTCACGGCTGGATCCTAGTTTTATCTGCCAATTTACTTAAAGACATTTGATAAAGGTTAAACCTTCTAGCACTAAACTACAGAATTGTCATGTCAAAACAGAAATGAGAGATGCACATCCTATTACAATTACATCAGTTGTCGAAGAAAGGACAATTCTTTAATAGGGAGGATAACACAGAGACATCCTTAAGAATTCATGTTTAAAATACAAATTACCCAGGCTTATATAAGGAAGAAGTGGAGTTACTAATAAAAAACTGGAAATATGCCCTTTAAATGTATATTTTTGGCCTGGGAAACATATTGTATTTTGGAGTAGGTATACCTTATTATTTGTTTTTGGTATAGGCTAATCAAAAACAGTCTGCCTTTCCTGAGTACACATTAGCTAGAAATGAGGTGAATTTGTCCTAAGATTTGTGCCCAGTAGCCAAGGGAAGCTCTTGAGGGATTAAAGAGTTCTAGGAGAAAAATCACGAAGTCAGTAATCATAAGTTGGTTATATTCATTTTGATAATTGAGGCATTTTATGATGCCTCATCCCTCAAAGCTTAAAGTACATGTGAGACAATTTCTAGTTGACTCTGGCAAAATCCCAAGAAAGATTTAAGTAAGTCAAGAGGGAAACTGAAGCATAGGATGGATCAGAAATCTGACCAAGATAATGCAGCATTTCTATTTGGAGCTGAGAGTAAAGCCCAGGTTGATCAACAAATACATCAAGTAGAATATGATACGCCCAGCCTAATCATATTTCACTATCTGAATTTAAAAATAAAATTAGGTCTCAAAATGTAAATCTAAGTGTTTGGTTCAGATTCTGATACAAACCTTTTTGCTCCTTAGGCCACATAGGGCAGGCATACCACAAACTATTTGATGTCTCAAAAACATAGTCCAATACATTTTGATTATATTTCAAATAATAATTTAAAAGGGTTAAGTAATGATTTTCTCTGGGGAGTAGTAATATGGCTAAAAATAATGTAACAAAATGCCTAAGACCTAAATAAAGATAGCAAATTCATGTGTGGCATTACTCCCGTGAGATCTGTGCAGAGTCTGGTCCTTAAAGAAGGCTTGCAGTGACTCTGACCTTGCAGTTCATTAGCTAATAATCAAGCCAGTAATTCTCCACGTTCCTTTGGTGACATAGTGAGATAGTGATGGAGAAACTCGGAAGGAAAAGTTAGTAGTCAACTTACTGTAAGATTTCATCTCAGAACAAGGCAAAGAAGCATGATAAAATCATTCATACTCATGTCAAAACCCATAAAAGATACAATTGTCCTCTGACTCCTTCCTCATTTTAAAACACACTATATTCTATTATTCTTCATCTTTTCCCCCCATGAAACTTTACTTGTGACTATACTGGAGTTTCTCATCTTTTTATCTTGGGCAATATCATATATCCAAGAACATCTTAATAAATACCATATGGGTATGACCCAAGTCTTCAAAAGATCCTAAATCATGAAACCTCATTTTTTTTGGATGTCCACAGTAAATCTCACTGGAAAGCAATACCATTACTATTTCCACCACAAGTTTCCCTTAGTTAGCATCACACCTGAAAGAGGTTAACACAATGCAAATGGGAACCAGCAGTTTTGAGAGAACAATATAATTATGCTCACAGAGCTGAAAGAAAGATAGATTAGATATTGGCAGGTAAAGGGAAGCAACGATAGGAAATAAAGGTAAAAGATGTAATTTTGGAAAGGTTAAGGAATCACATTAGAAGGATATTGTTAAGAGGTACTATTTCATCAAATAAAATAGCATATTTCTATATTTAAAAAGCATGTTTCTATTCTTTTCATAATTTCCTTCAACAACACTCCCCTAAAATCTTGATTAGGTTTATGGTGCATTTTCAACTGATGCAATTAGAAAATCAAGGAAATAAGACAATGCATTCACTCAACAAATAATGTTTCTGCCTCACCCCCAAGATGGCTCCCTCGTCTGTCTGCTCGTTGTCTGCCTGTTGTGTCTCCTTATTTTCTCTGCTCATTGTCTCTGCTTGTTGTGTCTGCTCGTCTTCTTTAGAAGGCAGTGGGAACCAAACCCAGGGTCTCCCATGCAGGAGGCGGGTGCCCAACTGCTTGAGCCACGGCCACTCCCTGCTCATCGTGTCTGCTTATTGCGTCAACTCGTTGCGCCTGCTCGTCGTCTTTAGGAGGCACCGGGAACGGAACCCAAGACCTCTCATATGGGAAGTGGGTACCCAACTGCTTGAGCCACATTCGCTCCCTAGAATGTTTCTTTTACGTCAGGCACTATGTAAGCTTACAGGAATTTGAGTATGGAGCTATTGGACAGGAAGGTACCTAATCACATGGCCCTGAAATTCTCCAGACAACTGGTTATAAACAGAGACCACCTGAATCTAGTGATGGTCATGCTAAGGAATCATAGCTTTTTTTTGGAGGGGTGTGGCTAACTTTTCAGTTTAAAATACATTCAAATTTATAGGACAATTACAACAAACCCCATACAAAGAACTCCAACATGCTCCTACCCTCCCCCTTGGATAACCAGATCCACCAATTTTAACTTTTTACTACATTTGCCATTTTTTCCTTCTTCCCCCATCCTTTTCTTTCTCTCCTTCTCTCCTTCTTCCTTCCCTCCCTCCCTCCTCTCTTTCTCCCTCTCTCCTCTCTCTCTCTTTCTATCAGCCTGTCTGTCAGACCATTTTCTGAACCCTTGAGTGTAGGTTATATACATCATGTTCCTTGAACACGCAACACTTGAACACATAATACTACATTTCCTAAGAACAAGGATATTCACTTATGTAACCACCTTAAGTGCAGTTACAAAGTTCAAGAAATTTAATATTGATAAAAAGCTCACAATCCACATTCCAATTTTTTTTGGTGGGAGAGGTACCAGAGATTGAACCTGGGACCTCATACATAGAAAGGAGGCACTCAACCACTGAGCTATATCAGCTCCCCAATGAGAGGTGGTTTTTTTGTTTGCTTGCTTTTTTTGGTTGTTGTTTGTTTTAGGAAGTTGAACACCTGGGACCTCATACATGGGAAGCAGGCGTTCAACCACTTAAGCTACATTTGCTCCCTATTCCAATTTTTCATATGCCCCAATAATGAGCCTCTTTCCACCCCCTTCCTAGATCCCATCCAGGATTATGTATTGCATTTAATTGTCATTGTCTCTCTGGTTGTTCTTTTTTCTTTTAATTGCAGCAATATATATACAATATAAACTTTCCCATCTCAACCACTCCCATGCATACCATTCAATGGGATTAATCATTCACAATATTGTAGTTCCCCCACCATTTTCCATTACTAAAACTTTCCTATCTCCCCAAACAGAAATCCTACACTAATAATGCATTAACTCCACATTCCCCCTGCTACCCACTCCTGGCAGCCTGTACTCTAATTTCTGTCTCTATAAGCCTGTATATTCTCCAAAATATTCTTTGTAATCCATGGGATATAAATTTAACATTCTAAGTTTATATCAATCTCATTTGCTTTGCTACCAACTTAACTTCAATAGTATGCATAAACTATGTTCCTATACCCCTTTGTCTTCTCACATTTATGTAGTTCTTGTCACAAATTACATGTTTACACATTGAGTCCAAAAACACTGACTCTTCATTAGATTTTATGCATTTGCCTTTCAGATCCTGTAGGAACTAAAAAGTTTGACCTATTGTCTATTGTCCTTTCCTTTCAACCTGCAGAACAGTCTTTAGCATCTCTTGTAGAGCCAGTCTCGATGTGAAGAACTCCCTCAGCTTTTTTATCTTCATTTTTGAAGGCCAGTTTTGCTGGATATAGAATTCTTGGTTGATAGATTTTTGCTTTCAGCACTTTAAATATGCAATCCACTACTCCTTGCCAACATAGTTTCTAATGAGAAATTGGTACTTAATCTTATTGAGGCTCCCTGTACATGACTTGTTGCTTCTCTCTAGTGGCTATCAGAATTTTCTCTTTGTCTTTGACATTCAGCATTTTGATTATAATATGCTGTGGCATGGGTCCACTTGGATTTATCCTGTTTGGGGTTTGTTAAGCATCTCAGATATGCATATTCATGTCTTTCATTATATTGGGTAAATGTTCAGCCATTATTTCCATGAATATTCTCCCTACTCCTTTCTCTTGCTTTTCCTCTGGCTCTTCCATAATGTGTATATTGTTATACTTTATGGTGTCCCACAGGTTCTTCAGGAACTTTTCTTCATTTTTCTTTTTTTTGCTCCTCAAACTGAATGATTTCTATTGTCTTATCTTCAAGTTCACTGATTCTTTTACCAGCTCCGATCTGCTGTTGAACCCCTTTAGGAAATTTTTAATTTCTGTTACTGCAGTTTTTTGCCTCTGTTTGGTGCCTTTTCATAATTTCCATCTCTCTACTGATATTCTCCTTGTATTCATTTATCATTTTCCCATTTTTCTGAGTTCCTTTAGTCCTTTTGTTCCTTTTTCCTTCATTTTTTTTTTAGCATATTCATATTCAGGACCATTTTTCTGGTATGTCCCAGGTCCTTCTCCTTGGTGGTTTCTAATGCTTAATCTCCTTTGCCTGAGCCATTGATTCCTGTTTCTTTGTATGTTTTGTAATATTTTGTTGAAACCTGTACATTTTGATATTACTGGAATCTAGACTCTTTGGCATCTGCTCCTTAAGTGTGTATCCAGCTGGTGTTATGACCAAGTTTTCCTTGAATATCAGGAGCTAATATAACTCTTTTAAAAAAAAGAAAATACCTTTCCCAGTCTTTGCAGATTGCCCTGTGCAAGTGCTCTCCTTCAGTGCTTATCCACACAATGGGTTGTATAAGATTAGCTCCAGGTCAAAGCATAGGTGCCTCCCTGTTCCTTCCTGTACATGTGTTTTGCCTGGGGTATACACGTGTGGCCCTAGGAGTTCCCATTTACGGTGCTTCAAATGTCCACTGTTCCCTAGGAAACAGTTTCCTTAAGGCCCCAGGCACTGCACTGCATGTCCCACAGCCAGCAATCCCTAGCCCCAGGTAGCATGACTTGACTGCCCGGCCACAGTGTTGTGTTGGAGAGCTCTCTGAGCTGCCTTCTGCATTCAGGGCAAGTTTTGAGAGAGCGAGTCTCTCAGACCACCACCAGACAGACTGGGCACAAGGGTCACTCTGATGCCTCTGGACTGGAACCCAGGATCTGCAGTGAGAGTGCGGGTGGGCTGTGCATCAAGCTGGTAAGGAATAGTAATAATGGAAAATATTATCAATGTTTGGGTTTTTCTGTTTGTGTGTGTGTTTGTGTGTGTGAGGACCAAAATCTATAACAAGTAAAAGGGTCTGGCAGATGGTCGGTTAATGTTATTTCCCCCTTTCACAAAAGTTCAACTCTTAGAAGACCCTTCTGGTTCTTAGATTGTTTTTTTGAGGCTGGTTGCTGTCAATCCTTGGTCCTTGGCTCCTCTGTCACATGGCAGTGCATATGGCACCTTCTCCTGGCCTCTCCATTCTCTCCTGGCCTCTCCAAACTCTTCCAGGTTTAGCTCAATTTCAGCTCCTTGCTTACTGTGACTTTTTCTCCTGTGTCTGAATTTCATTCTGCTTATAAAGAACTCTAGTAACAGGATTAAAACCCATCCTGACTGAGATGGGCCACACTTTAATTGAAGTAACCTCATCAAAAGGTCCTACCTACAATGGGTTCATACCTACAGGAATGGATTAAATTAAGAACATGTTTTCCTGGGGCTACATACAGCTCCAAACGACCACAAGCACTATTAGCTAAATGATGAACTATTATGATTACATATATAGCCTGACCTACAGCTAAAGTCAACCTGGGTCCACAAATTATTACCTGTGTACCCAAGAGTGTTCAATTTCCTCAACTGCAAGATGGACCTCCTAAGAGTATCTGCTCTAGAAGACCCTTAAAGGATATTTAAAAAAAACAACTAAAACACCAATAAGCACATAGTAAACACTCAAAAAGTGTTAGTTGTGGTTATTATTATGGCCCCTTTAATATTCCTATTTGGAAAATGTTTTCCTTCCAAATCAGTATCTTGACTGAGAGGTTTTAGACAAAGTAGTTTAAAATATACTCAGCAAAAAGTAAAATGACAATTTCAGTTGTAATGATAGTAACATGGAAGACTAAACAAGTACCCACAGTGAAACAATCAACACTGATTTGGGGTAAGGTAAATGGGAAGGAAAGCAAGAATCAGCAGAAGCTAAAGAAGAAAATGAGTACAAATCAATCCATATTTACAGTTCATACCCTCTTCTCACTGACAGAGTAATAAAGAATATAAAGGCTTACTGAAACCATCTTTACTCCATTTGGAATTCAGAAGCCACAGGAAAAGCTAAGATGAAATTAGATGGAAATTGCTAAGAAGAAACCCAGTGGATCCCGTTTGTCATCTTATCCTAGCCTCCTGGAACCAAAGTTGTCTTACAAATCTCTTTAATGAACTGCAAGTAGCTATAAAATCAGGGCAAAGGAAGACCTATGTGAAATTATTTTCTATTTCACTGTATATTTCAGTGAAATAGAAACTTTGAACTTCTGGGGAAAAGTGGTTGCTATTTGACTTACCCAACAATAGTTATTGAGTGTCTCCCTTGTAAATGCACCATAAACTACTTTGGGGATCTGGAGATGTGCAAGTTTCCCTCTCTAGAGGAGCTCATAATATGATGAGGTGGAAAGATGAATCAACAGATAATTGCAATGCAACTGAAGAACCACTTAGAGCATATGCAAATAGGAGACATAAAGGATGGAATCATCAGGTGGAGAAGATCCTCAAAATAACTGCGTTTGCAAGCAAATGTATAATAAATGGTCTAAATCTTAAAAGCCTGATTCAAATTGCTTTATTTTACTTGAACTGTGATGGATGTATACTGATGGGAGGCATCTTTGCTTAAGATGGCAGGACAAATACATACATCTAATTTTGCTCCCTTCTGAAATTCCACTAAAGAAGAAAAAGAAAAAAAAAAACTTTTAAAAAAGAAAAACCCACAAGGACTGCGAGAAAGGAGAGAAGACAGCAACAAAATACAGCAGCTAATTGAATCTGATTTAGCAGACCTGAAAATGACGAAGCCAACATTGTCAGTGGAGAAGGCTGAGAACCAACCCAGATGACTAAGGGACTGGCAGCACGAGGTACCTCTCAACTGAGGGTGAAGGAGAAAGAGGCAAAAATAAGGAGGATTGGGGGATAAAATGCAACATTTAAAGACAAAATTGTTCTTCAAACATATAAACATGATGAGGAATAGAAAAACTCAATAGAAGGTTTAGAAAACAAATTTGAGTAAATTTCCCCAAAGTAAAAAGGGAGATATAAAGTTAAGGAAATTAAGCTAATTCAGGAAGGCCAACATCCAAGTAATAGTAGTTCTAGAAAAAAAAATGAGAGTGTTGACCAGCTCTTGCGAGCAGATCCCAATGACTTCAGAAACAAAAACTGCACATTCCCTCTGACCTTATTTCTGGCAGACATGCAGCATCTTCACACTCTAGCCTGGCCATTTGATCCCTATGTTCGCAGAACTGAAACATGAGATTGCCCACTCCTCAAAAGGCCCCTAAAAACTTTCAGGGACTCTGAAGCTAGAAGACAGACTATAACCTAGCAACTTACTTCAGCTTGTCTTCTCCTGAGAGCCCTTATTTAACAGTAGAAATATTTTCCTCTTCTTACCCAGCTAAGTTTATGCTGGTGTCTAACCTTTACAAGCTAAATAAGAACATGGAGGCACACTTACCTAGCTGCCTGAAGCACTGCCAAGAGGACATCTGCGGGAGGGAGGAGGGCTTAAAAAAAGGAAATCATCTGTATTCTGGTGGAATTAGAGAGAAATAAGAGCTTAATTCCAACATCTTTGTGCTTATTAGGAAGTAAAATGAAGAACATGGGGATTAGGTGAGAGGAAAAATGGCATTCATTCATGTTTTTTAAATATCTCAGCATCTCCCCAGCTTAAAAGATTGGCCATTTTAGGCTTCTTTAAGGAGTAAGGTGGGTGTCTAGATAAAGTGTAGCTGTGAATATATTTGAAAAATGAATCAGTTTGGGAAAATTACCCACTTGACAACACTATAAAATGTTAAATATATTTGTATCAGTTAAAAATTGTCTCTAGCTATAGTGAAAAATATGAAAGTAAACAGTGACTTAAAACTGAGATAGGTCGACACTGATTCAGGGACCAAAAGAAATGTTAGGGCCCACAATTTGTAAATGGTCTTGTCCTTTTCCTCATGTTGAAAAATAACTGCTGAAGCTCCATCTACCATATTCACATTCCAGGCAAAATGGAGGAATAGGAAAAGCAACAAGAACAAGAAGTAATATGCAAAACCTATTAATCCTGAATTTTTAGCAGATATCTACTTATGTCTCATTGTCCAGAATATTTTCCATGGCCATCTTTGATGGAAGGAAAGCTAAAAAGTGTAGTTCTGAATGTGGACAAACTACTATCTCTATCAAAATAACAATTTCAAGTTCCAGCCTAAGGCATCTCTTAAACTCTCCTAACTAGGATGACTCAGAATGACTTCCCACACCTCTAAATTTTATCCATTGAAATAAATACAAGTCTAATAGATTTCTGGTATCCCTTCTTTTTTATATAAGATGTGCTCTGTCTTTCCCAAAAGATTTTAACGAGCCTGATAGCAGAATCTTGTTTTAGACATCACTAGATCACACCACAAGGCCTTGACTATAGCAGACTCTAAAATGTTTGTAGTGTGAAAAATGAAAACCTGAACCTAAGAGAAGCCTTAATCACCAACCTTAAAGGAAATACAAGGCATGTATTCCCTTATTGGCCCCACACATCCACGAGGGAACAAGGCCTGAAAAAGTGAGAGCCCAATACTGGCATGGGCAAAAATATCTCTTGCAAACAATCCTCTAAGCATAACCATCCAGGTGATAATGAAAGGAAGAACAACAAGTTAAAGAGCAAAAGAAAGACATTTGTAAGGGAGCCACCTCCCCACATCCACAATTTAATGTGGATGCAACTGGTCAATTTTTACACATTTAGGAGTTTCTAGTCCTTTCTTAATTGTTCTGTCAGGAAGATATAAAAACAGGAAGAAAAAAGAAAAAAAATCAGGTTGGTGGACATGCATAGAATTTCTCTCTGTAAATTTTTATTTGAAATCCAATAGAGCACGGAAACCTTTGGCTAGTGCATGTTACTGTGCAATGTGATGACACTGGGAGTCAGGAATTACATATAACATTCCTTCATAAGGCAACACTGATGTGTTAATTCCCACCTGAAAATCTGCACACCTGGGGAGTTACTTAAAAATCTGTCAGAATGTATTATATAACAAAGACTTGCTAAAAAATGCAGTCAAGCAATTTTAAAAATGATTTTGGTTTTTCTTGGTGTGGTTAACCGAACATCTCCCCAAATTTATTAAAACTAAAATTTCTCAGAGAGGGGGAGAACCTTGGCACCATATTCGTCTCAACACTGTATGCTTGGAAATAAGATGAAAGGCCAGGCCCCATCTGCATCCTTTTCAAGTCCCTGCCACTAAGCACACGTGAGCAGCTGGGAGCTGGGCTGGCTGGACATGCACACAGCAACACAGGCTGCCCACATGCGCAGAACTTGCCAGGGCGTATGACGCTAGTCACTCTTAACGTGCGTGTGAAACACACATTTGTGAACGATATTTCAAGTAATTTTGGAACCGGTGAAGACCACAATAAATTAAATGGCAAACATGCCAATAGTGTCTTCTTCTATTCTGAATTAAAATAGTGGCACTTCATTCCTGATATTCATCAGACTTTAAAATTTTATTATGATTCTTCCCATTCAAGTTCCCAGTTGATAGATGAATATATTTATTGAGAAGTTTTAGTTTACTGAGGATTCAAATACTAATGATTCAAAAGTCTTGGTTTTCTCCAAGATTACTTGAAACCTTAAACCTTGTGCTTTGGATTAAGAGAGACCTGAATTGAACACACGGTTCTTTGAGTAACTAGTAACGTGCTCCTTGGAGAGACTCTGCAAGCTCCAAGCATCAGTTTATTCACATGTGAAATGGGTATATTAATGGTAACATTAATATCGCTTTCAAATGGTTATTACAAAGATTAGCGATAATTCTATCACAGTTATGGTGGTAGCAGGCACTCAAAAATGGGAGTGTCTTGGTTCTCTCTAAATGTCTAAATATCATAACTTGCAGATATATTTGCTCTTACAAAATCAAATATAAATCAGAAAAGAAAAAGCATATATTTCATATGATTTCTGGGACCTTAAAAATTGACAGGGAGCAGCGCATTCGCATCATGTCTATATCCAACTGTACTAATTCCCAGCTGTGCTAGAGGCTGAACTGCAGTTTGTGAAGACAAGCTGCAAGAGCAGCAGGAAAAAGGGCTCTTTTCAAGTCAACACTGCTACACCTTCCGAGAAATGCACAAACCTCAGTCACATCTAAGAGAACGCCACTGCTCAGAAACAGAAGATTCACCAAATGGTAGAATAACATTTGCCCATTCCTTACTACACATGAATAAAAATTTCCTAATTAGCCATGCCATTGAGAAGGAACAATTTAACTGTAAAATAAAATGTATTCAATTTCCTAAGTATGCTTTTAAGTATAATCAATGGATGCAATCATTATAAAATATTTCTATTTATCCACAAAGAATGCAGAATATCTTCTTGAAAACATCATTTCTTCATGGAACAAATAAACATTCACAGAGTTCCAACTCTGCCAGGCCGTATGGAATTGGTGATAATAAACCTGACAGACAGAGCTACTGCCTTTGTGGAGTTTACACTCTATTAGCAGACAATTAAAATAATTTATGACATAGGGAGAAGGTGACATTTTTATAATATTCTATAATTTACAATTTGCATTCATTTATATTCACTTTTCAGGCAGTTTAATATGGTGGGGTGCTGTTGGAAGGGTCAGACGATAAAATGTCAGAATTCCATAGATTTTATACTTAGGCTACATAAAGAAAAGCTTTCCTGTTGAAAAAAATAATAAAGCTCGTACAGAATCCACCACTGGTACATCTCAAGCATACTTGCTTATACAAGGTTAACGACGTAAGCTGCTGATTAAGTCAGGAGACGTCTTACTCCTATGGGTCTTGTCTATGAGAGCTGTACAAGTTAAATTGTTAGGGAACAAATATATTTTGTTTGAGTCCGTGTGTCGCCTTCTTGTCTAGGCAGGAAAACAAAGTGGATACCAAGACTGTAATCCTTTTGGAATAAAATCTTTAAATGCAAACATGATTGCCATTGTAGACTGTTTAATCTAGCGATATTATATTTCATTTCTGCTTTTGGAGAGGTTTGTTGATTTGACCACTTGAGTAGTATTCAGTGCTTATCTCAACTGTTTAGATAAGATTTATTTGACCTTGGCAGGTGACAAAATCTAGGGTGTGGAATAAGAGCGGTAGAAGAAAAGACTGGCACAGTCCCAGATAGTGTTTATTTTAAGCAGAGTGTCTAGATGAGCAAATAGTTTTCAAACAACATACTGTACTGTGTGTAAAACAGCCACTGTCGGATGAATTTTGTAAACCAGCACCGTAAAATGTCCTTTATTGGGCATAACAGATTTCACCTTCTTGCTTAGGTAAACATTTACACTCTTGTAAAACAGAGCTTAGTGAGTTTCCTTGGAAATAGGACCTTATCTTTGGGGATCACATTTTGCCACTGTTCTGTAACACATGATCTAAAAGGGGAAGAGTATTAAGTTGCATTTTAAATGTAAACATACATATTGCTTCACATGTACAGAATCTATCAGAAATCTAAAAATGCCTTATGTCAAAATAACTTTCATACAGATTATAATCATACTTTTTTCCAAAGTAATTCTACACTGACATGTCTCACTTTGAAAGAAACCCAAAGCAAAAAAGTCTGCATTTACAAACATGATGATTATAATCATGGTTTTAAAGGGAAAAAAAACCTCCATTTTGAAATAATTCGCCTAAACATTGACTTAAATAGTCATCTTCTTTACTATATTTATGCAGTTATATCTTGGCAGGCATACTGTGGTAGGGGAAGCAACCAAGAAGGAATGAGTTCAGTCACTGAAAATAAAAAATTCAACAAATAAAGAAAACTTCATTGTGAATTTATAATATATGACTGAGAAGCTCAGAATTTACATACCAAAATTTGATATGTTGCAGGAATTCCTTTTCACTGTATTATAGATAGGATCTAAATATTTCCAAAATATTTAAAAACATGAAAAATCTACAGAGCACATGATTCCTTTGGAACTATTTCATGGTTTACTTAAATCAACATGTAGTTGATATGTACAAAAATGCGATGATTAGGTAAATGTTAGTTTAATGTTTCATACTCCAGAGAAATTAGAGACCAATTAAATATGGAGAGGCATTTCTCTGTTATGCTTTTAAAAAATAAAAAGTTGCTACTAGGTAAAATAGAAACGTTTCAAATATAAAATAGAATAGCCTCTGGTCTAATTTCTTCACTCACCCTTTCGAGCTTTAAGCTTCCACAAGAATCTTGTGGGTGGAAGGCCTGCTGTGGAAGGAACTTTCCTTTTTGTATTTGCTGTCCTGCATCACACTCCCCCATTCTTTAGAGTTCAGTGTGATGCCTTCACAAAGAAAACTGGATGAACTTTGCTTCTCCCACCCCCTCTCCTCCGTCATCACTTTAAATATGCAGGGGCTTTCAGCATTTCTGCAGCTGCAAGGCCCCACAAACTTTCATTTCATTAGCAAGATACAATCCTCCAGTCTCTTCTCATGAGTTATAAAGACTTTTAAAAATTAAGCTATTTTCATTTTCTGAGCTTTCTGCCATCCCTTGATATCATTGACAAAATGTGCAAATAGTAAAAACCTAGGATGGGCACCACTGTTTGGAAACCTTTGGAGGGAAGGCACTGGCTGGAGGAGAGGGTTAACCTACCTAGGACAGCTTGACTTCCCTGTTCAGATCTGCTCTATCATATAATACTAGTTCCAAGTCTTTTCTTTTCTGTCTTGAACCAGATCAAACTCACAGGACAAGCGGACGTTGCTTTCTTAATACCAAATGTTTCTTCAAGATCCCATCCAAAGAAGTGAACTAAAAGTTAGTAAATTTTTCTGTAGTCCCTAAACCACCGGGCTGGCTAACCAGGAGTCTCTGCTTGGCCTGGCAATGTGTCAATGCCTCGTCCTTGCTGCTCCTGTGCATAAACAAGCCCTTGGAAATAGAACAATTAAAAAGCAATGCAGATGTCAAATTTAACAATTTCCACAGAGAAAGAGGCTTTTGTATTTTTTGTTTCATTTTTGTTGTTTGTATTTTTGTTGTTGTTTCAAGACTTACTGAATAAATCTGAATGTATCTGTGTAGGAGAAATGGTGTGGGTGGTAAAAACACTTTGCCAAAGCACTAAAAATTTAGTCTCAGCTGAAATTATGATCCTCAATTGCTCAAGAAGAAACAATTTCTTATTAATAAATTTCCTGGAGGATATAACATATCCTTTCATCCCCCTCTCTTTTATGTGAGGAGAATGGAGATTAAGTATTTTGTCTTCCCTTGCCAGACGACCACAAAGGAAAATTCACCTTCTCTTCCAGAATTCCTTTTTGGCACATAATGAATGAGGTAAAGGTTGAGATTAAAAGCTAACTCCCCATACTTTATCACATTTCAACACTCTAAGCCTTTCACTAAGTATTCTGAGATCACTACTCAAGAGCATCACAGATGCTGAAAAAGTGACCTCATGTCTTTGGGACACCAGGCCTCGCTCTTAGTGAGGCAGATGATGGGAATACGCCACTCCAAGGATCGTGGCCAAGATAAAGACAACTGACCTTGCGATGCGAATTCAAACTGCTAAGCTGCTGTGAGCCCAGGGGCCCAAAACGCCTGATTTACGCAGCTCTAAGTAAAACTAAAAAAGTGGGTACTTAACAACAAACATCAATATACACATACTGTAATGAGAACTATAGTACAAAAGACCACCAATGAATGAATAGAAGTAAATAGCCTCCAAAATGCTAATTACACATTTTGTGAACTATTTAAACATTTTAAATATTTCAAAAATATCAAAGCCTGCTGGGATTTAACTGAATATTCAAATAAATCTAAAATTATTTCTTTCCCATATTCTTAAAGTTATTATTTACCAAATATCTAAATAATTCAGAAGACTTCACTCAGGTAAATTAGGTAATGGTAGCAGACCCAGGTACCAACGCTGGGTGACCCATCACCTTGGTGAAACATACTCCCTCCCTCCACTTATTTAAAAAAAAAACAACAAAAAAACGCAGAAATGCATAATTTAACTGCATTCAAATACAGCAGTCCAGGATCAGTCTAAAACAGATTGAATATACCAAATTTTAAAATAAAAATTTCTAAGAATTAAAAAGAACACATTTGTTTCCAAGGGAAATAATGTCAATTTGTACACCACAGATAACTCAATTTTTACTCTCTTCCAAATGGCTATTATGGCAAAGGTATTCCTTCTCAATGTTAGCAAACACAACACTATAATGGAAATCTAATTTTCTGTTTATATTCAATTACTGGTAGTTTATCTACACATATAAATATTCCAAATTTATCTTTACATGAATGTTAGCAAATCAAGAAAAGCTGCATGGGAAGCGGCTGTGGCTCAATCGGTGGGGCTCCCGTTTACCATATGGGAGGCCCCGGGTTTGGTTCCCGGGGCCTCCTGGTGAAGGCAAGCCCGCCCGCACGGTGTGGTTAGCTGACCCAGCAAGCACAAGCAGCAAGGGGGGGATAAATGAATAAATAAATAAAATCTTAAAAAAAAAAAAAAAAAGAAAAGCTGCTTCATGTTTATGTTCCTTTTTATGGAAGAAATTGTTAATAGAAGCAATTGCTCGGTAGAAACAATGCAAATGCACAACCAAATTTTAAAGCAACTTCCAATTACCTATCCTATAAGTCAACTTTTTTGGCATTTCTTTTGGTGTCAAGCTTGATGACCAACTGAGAAAATCTTAGACAGTCTGCCTCCTCTCAAACAGAATCACTAAAATATGTAACATGCTTATACAGAATATATCTCTCTTTACCCTTCACTTTCCAGTTGATCTAATTCCCAACCTTCTAGAACACTCTATAAGCAGCATTACTGTAGATTGTAGTAGGATATAATCTTGAGGGTGTTGTGAGAAATCAACACGTTTGTGGGAAATTGAGTAACTGGTGTAGCCCGTGCCCTGCGGACCATGATGGCAAATGGAGTCTGGAGAAGGGATAGAACATGGAAGCACGCCCCAGGAAAGAACTGCATCTTCCACTCCCAGCGTTGAGTGTGCACCTTCTTTTACACAGATGAACTAGGGTTCACTTGATGATCTTAGCTGAATGACTCACCTGAAGCACGTGATTAACCTTTACATAAGCCCAAGTGCATTCCAAGTTTTCTCTACACCAAACGTTCTTGCCGGTCTCGGCAGGATGCACGAGCCACTGATCCCGTGGCCATTACATAGCAGCTCACCACCTTCCCTCATATCCCAGCACACATTCTCAGCCCTGCACCATCATCTCTTCCCTCCCTTGCATATGCCCTTTATCTCCCACATGCTTTGCTCGAGGTGTCTTACTCACTTGGCAAAACCTCAACCCTTGTTGAAAGCACCTCTTCACCTACTGTACATGCCTGCATCCCACACAGCTGAGCATCCCCGAGAAAAGGACAAGCCACCCTTAAATGCATGGCCACTCAGCTCAAGTGGACCCTTCACTGCTGCCCAGAGATCAGACCACCATTCCCCAGCCCAGTCCTCCTCTCTCTCTCTGCCGAGACACTTGTTCTCTTCTCTTCACAAACCTCTAACACCTCTTTCAAACTCATTCTCAGCCAGTGACCTTGTTCCTACTTAGCTAAGAAAACAGACACAGGTAGAACTCCAGAAAGCCCTTACCACCATCTGCCAGTTGAGCTGCATCTCGGCTGGCTGTTCTTCACCCCCCATTCTGTTCCTTTGGATGAACTGTCAGTGCCCTGTCTAAGGCCAACCCTCCACATGGCACTAGTTCATTCCCTCCCTCCTCCCCTCCTCAGGGACCTTACTCCAGCCAAGACCCCCTCTCCTACACACCTGATTCTTTCATTCCTAAGGAATCAAATGGCTAATGAGCATGCTACAATTTCTCCCTACTTAAAAACACCCCCTCTTGACCCCTCCCTACTGGCTGATGAGCCAGTTTCCTGTGCCTCATCTCAGAGAAACTCCTGAGTCTATGGCTATGAACTTCAAATCACTCTCCTCCCATTCTGTCTCAAACATTCTTCATATAAAGCTCTGCCTCCATGATTTCACCAAACTGCTCTTGTCAAGGTCCCCAATGAACCACCTAGCTCAATCCTAACTTGACATACCAGCAATCTCTGACAAAGCCAATCACTCCTTTGTTCACTTCATTTCAAGACCACACACTGTCTTGGTTTTCCTCCTTCCTCTTGCTTAGCGGCCAACTTCTCCGTCTTTATTGGGCCATCCTCTTTTTCCTGCAAACTCTTGCTGATTAGCGTCATGGCTCGATACTTAGATTTCTACTCTTTGAGATATGCACTCACTCCCTTGGATAAACTGCATTTTGTATCAGCAGTCTGAACCTCTTACCTAACTCCAATCTTATATTTCTAACTGTCTACTCAACACTTCTGCTCAGATGCCTGATAGATATTTTAGACTGCACATGTCCTCAAATGAACTCCTGATCTTCCCCTCCCAAACCAGCTCTTTGAGGTTTTCTTTATCACAGTGAATGGTGACAACATTCTTCCATGAACTCAGGGCCAAGATTATGGAGTCCTCTCATTTTGACACAGTCTTTATCCAATCCATCAGCATATCCTGCTGTCTCTACCTTCAAAATATCATCAGCCTCTGACTCCATCCTACCACCTCCATTGCTACCACTCGGGTCCAAGCCTCCTACACTTTGCACCTGGACGGCTGCGATAGCCGCCTTGCTGACCTCCTACCTGCCTCCCTCTCCCTCGATTTTCTATATAGCAGCAGAGGAATCTTGGTAGACATAAAGTCAATCAATGGTTCCTGTGCCTAAACCCTCTCTAATGGCATCCTGTCTCTCTCAGACAATGTGCCAGGACATTGTCACTCAGAATCCCTGCACCTATCTGTCTCCCCTACCTAGCAGGCTCTCCCCACTGACTTCTTTCTTCATACCCTTCATATGTCACTTGCTCAGTCATGTTTTCTCTGACTGCCCCCCCTCACCTTTCACTCTGTAAACCATATTTCCTTTTCCTGATTTTGTTTATTCCTCTGCAGCACTTACCATGATTTGACTTACCACATATTTTGCTTATTTTTTAAAACTGATTTCCCCCTCCTAGATTGTAAGTGCTGTTCAGGCATAGATTTTCACCTGCTTAGGACCATCCTAAATCCCACCATTTCCTTAAATGAACCTGCTACTATTCTACAGTGACTCAAACAAGGGAAAAGTCATTTCTTCACACGCTATCACACAATGTCAAGTTTATGCAGGGGATGGGAAATTTTGGTTTTTCATTTTAAGCCTTTTCTATACTACTTGGTTTTTTAATCATGTGTATATAATTATGTGACTTAAAATGTTTCATTAATTTTAAAATGCATTTAGAGGTATTTGGCTGACAAGGGCTCTGGAGGAAGTCACTATCTTGTTGTCTTCATGTTTGACCATGAAGGAAAATGCAAGGTGGTCATGGGCCTGAAACATCATCACTGAAGTCGTGTGGAAAGATAAAGTGCCATGGCATGAGTCTGGTATTTCAGTTGTTTTATTTGATGTCTCTGCATAGCACCTAGTGGGAATAGGACACACGTGGCTCTATTAAGGAGAAGCAGGACGTGCACCTCATCTCCAGTACTTTCTAACCCTTGCTTCATCTGATTGGCTCAAGAAGACCCAGAAGTGCCTCAAAAAGCACTGTCCAAATATACAGAACTTAAAAAAGCCAATTCTGAAATACAAACAAGATTCTAGTTGCCAAATCTCCATTGCTCCCAAGCATTATTCCAAGTGAATATTTCTGCAAAACACACACCTTAAACACACAATGGGTCAAGGGCTGGCGTTGATGTGATTAATTATGAGCTCATGCTAAGTGGGCTCCACCTGCATGCACTCCTCATGTGGTCCCGGGAAACTGTTCTGTTAACCCCCCCCCCCCCCCCCCCCCCCCCCCGTGATGGTGAAGAACTGATGGGGTATTACAGAAGAAAATGCCCTGAGCTGCATGGGATATGTCTCCAGGCTGCATGGAGCTGGCATTCTTGTGTTGGGGGGGTGGGAACATGGGAGCATGGCAAAAATAAACACACAAACAAATGCATGATATATCTTTCAAACAGTAAGTGCAATGAGGGAAAAGAGTAATCATAACCAAAGCTCACAGCTTCAGAATAGCCCCAAAGTATTACATTTCTGCTTTCCATAAAAGTAAACTGAAAAAGTCCAAGTGTGGAACAGTGTCATAAAACTAGAAGCTAAGTTCAACCCAGTTTTTTTTGCTGGGCCTTGAAAAACGTATAATAATTCATTTTACCTTGATTTAATAATCTATGTGTGACTAAAAATGATTTAGGAGATCTTTCTTTTTAGAAGGAACTCTAAGTAATGAACTTATATTTTAAATTAAAACATATTATGATATTAAATTTCTGAAAGTAGGTTTTAATGAAAGTGTACCTATCTAGCATGCACTTTTTCCCACTACAATGCTACAATTGATGAAAAGGTTACACAGGGCTCACTGGAGCCTACCTTCTCCTCAAATTTCTAATTCTAAGTGACCTAACATTTCAATGACAGCCATTCACTAAACCTCCCGACAGCGTTTCCTACATTTTTAATGTCTCAATAAATATAATAAACAGGTCTTAAAACTTCATATCCCGTGTGAGGAAAACACTTAACATAAAGATAAAAAAAAGGCATGAGGCCATTTCTAAGCAAGCCTTAGTAAACTTGGGTTTCATAAAGAAACCAGACACTGCAAAGCCTCATGGGGAAAACAACAGCGCCCACACTGAACACAATTTCTGAGAATATTACAAAAATAAACAAATGATTATGGATAAACTCTCTCGTAATTAATAGGCAAGTGAAAACGCTTGTGTCTCCGAGAATGAAACCAGAAACTCTACTAAAAGACCTGGAGTTTGTAATCTACAATTTGTTTAGTAGAAATTTCATAAGAAAATCATTATTCAGTGGCAGCCCTACAGGGTAAAAGAACAGTTACATGTGTAGGTTATCAAAATACATGTGAAAAGAGTAACCATAAAACAATCCTTCAAAGTGCCCAGGGTTCAGAAAGGGTATTTTTGGGGTTTTAAAAGAAGTCTTTCTATCCTTTTTACTCATAGGTGGAAACTAGCTTAACAATCAGGAAAAATAATACTCCAATAAGCAAGAAATAGAGGCAGCTGTCCATTCTCTCCTTAGATTCCACTAATGTCTCACTCCAAGAGTCATTTTGCCAACCAAGCCAAACTCCTCTGCACCTCTACCTTCACATGCCACCCAGAGCCAACAGCCTTGAAGGTGGCTGGCCCCATGCAGTAACGGGAGATCCCAGCCTTTCAAGTTGCCAAAACAAACTGCTCTCCTTGAGAGCAAAACTTAGTCCAAGGATATAGCCATGCTCAGCGTCTAAGAGCTGCTGATACAGCTAAATAATTCTCATCGTTATCTCTATTCAGAAACCAGAAATGGATGCAGCCCAGTACTAACATTCAGTAACATTCACCCAAAACCTGAAGTACGGAAAAAGCATAGGTATCTCTGCCTCAAATATGTTCCCCTTGAACTTAAAGCCCCATTTCTCCCCTCCCATCTCACTCCCAACTACCCTATCAGAAAGAATAGCTCCATGCATTCTAGTTCCCTTTTATCCCAGGGCAAAGGTGTGTGGTAGAACCTGTTCAGTGTAATGAAAGGAGGAATACAATCTTTATGTACCCTCTTCTCACTGGCTGCCCAGGCTCCAAGTTTCAGACATCTTCAAAGCCTATAAACCCAGCTCAGTTCCTTAGCCATGCAAGAAGTAGAGAACTAGCATTGGCTGGGCATTTAATATAGCATGGCAAGGTTCTAAGTGTGCAGGTGTGCGTGGACAGATGACAAGTTTTTTAAGAGCCCTTTTTATGAACAAGGAAACTGAGACATAGAGAAATGAACTAACCTACCCAGGTGTACTCAACTAGTAAGTAGCAGGACATGAATTCAAATCCAAGCACTTGTCCTCAGAACCCACGCTCTTAAATGTTGTTATACCACACTCAAAAATAAAGGAAAAACTCAAGAAGTGTTAAGCACTAAGGAGGCACAAGGAAGAAAGACTATGCCAAGAGATTGGATATAAAATAAAAGCAAGCATCACCAATAAATTACAAAATATTACAAGGGTGTTATTTTGTATTTCCCTAGTGAAGAGGAGAAGCAGAGTAAGTTCCATGCCCACGCATTGAGAACTTTTTACAAATAATCACAATCTCCTCTAGTTAATTGATGGAGTAAGCTCAGATTGCTTTTTTCCTACAGGAATTTTATTTTTCTATAGATGGTTAAATCATAAACAAGCAACTCCACTGATAATTTCATTTAAACTATTTCCTCCCTTATTTTATTCACAAACATGAAAACATTTCACAACTTCATTTCTCTAAGAACAGAGTCATTAAGGAAACTAAGGAATCTGCACAAAATAACAGAGCAATAAATGAAATCTGCTAAATTTATACTTTCCAATGTTTTAATAACTCTGAAAAACAACAGTCATTGATCAAAAGTTAGTATGTTCTTTTCCCAGATTTGGTTTTACATGTGATGCACGTTCTCATTTTATTAAATAATTTAATTTCTCATTCTGTAACATACTAACATACTGCACATACAGCAGAAAGCACTGAACTAGCAGTCAAAGGAACTGGATGCCCATTCTGGCTCTCTCCTAAGGTAAAGGCCTGGGCAGGCTTCATCTGTAAGCCTCAACTCCCTCTACTGTCAGATGGAACTTACTAGCTCTCTTCCTCTGGACCATTTTACACAGCCATCAGCAATAGCAGGAGGGGGGTGGTGGAAGAGGTAAAATTCTAATCATTTCATCTCTTTGGATACTAGTAAAAAGATTTGATAACAAATAATGTCAGAATATATAATATCCTGTTTACCAATAGCAATTCTCTTTTTAGTACCTGCTACCTTAGGTAATTTCTTCCTAGACAGTTATCAGGATAAGGCTTTTCAGTTTTGAGCCTCTTTGAGGGAGTTTAATAACAGAGAATCGAAAGAACAGAGAAACAATGCTGGTTCCAATGCAGATTCACAAACTAACAGATGGAGCTTTCACTGGAATTCTGGTCTGTATGTAAAAATATGTTTGTTGTCCTTGTAAGGTATTCCTAACGACATTTTTTTAAAAGTGTGTGAAAAGCAATAATTAGGCTCAAGGACCAAAGAATAAAAATAGCCATTATTTTATTGGCTGTATCAACTATATCTCTGGCAGAATGCTAACCAGCTTGCACAATTACCTCATTTAATACCAAGAAACATGATTTTGATAAAACATGTTTAAATGGGATAGACGTTGCAATAAGGGCATAAGCAAGCAGTTAATTGCTCATGGACCCCAGTTCCCATCAGCATTAGGCATAACAGGCAGTAACAACAGAAAAGGGCCCTCCCTGAAAGCAAAGTGCACTTATTTTTAAGAATCGAGTCATTACATACATAACAGGCATCCACTGTTACAATGGCTACGTAATCTTATGTGCGAGCAAAATGGCACTTCAACGCCATGAGCCGTCACTTGTCCTAGTGACAAGGATCTGCACCCCAGAGACGGTGACCAGCTCGCAGTAAGCAAGGCCGCCCTCCGGGGCCGCTACGGCGAGCTCCTCGGCTGTCCATGTCCAGGCCAGGAACCGCGCTTTCCTAAAGAGCATCCTGAACTCTGAGGTGGCCTCCCACTGGTGAAATGTCAGAGTGCCCCCGCCCTTCCACAGAGCTTGAGGATCCAGGGGCGGCTGCAGCCGGGCCCCTAGGGAGGGTGGCCTGGGCATGGCCCCGAGAAGGTCCTGAGGAGGCGCTCTAGTTGTCCGGTGCAGATATAAGGGTCAGAGATGCTTGTATGTGTGAGGTTTTCCCATCTGTCTGGGGCAAGCCTTTCAGACAAGATAGTGGCAAGAGTATCTCTAAAGGACAGAAAGCTAGATGATCTGTTAATAAAGCAGGCTTTCCAAAGTGTTTTGTTTCTGTTGGCTAAAAATGTTTGTTTAATAAACATGTGTTTATGAGGGGAAATTAAGATCGGAAACCTGCTTTCATTTTGATATTGTAAAGTGACTGTACTACTGGTTCGCTTGGGAAATTTTCACTTGACGCTTGTTATCCCGGAAATATTATTGATAGCACTTCCTTGTCCTCTCAAAAGTATCCCAGTTTGGACAATAAATTATACAATGAGATTTGTAGTGAGACTGTGGGAATTAAAACTGGACACGGGAACATGAAATTCTGTTGCAGCTACTATTGACTAGAGTGGGGAATTACGAACAGCACATCGACCTGTACTACGGATTGAATGTTGAATAGGAAATTTAATCTACTGTCACAGAATGAAACTCCCACCACAAAGCTGCGGGATACTCTCATGATACCAGTCTCCAGGAATAACCAGGAATAACTAAAAGTGCTGAATAAAATATATTTGTAAAATATCTTAAAGGCATCCAAGAGCTGACAAGAGAGAAAGGAAGTATCATGGTAAAACAGAAGGGGAAAAAAAAACACAAGAGATGTGAGCCAGCTTAAAACTGTTTTTGCCCTGAGGGTATTTGCCTATTCCAACATATCTGAACTCTCTACTGACAGTCTCATGGGGACCAAGGGACCAAAAATCAGAGCCCAGGGCCCACCCAAAGGACTCTACAGCAAAACCCTCCCTACGATAAATAATAAATAGCTCCAAAGGGCTATACCCTCAGAGAAACTAACCCCTGCAGCCAACCTGCAGTTAGCACTACCTGCAGGGACCCCTGAAATTGGTTTCGGTGGTCCTAAATCCTTATTGCCCCCCCTTCTGGAACCGAGAGCAAATCCACTCTGAAGAAAGTCACCTTGATCCTGAACTTCAAATTCTAAAATATCCAGTGGGATTTTTTTAGGGGTGGCACAGGACATCAAAAAATTTTTACCACCTGCAGTATAATCTAGACGTTATCAGGAAAATTCACTACTGCATCCAAGCAGCTTACTTGTACACACACATACACACACACAGAGTTAATTGTTTGAGGCTGCCTCTGTCCTATTTACCACATTAATAAATAGTCAAGAAACCAATCCCTTTTCTCCTCTCTGATGCTCAGCTCTATGTGACAGGGAGGGTCCCTCACATTTGCAGTTGTGGGAAGTAACCTGCTTTTACCTAGTATCTGAGCACGATGTGGTACTCAGTGAATACAGTGCTGAGGCCACAATTAGATCTCTGATGTCTATAATCCAAACCTCATACATCAATTACTCTAAAAAGGAACTTTAAAACAGAAACATTACAAAGTAAATTCGATTCCAGGCTCTTTTAGAGTCTTGACAAAGAGGAAGAGAGAGACAGAAAGTAATTCCTACTGTTTACTACAACAATATTATGTACACTTTGCTTTTGAGATAGCAGTGCTCGCTGCAAGAAAAGGACCGAGGAGTATAGAGGCCTGGATGCAAGTTCAGTCTGATCCATTAACCAGCCCTGTGACCTTGAGAAAGACACTTGACCTCTAAAAGGTATTAGTTTTCCCTTCTATGGAATGACACTGGGTTCTGGATAAATACTATGGCTGCTCCTACATCCAAAAATCAGTGATCTTTGTGCTTCTGTGGATGTCTCAGTGGAGGCATATCCTGACAGAAGTCAAGTTTACTTTAAAGGCCACAAGTGATTCACACATGTAAATCATGGTTCAAGACGGCACACTGAGGCAGAAGAGGACTTATCCACAGAAAGGCACAACTGCTCTTTTAGGCTTTTGAGGGGGTTGCTTCTTAGAAAATGGCGTGCAGGGTTGCAGAGACCCAAGCAATCACTTCACATTCTAATAGGATAAAGCTCATGCATAATTCTATATGACCCCTTCAACTACTGGCGTTTATGTCATGTTATTGTTAGCGTTGCATGTTAAGCTAGCAAATTTTCAATGAACTCTCGCTGGCTTTACCACAGACACAGATGTTAGGCGGACTCCTTTGTTCATACGGTTCTCATTATTAACTCAAACCGAGTTGAATATTTGACTGAAGGAAAGGACCATATCATTATTTTCAGATTTCATTCTATGACTTAACTGGGCTACATCTGCCAGCTTTAGAAACACCAAGTACTTTTTGGCGCCAGTCTTGGCGTCCTCTTCTATGACTACTACCCTAAATGTTTTAGCTTGAGGAAGTCTCTTCATCATCAAAACAGTTTAATAAAAATTAAAGTTGTGATTAAGAGTTACTCATCAATTGACAGGGCATACCAAGGTTGTACTATTTATGAATTATTCCACACAATATTTTAAGCCTAACAAATAGAATCCACATTCATAAAGGGGTACGCTAAAAAGCCAGTTAAATGTTTTCATGATTTATAAGGTCTGTGTTATACTTGAAACCATATTTCTCTAATAGGTAAACTGGCATTCCTTTGGCTAATTCAATCTGCTTTAAATCTATTCTAAGGCTCTGAGTTGCGTAAGGGACGTTCTGAATATGAATTTAATTCCTCTCTTCACCTTTAGGCAATATCTCTCAACATAAATGTGATAGGAAGATACGAAATAGAGATGCCTGTCAATTGCCAGAGAGAATTCAATTATTAAAATGTTGACACTAAAGCTATTTAGAAAATGTTTTTTAAAATCACCATAATTCCAAACACAGAATATATTTTATAAGTCTGGATAAAGATATAAGTAAAAACGACAACATAAAAGAAATAACAAAAGGTCATGATATCCCTGCTGCCATGTGTCTGGATCACCCAGCAAAAATGGGAAGTAGGTAAGAACAATGTGAAACCATCTTTGATGGTTATTAGAAAAACTAGTGCAATTATTCTATAAGTAAAAAAGCCAAGGGGTTTACACTATAAATGTATCTCAAATAACTGGGAGAAGAGAGCCCAGTTCTCCATCCTAAGAAGTTATCCATAATAAATTTGCTTCAGTGACTATTTCAGCTTCTCACAATATCTTGGAATAGGAGGACTAAAAGATCATGTCCCATTACCTGTCTGATGCAATAACCCTTTCAAAGACATCTGAGAAATGGGACAGTGATCATTCAGCCTCTTGAAGAGTTTTGAAATTTTCAGTCCATCACCAAACATGCAATCCAGTTGACTATTTGAACATGCCCAATCTCAAGAACATGCTTCCCTGTAATGCCCACACTGGTTGAAGCTGATCTGGTCGGTAGCTTTTAGGTCTGCTTCCTTTTCTTTGTATGAGATTGTCAAATATTTAAGGGCATGCTATGGCTCAAAACGTTTCTCTCTATTTTCACTGAGTCTCAAGTAATGTAGATAACAGATACCCCACTATCTGGTGCTCACTACTGTGCATCACCACTATGTAAGCGTGGCTTCCAGAAGCAGATGGTTCAGATATGGCCTAACCAGTTATAGAGTGCCGTGGGACTACTATTTTGTTTGATATTAAAATTAAATATTTATTTCATGCAGCCTAAATATATCAAATAAGAATTAGGCTCTTAACAAGTTATAGAGAAAACAGAAGTGGTAAATTAATATAACCCTTCCAGACACAATCAAGGAAGAACATTTAATAGCACTTACTGGAAACTTACTAACCTTGATATACAGAGAAACTCTAACTATAAAATAATTTTCCCACCAAACATCATATCCTTGAGCCCAAATTTTAGCATTCAAAAGCTGAATTTTTATTTTTGTACTTACCATGTTGTATGTCTTTCATATCTAAATGAAGACTAGACATTAATATCCCAACGGCTTGTGATCTTTTGTTGCTTAATAACTTGACAACCTGCTCAAGAAAGAAAAGAAAAGGGGGAAATGTTAATTTGAATTCCAATGACATGCTTAACAACGTGTTTGTTTTTTTAATCTTAAATAAGGAAGAAATAAGGAGAAAACATCTTACATCATTAAATTATTCAAAACTGTTTTATTTGAAGAGAGCCTTTGCATTTTACACCACGAATCTTCAAATCTACCACTTTTTCCCCCAGTATTCACCATCAACCACAATGTCATGTTCTCTACCAGTTTTTTTAATAGCGTGGTATATCAATAAGTAAAATTTAAACTAAACAAGTAATAGTTTAGTAAATTACGTCTGTGTAAAATAAGGAATTACACATACATTTCGCAATCTGAGATTCAAAAAGTGTTCTTTTTTTAAAGGTGGACCCTTGAAACACTGGTCAACAGTGAAAGGTAAAATAAAAGCACCAAAAGAATTTGTTAGATGAGATTAGTTTTACCACAGAACAGAAAACGTGCTTTTATTTGGGCCTTTAAGAAAGCTCACTATTTTACTGGCAGTTCCTCTCTTTCTGCACTGGGCCCACATTTTGTGGAAAACTTTCCAGCTAATTAATAGAGGTCCACAAGCATCAGATCCAACAAGGGCTGCGTCAGCTCAATCTCAAGTCTGGCTTCCGGAAAGTCTTGAGGAGTCGGTCCATACGGCTCTTGAGAAGGTTTCCTGAGGCAGCTGTAAGCATTCTGCTACAGAACAGGCATGTCCAAAACCCATTTCGCAGACCATAACCACCACCAATAAGCTATGCTTATGAAACCGTTATCCCAGTCTTGGTCATGTAAAGGGCAGCAATTTCTGTTTACTCACAGTGTTTTGTTTTAAATCTGCTAAGAAAAACAATGCAGGAAAAGGAAAAAAAAAAAAAAAAACAGTTACAATCAAATGACCTGAAGTGACAGTTGCTTAACAGTGATCACAATTGTTGACCATGTCTTCCTTTTTGGTTTAAGTTGGGTCCATCAGGAAATTCATTTAAGAAAATATTCTTACCCAGCTGCCACTCAGTCACAAAGTAAAACAATATTCTCAAAGCTTTCTCGGTTCCCCAGCAGGGGAAAAGAAGCAAAGCACTGTGAGAAGGACTGAGCACAATGGCCTCCACGGTCATCTGTGACAGTGTCATGTGGGAAGGGGCCATGCCGTACAAGAGCCAGGGCTTTCTCAAAGATTACCTACTGCTAGGGTGGAAAAAACTGCCAAGAAATTCTGATTCTAAAATTGCTTCTTAAATGATCTATTAAATTTCACCAGGAAAATTAGCTTAAAACTTGAATATGAATCTACTCAAATATCAAATTATTTCTATAAATACTATTGCCTTCTTCAGAGTTGAAAAAAAAACAACAAAAAAACAAGAAATGTAATATCAGAAAAGCAGGCGGCATGTACTCTGCCTTGAAAAACAGTTTCTGGATCCCATCTGTGCTACTCTGCTAAAATTACTTTTACTAAAGTTTCCTATGATCTTCTGGTTACTAAATCCAATGGGCACATTTGAATTAATGTATTATTTCACTCTCTTAGTGTGAGCATGTTGATCACACCCTTATAGAAACTCTGTATTCCAGGGCTCCTGCCAGTCCTTCTCAGTCCATCCTGAAACTGATTTATTTTGATTTCACCTTAAATACTGGTATATTCCAGAGTTCTGCTTTCAGCATCTCAATGCCTTCACTCTATGATCTATGATTTCTCCTCTCCAGATATACATGCCTGCTCTCAAAACTGTATTCTTACAACTGCATCTTCAACTCAGCAGTATCCTACTTTCTTAAAAGGTATCTCTACTTAAATTACCCACATAAATCTCCATTTGACATGTCTAAAACCAACGTCATTATCAGTTCCATTCCAAAACCTCAGCCAGCTTCTCGTCCTTAATTCTATATGTCAGGATAATGATACCAACTTTCTCCGTCCTTCTATGAAAGTTAGAAATCTAGAAATCAATCTAGATTCCTGTCTCCCCTTCACTGCTTATTCAGGTCTCTTATACAAATCAATTGTAGCTTAAAATTAGCTTAAAACTTGAATCGAATCCACTCAAATACCAAATTATTTCTATAAATACCATTACCGATAACTTTGGAATCCGCCCCTCTTCCGCAACTCTATCATCACTATTTAGGTCTACACTACATCTTGCACAAATCAGTGCAATAGAATCCTAATTTGTCTCCCCAAATCTATTCCCAGTGATTTGCAACTTGTGTTTCTCCAGACCACAGGCAACAACATCACCTAGACACTTATGAAAAATGCAAATTCTCAGACCTCACCACAAGCCCACTAATCAGAAATTCCAGAGGTAGGAACCATCAATCTCGGTTGTAAAAGCTTCACAGCTCATTCCTGGAACTTGCTTTTTCTGTTATAATTCAAATGCACTTGATGACAAACAGTATTTTGCATTTAAATTCCTAAGTTTATGGTAGGAATAGTAATTACCCATTATGCTCCTAGAAGGAATATATTAAAAAGAGGACATATACCTAAAACAATGGACTCCACAGGTCCCCTAGAGTAACTCAAGCTCTGTATTATGAACCAAAGTGATTAACTGTTTTTTTTAAACACCCTGGATAACAAGAGCCCAAGATATCAAACTAGAACATTCTAAGAATGAAGTGACCACAAATACAATGGGAAAGAAAGAGTAGACTCTTCTAAGATGATTTAGAACCCTTAACAGAAAGGAGGACAATGCAGAATTAACAAATTTGAAATCTACAGAATTAAATCATATAGGGATTATTTTCTTCCCCCTAAAATCACATCAGATTCAGAAAATTCTCTTAATTATCTTAGACTTCCCTGTAGTGGTTATGAACATGGAGTCTGTAGAAATAAAGCAGGGTTTCTCACACTTTAATGTGCATATTACTCATCTGGGATCTTTAAAAAATACAGATTCTGAATCCTAGGCCTGGGGTGGGGCTCCCAAGCAATGTCAGTGCTGCTGGCCTGCAGACCACAGGGGTCTACGATTCTGCTACTTGCTTTCTATGTGTCCTGAAAAAGTCATTCGAACATTCTTAAGTCACAGTTTCCTCAGCTGAAAAAAATAACAGCATCAACTTCAAAAAGCCCTAGCCGATATTTCAGTGTATTAATACATGTGACACTCTTAGCAATACCCCTAACATAGAATTTGTTTATTGTAGTAAATGATCACTATAAGAAAACACTTAGAGAAAAATTTTAAATGTTTTGCAAAAGCAAAATGTTTGGAAACTTTTATCATATGTTGCTTCACTAAGGCCACTGAGATACAAATTCATATGCTACTAAGGAAGAAAACTGATAAATGCATTATTGAGTTTAAATATGCAAAGGAATTATTCATCTTTCCTTCCTCCCCATTTAATTTCCTAAAACTTGAGACCCACATTAGCATAGGGTAGTTCTCCAATGGCTGCATAGGAAATCTTCAGCTAAATTCTCTTTGCTTTGACGGGGTATTATATTTGGCCACGGAAGAAATAAACCATAAATGTGGTCCAAGTCAAAACTTTCAGAACCCTAATATACTTAATATAATTAGGCTGTATAAATACAAATGCACTTAAAATGAACAATAACTCATTTTTGGCCTGAATGATTGCTACAACAAGGAGATATCTTTGATAATTTCCACCCTGTGTATATTTTAATTTCTCCATTTCATTTGTAAACTAAGCCACTCCTCGGACATAGTGGCAGGAATATAACACAGAAGCAGCCTGAATAATGGGGATGGAGTCACACGCATTTAGTTGTGTGTAGATTACTTAATATCAACTTATTTTTTTGTGTTACCTTGAGCCCCCATTAACTAACTGTAAAAAGAAAATTCAAATAATAGGAATCATAAACAGCATACATAAAATTAATAGGTACCCCCCAAACAAGGTTAACCACAACTTGCACGAGAAATACTAAAAACTATCCATTTTCAACTTAAGTTTTGTTTTCTTTCTCAACTTCAATTATTATTCCATCAAAATGTACAGTAAAATAACCAAGAGACAAGTCTTAGCCTCTGCTCTCCCTCTCCTCCCCACTGTGGGATTACCGACCCTGCCATCACAGCAAAGGGAGGAGGGGACCTGGGGACATGTGAACAGGGCCGTGTTATGCCATGTTCCACACCGGGCTGCCCTTGCGTATCAGCCAGCTCTCAGGGGAGGGAAGTCCTTTCTTAAGTCTAGCAGGGACTCCTTGTGGAGCAGCTGCAACTCTGGATCTAAATTCCAGCTCCAGCACCTGAACGCTCTTGGGCATATTACTTAATCTCTCTGATCCTCAGTCTCCTATCTAGAGAACGGAAGCCACACTTCCCGGGGCTGTTGCTGGGAGATTACAGCAGATGGAAAGCACTGCTACTCAAAAGGTAGACATAGGACCCTGCCGGTCTGCACGCTTCATCACTGGCCCACAAAGGGACATATACAGAAGGTGACAGCAAGTACCAGAAATTTTATAGCAATTTGATGGGATAATGCCTGCCAGTTGAATCGAATCGTGTATGCTGCTGTTGTTTAGGTTTTTTAAATTTCGTTTTCCTAGTAACTCACATATATTGTATTTTATGCATGTATCAGGACATGATGGATTGGAGGGTGGAGAGTTTGAGGAGCACTTGTACAAACACTGCCCCAAGCACGCAGGACAGGGCTGGGGCAGCGCGTCCAGGACACTAACGAAGACCCTGACTGAAAGTCCGTTAGCAGTCCCCATGCCTCCCCTTGGGACAGAAGCCCACTCCTGGTGCTCGGAAGGCCAGGCTCCTTGGATGCCGCCAGCCCACATCACCCTGGGCGGAGACACTTTAAACCACAGTTTATCCCCCTCAAGTGAGTCAGAAAAGGAATCTAAGGGAAGGAAACCAAGGCAAGATGTTATAGAACAATTTACTCATTCAGGAATAATTTATCAGCTATTTGGTCTTAAAGAAAAACAAATCAAAGAGATTTGATTGTCTTAGGGAAATTGTGCTTTTTTTAACTAAATAAATGAGGGGAAAAAACACTGAAGGGTAAAAATACCTGATAGAAACAATACTGCTTCAGAAATTTTCATTTTTTTCAAAGGTTCAGTAATTGGGCACACCGATACAACAAGGCATCACACTAGCACCACCATGAAATAAAATCCTTGCAGTCAGTGTGGGGCGACGGGGGTGGAGTGTACACCTGAGTTTAGCAATGCTCTCCAGCTGCAAGCGGCTCATGCCAAGTCATCCTCTCCAGGCAGCTCATTGTCCCTGGGCGACTGCCTACACAACCACCACCGCAGAGTGGGTTCCTCCTGAGTCCTGAGAGTATTTCAAGAGGGACCAGAACTTCTGTTCATTTTGCTTTTCACAGGTCTGCCTACCAGTAATTTTAAATATAATCAAGCCCTCTTAGGTCACATTTAAAGTCAAATGCTTTGGGAGGGAAAGAAATGTCCTTAGTTCCCATTCACACACTTTATTTCCTAAATACATGATCAAAATGTAACACAATAGAGTACTAATTCACCAAACGTGCCTATTAGCATTAGTGCCTAATGTAATTCCCATCACTTAAAACTAGGGGAAAGCCCGTCACGGTAGATTTGCAGGCAACACATTACGAGAGACAAACGGAAATAAGAAAAGAAAAAAGGCTACTAATCAATTTTCTAGAACTGAGCTGTCTAATATGGGAGCAACCATCCACATTGTGACTAATTGGGCACTTGAAAAATGTAGGGATTTCAAACACTTAATTTAAGAAAAAACAAAAAAGCAAAATACTTCATTAAATTTTTATATTGATTACATGTTAAAATTATAGTATTTGGGCACTGTATTAAATAGAATACATTATGAACATCAATTTCATCTGTTTCTTTTTACTTTTTTAAATGCAGCTCCTGAAAAATTTTTAATATTTCTGCACCTGGCATTATTACATTTCTTTTATTAAACAGCACTGGTCTAGAAGATCTAACAACTCCAGGCAAACTAATAAATTCATTTAGTTGGACCTGGATTTTTTTTTTTTTTTTAAGAAAGTAGAAAACATAAAGGAAGCTAAAAAGAGCATCTGTGTCAGAGTTTCCTTGGTTGTTGGACAGGCCTCACTTTCAGATCGGTAAACAAACTACACGCAAATTTGTTCCCTATTTGATAACATAAGCATAAGTCAGAAATATATTTAGAAAGACAATGTAAGACAGATGCCAGATAATGAGATCCCTGGCATGAGTTTAGGAAGAGTCTCTTTTCCACCACACCACAATACTCCAGAGAATAAAAATACCACATATTCAAAATCTTTTGCACTTTAGCCTGAATTTGAACTTTCCTATGAATCAAATGTAATTCACATTACTTGCTGATTACAAAAACTAATCTAGATAAAACTACTTACAGAAATTATAAGGAGTTTTTTTACTCTTCATAGAAACCATACCTGATCACTGTTATTTAAAAATGTCAAATTCAGAAATGTAGTAATTAAAAAGTAATCCATCCTAACATCATCCCTCAGATACAACCACTAACAAGTTTCCTGGACATATTTCCATACCTTTAATGGGACCTTTCCTCTACTAAATTTCTCCTAAACAATTTCCCTCTCTAAGAGACCTCATTCCCTCTGTAGACTAGCCCTGTTGGATCTGATGCTCTGGATAGAGCTTAATGTTGGCATTTGCAAATCTTGGCTAAATTTCTTACCAAGTTCAACAGCCTTTTATCTCTCCTCATATACCTTGACCCCTCCCATCTTTTATTATTGTCATCTTTATCTTTTTATACTTTCCACAATATCATTTCATCTGTTTCTTTTCTTGTCTCAGTAAACAATATTTTTCCTGTTTCTTTAGATGTGACTTCAGATATTTCCCTGGATTCTCTCTCCTACAAGTCTACTACCTAACTTATAAGCACTCTCTCCAAGGCCACTCTCCTGCTCCTTTATTGCTTTTTGCCACAGTCTAACATTCCAGCCATAACCTTCTGAATGCCCCCGTATATCTGTACCTTATGTTTAGTTCACCTTTCTGAGCCAATCTTCAGAGTCTCTGACCCCGGGGCATTTCTACATGGATGCCTGCCTTCCTCCTCCAACTCAACACGACAAATTCTAAGCCTGCTTGTTCAACAAAACCGAGGACCTACAGAGCATGCCCGTGTTTAAGAGCCTGCCACAATATCCCCTTCCTCCTTTCAGCACTAGAACCCCTATTTAGCTGGGTATTTGGCTGACCAGCTATCTTGACATTTGTCACAGCCTACCTTACACGTGGGTGCAGCCATGTGACCAAGGTATGGGCGATGGAATGTAGGGAGCAGTAAAATGCAGCCTCAAGAAGGAAGCTGAGGGAAGCAGATGTGGCTCAACCAGTTGGGCGCCCGCCTACCACATGGGAGGTCCTGGGTTCGGGTCCCGGTGCCTCCTAAAGAAGGAGCGCAGGCATCCACACGCGCTGCAACAAGCTAGATGTTGCACCCTGCCACACCGAGCTAGACGCCTGCACCCACCGCGCCGAGCAGACGCCTAAAAGAGCAAAGGCCACAAGGCAGTGGATGCCGCAGCCCACAGGGAGCGGATGTGGCTCAGGCTGTTGGGCACTCACCTCCCATGTGGGAGGTGCCGGGTTCGGTTCCCTGTGCCTCCTGGAGAAGGCGAGCAAACAGTCTAGAGAACCATCTGGGGGAGAAGAGGGATAAATAAAATAAATAAATAAAGTAAATAAATCTTTAAAAAAGAAAAAAAAAAAAAAAAAAAAGAAGGAAGCTGCTTGCCCTCCACTTCCTCCCTCCTTCTCTCTGACTAGAAGTTTTGGATGTGAACTATCATCAGCCATACTACACACAGGGTGGCAGCGAAACAACAAGAGAGCTGGGAAATGACTCCCTGAAACCTGGTGGGACGGAGCCACCCTACCTCCCCAGACTTCATGTGAAAGAGAGAAATTAATCTTTCACATTGATTAATTCACTGTACAGACAGCCAAGTCAGCATTTTAACTACTCCATCTCCTCTGCATCAGGCATTGTGCTACACCCTGGACTCAATGCCCAGAAAACAAAGAAGACTGAGACACACACCATCATCCTCTGCCCAGCCAGCTCACCTCACAGTCCCCAAACCTCAGTCAGCAGCAGCACCACGCCCCCACCACCCCAGCACCCCACCAGCCCCTCCAGCGGGATGGAGACCTTCCATCTGTCCCTCCTCTTCCTTCCCCATGTCCACTCCCACATCAGTTCCTCTGAGGCCCCCTCATCTTCGTTCCCCTCTTTCACTACCACCCTGGTGTGAGTTCTTTCACCTCCTCACAGATACAGCAGATACAGAACCAGGCCTGCTCTCAAACCATCTTCAAACACTGCTTTCCTCATCTTGCTCCCCTGTAAAATGGTTTACGGGCTCCTTATTTTCCTGCCCTACTCCACTGGCCAAGGACAAAGTCTGACAGCTCCCTGAGCCTGGGAGCTGCAGTGCCCTTCCTGGGACTCGCTTCTCTCCAGCTCCCGGCTCATGGGCTCCCACACGACTCAGAAGGGGCTGCCTGAGGAGCCTCTTTCTTACTCTCAGGTATTTTCACAAGATGGAGTATTTTCTTGCCATGACCTGTTACCACAACACAAGCACCTCTAGACAGTCTGACAACTGAGAACCCACCGAAGTTCAGTAACCATATGCTGAGCAAGTCAACCTCATCCAACCCACCGAGCCCGGCTCAGAAGCCCCGAGCCCTCTGGAAAAAGTCCCCACTCTTCGCTGTCATCAGAATGGCCTAGGTAATGAGGCCGCTGCCCATCCTCAGCATCAAAGCTCCACCCTTCCAGGCACAGCAACAGGAAGCTCGGCTCACCTTGCAGGGCGGCGAGACTGCGGCGAGGTGTCTTCGTCTGTCCCTCTGGAACGAGCAGAAGGGGGTGCTGGCCACCGGGCCAGGCGCAGTTAAGGGAAGGGGAAGCCTGGCCTGAAAGCCACCTCGCCTCGCTGTCCAGCACACGCCTCGCCCGCGGCCGCCTTGCCCCGCCGTGGCCTTAAAGCCCCCTCCCGCCTCTGTCGCCTCGCTCCAGCCACCTGCTAGGCGAAAGCAGCCCCGCAGAAATCACAGCCATCAGCACGTGCTTAGCTCAGACGTGACCGTCCTCCCGCCTCGGCCGGGCTGGCCCTCGCTGCTAGACTCTCCCTGTCCTGAGATCCCGGCGCCACTGTGCTGCATTGTGTGCATCAGGGGAAGGGGCAGAAGGACTCGCTTAAGCAATTTCCGTAACTTCTTACAGAATATTCTCCACACCCAAAAATCATTTTTCTTGAGGGTGGAGCCCTGGAATATGCATGTTTTAAAATTCCACAGGTGATAATGATGCAGATTTAGAAATCACTGAAAATGAAGCACTCAAATAATGGTTGAGCTGTGATCCTACTACTGAACTCAATTTGAGAACTTCAAGATATTAACTTCCTTAATTTCCTTCAGAATCATATCAAGACACCATAGTAAGCTGATGTAAACTATATTTATCATTTAAGTAACCAAAACCACAATTAAATAATCACCTAACCAATCAACAAAGGGGTTTGTTGTTAATATAGAACTTTTAAAATATATGTGTTTTATACATTTCACGGGGTAATTAAGATAATGCATCAAAGAGCACCATATTAAATATCCAATAAACAGATAACCTGAAGTTTCTGGTAGTTTCTTACAATCTAGTGAAATCACACACTAAATAAAGAAACTAAATAATTTGCTCCAGTCTAAATGCAGAGTCACAACAAAGATTTTGTTTTCCAATACCTAGTCCAGGGAACACATTGCTTTCCTCTGTAATGGCTTAGCATGGCCTTGCTAGAAACTGGATATTAGATTAGAGGGATAAATGACCAGACCCAATAATTCAAACCCTTCTCTGAGTAGGGTAAGATAAGAAGAGTCAACTATAGAGAGTACGTAAAGGTAAATTCCAAAGCAGAATTATAGAAGGTAAAAAGCTGGTGTTTCTCCCACAGATATTAGAGCACAAGGCAGTCTATTAAGAGAAATGCAATCAACAGTCAACAGATGCACAAAGCAGTCAAGAACACCAAGGAGAAATTAACATGCGAATATGAACAAATACAGAATAGTAAAACCAATCTAACAAGAAGCTTAAGAATGGAAGGCGGTGCAGAGAAATAATAATTCCTAGACTCGGGATTTCCAATGACTGATCCATATGGAAGTGGGAGATCTGTGTTTCAGCTCACGTTCTTTGCTGAAATTAGGAGCTATGTAACTTTGGACAAACTCTTTAGCCCACAGAGCACAATTTCACTATCTGTATAATATAGTTAATAATCATAGGCAAATTCCCATAATTTCAGACACTCAAACATGGTAACAAATGTGAAATATTTTATAATGTATAAAACATCTTACAAATGCAAGGTGCTGGTTTTATATTAAGTAGCTGAACAGCTAGCAGTTATATTTTACAATGCTGTCATGAGCACTTGAGCTTATTCCAACAAAAACACCACAGGGAATTGAAAGAGATAAAGAACAAATCTCTAGAATTAATAAACCCATACACCCTTGGGAATATATAACGTTTCTATAGAACTCTTCAGATGTAGGCCTTCTAGTAACTTTGATTTGGATTTGATTTTCTTGCTTTGGAAAGACAAATTCATCTCTAGATTTCTGATCAGTAAGAATTAGGAACTAAGAACCCTCTCTGAACTGCCTGATACTATTTTATGGAAATAGAAGACATCTTAAATCTTAAATAGTTTACACTCAAAAGTGAAGAATGCTTGCATGAGATTTCTTCAGGTTTTTTAGTCCACCCCCACAACCTAGGAGGATCACAGTTCTATTTACACTACCAACTTCTCCCTTCCAGATTTACAGTTAAACCCTAGGGCAAGGTGGCAGACCTCACCGGCAGCCAACAGCAGTCCAAGCCACTGCAGACCACAGAAGAAATTGACACCCCACCTAGGAGCCATATCTCTGGTCTATCTGGTTGGCACCAGACCATCCTATCTACTTGGGCAGCCCTAGCATGGTTTGCTAATTGATAAGATCACATTTGACAAGAAGCATCTAAAAGTCCACCTTCAAAATAAAGCATCTTCTACTCTGACAAGGTTTATCTGCTTCTTAACTTGGGCCCGAATGTGCCTATTGGCAGAGGCATCAAGTACGTAGGGCAGATGTGGAAGCCACCTCCTCAGCCCTGCCTTGAGTCTGAGTCTGCCTCCGAAGGAGACTGACAGTTGTGGTATTTAGTAAGGTTACCAAGAAGACCTAGCCTGCCAATCTCGTTGGCTTGATTGCCTTGATGTAAATTTCAGATTTCAGCTTTGAAAGCTCTGTCTCTTGGTTCTAATAGTATCTGGGGGCTGCTGCTCCTTAACTGAGTAGCTGAGTAGGTTAATTGTTTCAACCTCTCCTGGCACCATTTTCATGATTGCTTTTATTCTAATTTAGCCTGTTATCCTGATACTGGTCTCTGGTTCCATATCCCAGGTTCTTCCCTCTAATTGGCAGCAAGAATTTCACATAATTACAAATAAGTTCAATGAGCCATCATCTTCCCAAATTAAAGACTATTATCCATCTGGCTAGCAGTCGTTTCTTAATAATAGTAATATCTCCCTCTACTATATTTTGCCATTCAATATACCATTGCAATCAATGTTACATCAGAAATACATGTTATTTTTTTTTAAAAAAAAGCAAATGATTTAACAATATAAAAGGGATTTGGTAAACAACTCTAAGAAATATGGATCTTTAACAGTAGCTAGATGTACCTCAAAGAGAGGATGGTGCCTACCTCACATACAAGATCAGCCAAATTTAACCAATGATCTGATTCTTCTCTCCTGCACCTCAGAATGCAAGTTATTAAAGAAGAGGAGCCTGTTATAAATAAATTCAAGTCAAATGGAGAAATTATACAACAGCTTTAGGCATAGAGCATATTCAAATCATACCTGCCCAAATAATAACAGCTATTATGGATTGATTCACAGAAGAAAGCAATGCTCAAAATGGTAAATTACTGAAAGACCCAAGAATATGACTGGCAGGCTGGAGTTGCCACTGCTCTGCCTAACTCCAAAGCCACTAGCTTTCCCCTACTCTAGGCTGCTTTCACCATGTGCACACATACTTGTTATAAAAGACCTTTAAATAACACAGCATCCAACACAGCACAAGTATTCTCTAAAGAAAAAAAATGAAGGAACACCTTGAGCTTTTGGTCGTTTTTATAGGGATAAGTTTAAAAGAAGTAGAAATTCAGTTCATAACTTCATCATTAACTTCTCCTTTCTTAGACTAAACTGGAACATTTAGAATGTTCTTGATTTTTAAATTCCTGACTTATCATATCAATTTCTCCTTTCATAGGCAAAACAGAAGCATTTAGGATGATTTTTTAAAATCAAAACCAAACAAGAAAACAAGAGCTCAAAGTAATCTCAAACATACTGAAGGGAAAAAAATGGCATTAGGTACATATATTAATAAAATTTTTATTCTACTAAGTTGCATTTCAAATTTCACATACCATTTTAAAAAACCCTCTAGCAACACAGCTAGAAGATTAAATCCTGCTAGACTCTTAAAATAAAATGCTTATCTAATTAAAACCAACTATCATAAACTCCCATTCTTCTCCATTTTTTAAAGCATAGAGAAGACATGCAGAGATGTTTAAAGTCCTTGATTGAAAAAGATATACAATCTTCTCTTTCATATTTTTTCAACAGAACCTTTTGCCAACTTAGCTAGTTTTGTCAGGTAGAATAAATACAATATATAAATTGGTTCTTCACCATTTCAAATTTACATGTCAACTTGGCCAGGTTATAGCATCTAGTTGTTTGGCCAAGCAAGCACTGGCTTGATTGTTACTGTGAGAATATTTGTTGGATTTAAATCATCAGTAAGTCGATTGCATCTATGGCTGATTACATCTACAATCAACTGAGGAGACTGCCTTCAACAGTGAGAGGTCTCATCCAATCAGTTGAAGGCCTTAAAAGGTAAAGTGACAGTTTCAGCAGTCAAAAGAGAGAATTGCCATCTCTACTTCAGCCAGCCAGCTTCTCCTGGGGAATTCATCAAAAACCTTCACCAGAGTTCCCAGCCTGCAGCCTCCCTATAGAATTTGGACTTGCCCTCCCCACAGTCGCATGAACCAATTCCTATTTATAAATCTCATAATATTTATATAATATATACACACATATATATCTCCTGTGGGTTTTGTCTCCCTAGAGAACTCTGAATAATATGCATGATATCACCAAAACATTTGGGTATTAAATATGTGTCTACAGAGCATGGGCATTAGCATCTCACTTCATAGTTCAGTATTATCTGAATGAGAGATGTTAATTATCAGAAATAAAAAATATGATACAGATTGATACAGATAAAATCCGCTGGTCAATGACAACCACAAAGGAAAAAGAAATTCTTATTGAGAACTTTTTCACATTTATGATTATCATTTTTTAATGGCACCTGTATTAAATACTATATGGCACATAAGCAAAGGGCTTTATGGTATTCATTCTTTTAATCATCACAAAAACTCGAAGTAGGTACCAGTACTGTCCACATTTTACAGCTGAAATGACTTGCTCAAGGCCACAACATAGTTCTTAAGCGGCACAGTCAAGATGAGCATTGGCAATCTGGCTCCAGAGGCGTCACTCTCAGCCACAGCCCTGCACTCCACTGACCTTCAAAATGGAAAGCACACTGTTGCCAAGGATTCTCACATGCCTTGCTGCGTTTCCCCCATTTACTCAATGTCCTGTGTAATATTCAACTAAGGGCAGGTGAAACATATAAAGAGAATAAGTTATTTTTCAAGCAGGTAGCTAAAAAAGCAACCCTTAGACCATAACCCCAGATTGAATATTCTGCTTTACGAATTACTCAATTTCAAAGAAAATATGAAAAACAAACAAAAAACAAAACAGCTTCCTTCCTTTGTAGTCATAACAATAGCAAAGTGCCAGTGAAACATTTAGATTAAAAGTATTATGGAGAAGAGGTTAAATACCCAGGAAATGAACAACCACCTAGCATAAGTTTATTGACTAGATTGTATAATCAATTTTTATTTATTCAGTGAATGATTATTCAGTTTGCGTGTAATTCCAGCATTCTGCTTTCCCTTCTACACTCTAGCCATCAGCACAGCATGGCTTTTTGGCCCTTCCACAGAGACTAAACTTGATTTCTGGCTCATCTGTTGGGTATCCCGGTGATCTTGGCACTGTGAAGATAGAGAGGTGAAATTACATTCGATCCTACCCTATGGAGGAACACATTTCCAGCTTTCTGTAAGTCTATAATATTTATTTTTGGAAATGACATATTGACTAAGCAACTGACTGATTTTCCAAAGACTTGCTAGAGTTTAGAATTAAAAGAGAGATAAACATTGACTTATCAGTGAGTTAATTTATGGTGCTCATTGTTAGGGAATAAAAGTTTCAAAATGTGCTTTTAAGTCTTTACAGACCATTTTCAGGGATTATATGTTTAGCTTTTTCCTTTCTTCAACATTTCCATTTAAAGAAAGTTATCAAAATGTACCAAATAAGGAACGGATGTGGCTCAAGCAGTTAAGTACCTGCTTCCCACATGGGAGGTCTGGGGTTCGGTTCCTGGTGCCTCCTGAAAACAAAAACAAAAAACAAACAGCAAGCAAAGCAAATGAAAAAACCAACTCAGGGTTGCCGATGTGGCTCAGGAGTTGATCACCGACTTCGGCTTCCATATATGAGGTCCCAGCACCTCAAAAGAAAAAAAAAAAATGTACCAAATAATTCTGTCACATACCTGTCTAACCACAGTCAAACCATTAAGTATCCATATCCCTGAGGCCATCCTCAGTCTACTGTCTCCAGTCACATGTTAGTGGTTTGCTGCTCAATAAAGAATTCCTCTAAACTGGTTACTGTTTAAAATTTTAATTTTAAAAATATTTTACTGAAGTATTACTATAGTTATACTCAAGAATATAGTAAAATTAATTTTTTGTAAATGTATACAAATTTGTAGCCATCATTCTGATTCATATATGGAATATTTCCAGCACCCCTGAGGGCTCCTCTTCATAATTACTCCTTTTGAATACTCCTCCAGAAAGTCCCTTTTCTGGACTTCTATTGCCACAGATCACTTAGGCCTGTTCTTGAACATCATATAAATCAAAACATACTGTTTGTATTGGACTTTGTCTACGAAATCCATCAATGTTGTTGAGAATAACATTAGGTTGTTATTTTTTGTTGCTTTGTAATATAACATTGTGTGGACCTTTGGAGAGTTTCCATTGTAGAACTGTTATAAACAGTACTAATATGCGCATTCTTACAAATGTCTTTCTATGGGCATATGAACTCATTTATCTTGGATGTACACACCTAAGAACAAAACTGCAGGATCACAGGGTATAGATATTAGACTTTAGTATTTACTACCAAATAGTTTTCCAAGGTAGTTTTACTTGTTTGGAATTTTAGTAGACCAACTAACCAAATGAACAAATAAAACCTAGCCCTTTTCAACAATTCTTAAATATTTACAAACAGTTATGTTGAAATTATTCAATATCTCACAACAAAACCACAATATTAAATAAAGGCAACCAAGAGCCTATAAGCCAGTTAAGTGTTTTGGAAAACCATTACACATTTCAATGATTCCCAATATCACATCTACAAAAACATACATGTGAAGGTTAAATGTACTTACTAAGTTAGGTATTCAACAAATTAACTTTTAATTCCTTTTTCCATGATCAATGGCTGAACATACAGAAGCAATGATATGGGCATACACAGTGTTATATGTATTTTAAGTGTCCATAAATATAAATTGAATAAATTTCAAATGGGTAGCTAAATCATGTTGATTGTAATTTCTAAATGTGCCTTAAAGCAACCCTTTCTTCTCTATCATCATTGCCTTCATTTGAGCATCATTATCTAGGTTAGCATTATCTAGCATCATGATCTAGGGTTAGAGTTCTAGCCCTAGAACCCTATAATCAGCTGCATAAATGTGTTTGATTAAACATACTTTTAATTATCTTTGCGTATACAAGCGTGGATTTCCCTCCCTGTTCATGCTACTTCACCCCTAAAATCTGTGGGTAATATGTTCTAGAAGACTAATTTTAACCTAAACCTGATCAAAATCACAAGGAAGCATATTGTCTTTTAAAAGATTCATTCAAAAGTCAAAAAGAATCAGATGAAGTTTGGGCATGACAAAAGTCAGTATCTTCCAGCTCAGGGTTATTCTAGTGAGCTTAGGGCAGCAAGAAGGTAAAGAAACTCACATACCTGCTATAATTCTGCATATAGGGCTCAACTCTGTCTTTTTCCTAAAGGCCAGTCTATCCCCCAAAAGCTACAGTGCTAAGCCTAGTGCTTGGTACAGCGTAAGTATTCAATAAATAGTCATGGCATGTATCGCTGCCTCATGGAATCTCTGGTTATCTTACTGCCCATATGAAATTCCCTAACATCACTACACACTAACCCAATCTGAAGGGAATGCTTTTGTGCCCTGCTCTGTAAGTGATTCCATCCCAGGATTAACAAAAGGCCAGCTGAGGTATTCAATTAGCCTACTTCCAAAAGGGGAAGATACTAAAAATTAAACAGCAATAAACAAAATGCAAAACTACTTTGCAGGCAAAAATCTGATAATAAACAAGTCCCAGATCTATAAAATTATGTGGGTTGTGCTAAGGGGTAAGAGGAGAGCAATGGCAGCTGATTTGCTAAGGCAAGAATGATCCAACCATTTTCTAAGTTGGTGGCACTCACTTGACTATACCTGTAAATTGTTCAAGAATCATCAACAGAGAACACTGACAATCGAATAAATGGATTAACTCTTACAAAGACAGAACTGTTACCCCAGGCTTCAAATCATTTTTCTGTTTCATGAGACAAGAGGGTAGAGGGGTTGAGTGTTTCAGTATCTCAAGGACTCAAGATCCAAAGCCCAGCCCCTTCCAATTGTCTAAAAGATGACAGCCCTCCCTACCTTTAGTACTTCCACTCTTAACTCCTCTTAATGAAAGCAACACTGATTCTGCTAAGGAGATGGAAGGGAAAGGTTACATTCAAATTCCTAAAGGCACTTCCAGAAACAGCTAAACTAGCAGTAGCCAAAAAGAGGGAAATAAAATTTCTGAAAGACAACCCTAAATCAGCTGAGTTTACACATGGCATTTTCAAAATGCCTAATGACTAATAAATAGTTTGTTCTTGAGGCTGGTGATGGACCCAGATATAGGTGTCTCACGGTTCTTAGGGGCCTGTTCTTAAGGAAAGCTAAAAGTTTCCATCCTGAAAAGAATGGATAAGTGCTCATGAGGGGAAAGAAAAATCCATTTTGAGGTAATTACCTGAAAGGAAATCACCTTTTCACCAACGGAACTAAGTGAATGCAAAGAACCAAAGCCATGCCAAAAAACAAAACTGTCAATGGAATCGCATGCCTCAGCTTGCAGGGTAAATCACCAGTGGACTTAAACTTGCTTGAGATATGAATCACAGACAGCATATCCTTTATATCCATCCCCATTATAAACACAAGGTAATTCTATACAAAAACCGTCTCCTGAGAAAAAATTGACATGAATAGACATGAATAATAGACATGAATAATCTCATATTCAAGATTGTGAAAACTGAAAAAAAGAAACTACATGAATAATTAGGAGGGTCTTCTGCCATCCTTCCTTTGATTTGGGTGGGAGACAAGATTAGAGATGAATCCTTATTCTCAGAAGGACAGACTGAATTCTATACTTGAAGACGTGAACATCTTCAGGTCCATGCCCTTCACTAATGCAAGTTTACACATTTAACTCATGTAGCTGATCTAAATGAAAAGAGTCTTAAAACAAAAGACAAAACAAAACCAAAAGAATAAATTCTACAATTCTACAAATACTTTCTAACTTCATCCCAGATTGATATCTTGGTCTAAAAGTCCTTCTAGTTAATTACGAAATGATGACATCCATGTACTTTTTCTCAACCTGTGTATGAGGATGCCATGGGGCAGTATGGAGCTACCCTTGGCTTGATGTAATATCCCAAGAATCCTCCTTTTCCCCTTTTCTCATTTTTGAACCAGAGGCTAGAAAACTGGTAACCAAAGTAGAGTCAAGAAAGAGAAGGAATTGGGTTTATAAAACATGAATGAGGTAATAAGGTCAGGAAGAAAGGTTCGCATGGGACACCGGTATTACCCTCATCTGATTCACCCTGGTTTTCTGATTATAATTAGTCTGTGGACACATTGATACACACGTCTTTGTGGTGACTGCCGAAAGTTTTTCTCCCTAAAATATTCAGCTGAAAGAAATAACAATTTCCTAAAGTGGAAGTTATAAGATCATCACTCACTGTCACAACTATGACAGATACGATATATGCTCCTTTGTGGTAGAAAAGGAACAGACATGCAAACTCAAGACTGTATTTGGGCTTAAAGAGACACAAATTGGCATCCTCACAAAGAATGCTCAGGGGCACTCACCCTTCCAAGGCCTCTTTCCCTTTCTTCTACAATGGGTTTTCCCTTTTCTGGAAGTTCTCTACACCCTTGATATCTTCTCCGACAGAAGTTCTGCCCAGTGTGTAAAATTTCTTTGGCCATTCTCACCTTTTTCTCCTCTTTTCAGGGGTCATCAGGAAGAAGGTAAGAATCATGGCGAGGGTAGGGGGGTTGAGTATCACCTGAGGAGGTTGTTAATGCAAAAAAAATTCAATAATTTATTCGAATTTTTTCTGCCTTTAAAAAAAATTTTTTTTTGCTTTGTCCACCCTCCCAACCCCCCCCCCAAAAAAAAAAATTGGCTGAAGGACAGTCTGATTGAAATGGTTGAAAATGAATGGAATTATTATCATGGTTATCACAGAGTTAAAAATACATTATCAAGAAAAAGTATCCAGGAGAAAATTAATTCATGCACCATAGCAATTCTGTCCCTGCCCACATCTCTTTCATCCATCCATTTGAAAGCCTCATTCTCATGTACCCTAGATTTTAAAGAAACTATATGAAATATACAGAGTACCACTAGTAGGTATTATCCATAGTTGTGACGAACCCATTTGCAAAGTTCCCAGATCACTGGAATGGTCTGCTTTGTTTGTCAACATGGGAAGGGCATCAGTGGGCAATATTTGAGAAGATCTGTCCCTTGCTTGTTTTTTGTTTTGTTCTCTTCTGCTCTGTTTTTATGGACATATAGAAAGAGAAGGAACATAATGGTCTGGTTTTTATCCCTAATTAGATAGGGAGTCCAGGCCTTACTTCTTGTTAATTAATTGAGTTTTTCAGAATAAGTAACAATCTTTTCAAATATCAACTTTTTCCCTGAAACTTATAGTCTGAGCTTTTAGAATGACAATATGTTACTTCCTTCAAATGACTTCTTTGGAGTTGGAAAAAAATGAATAAAACAAGGAGAGAAAGAGAGATGGTTTTACATGCTTTGAAAAGGAAACTTAAAAAGCAAGACAGACACATTCACTTTCTAATAACTTGAATTTATTAAGTGCCTGTGAAAGTTGAGTGAATGAAAAAAGCATGAGTAATACATAAACAACATACATATTGTGTTTTGAAAAACACAATATTCATGTGAGTAAACACATTGAAGAGATCAAATAAATATATGGAAAAAGACTCAGTCACACCACAGTAGAGTGAATACAAAAGACAGTGATGACAGTGACAGATTCACTACAGCTTTGGGTGGCCCCATGGAAAAAAAACAAACGTGGAGTAGACTATTTTGAGGAAGGAGTGGTATAGTTACTAAAACAGGGGAGTGAAATCTGTGAAAACCATATTATTAACCTCAAAACTGGCAAACATGACCTGTAAAGCTGGATTAAAAAAAAAAAAAAAGACAATTAAAAAAAAAACCACACAACAAATTACTGTTTGGTATGTGTCATGTATTACATATCCTTTCTACAATTTTTCATATGACAAAATGGTTGTGTATGGTTGCCATACACAAAATACAACTGTATCTCAACATGCCACAGAGAAAATAAAACAGATTCTTAACCAATCTGAAATTGTAAGTACACATGAGAGAGCAGTACTCATTCCTCCTGGAAATGATAGTGACAGAGACAGCATAGTCAAAAAAGTTTATAAATATATGGGAAAAAAAATTTTAAGTTGATATTTAACTTTACACTGTTGCCTAATGTGATTTCAAAATAAGAAGATGGAACAAAGAGAAGATATTCAATCATATAAATGTCAGAATACTCATGGTAAATACAGAATATCAGTAAAACTATTTCCTGAAATAAAACAATGAAGAAAACATAGGGAACATGTTACCAGAAGGAAAACAAGTGTTGAGGATAAATGAGTTCAAGAAGTACCTAGAAATGCTTTCAAGAAGAGGGGGAGTTTTTTGAAAGGACAAACTCAGAAACAGGATAACGACCTGATAAGTTTGACAAGAAGTCTTTCCCTTAACTTCTTTTTGGGGTCCTTGAAGACTTTTGTTTAATAAAATGGCAGCAAAGAGGATCACTGTACACAAGGGCTTTTCTCTGCTTAGGGGGGAAACCTCGCAATCAACTAAATCTGAAGCTTGAAAATGAAAACTGTCAAGTCAGTTCAAAACTTAATTATTATTTCAAGTCATCACTTTAGTCACTCCAAACCCCTGAGATATCACTCTGGATTGAATAGCTCAAATTTCTGTGCCTTCAAAGCTATGTTTTTCCTCCTAGTTAAATGCGTTATTTTAATTTTCCCAAAACTATAATTTACTTTTAAATTGCCTATTTTACATTAACACCTATTTCCTTCACTGATACATTCAGAATAAGCTGAAACCACCCTGTCTTTTGAATATTTTTTCATGCTTATTTTATAATGATCAAATTTTGTTCATTCTTGGTAGGAAATGGGGGATATATTCCTAATCTTTTTAAAAGGGGAAATTTCTGATTTGGTCTTACAATTGGCTGCTTTGCATTGTTTTCTTTTTGGAAGACTTTACAGAGTACAAAGAGACAGTCAAATGACAGTTTTTTGTTTGGTTTGTTTCTTTATGGAATATAGGGAACATTTCTAGCTACCTGCCTCGTGTGTGGCAACTTTCAAAGAGAAGCTGGCATTACTGTAAGACAGAGGATTTACTTACAAAAAAAGAAAACACCAAGTCAGTCTGGCATTACCCAGGTAATAAATGCAACCTAACTTTCAAAATGAGAGCTACTTTGTCTTTCCATGCTAGTTCAAAGGAAGGAGACCAGCTCAAATCCCAGTTTTATGAGATCTGTGCCCATCTAGGCTGTAAATGAAAGGCTGATAATTTAATGATAATTTAAAAAGCACTCAGCTGCAAATGGATCTCAACACAAATTCTAGCTTCTAGGGGTGCTTGAAGAACATGCTAGTTTCAATTTTTCTTTTTTTGGCACTAGAAAAAAGCAGGAGAAATTCCATCCTAATTACGAAAAGCTTGACTTATAACAGTAATTGATTAAACTGCTTAAAATCTTGGTAGAAGGGGCTACGAATAAAGAAATCAACATTGTAAAGGAAAGTCCTAAAAAAAATAGCTATTTTGTACTAAACTTAGGCCTAAGAAACTATTAAAAATGATCTATTTATCTTTTGTGAAAAAATTTAATGGCATTAGAATCCATGTGGAGAAAGACATAAAATCATACATAAAGACTGCCATAGGGATCAATTAAAAAAAAAAAAACTTTCCTACATTCCTGCTAATATATATCTCAAAACACAATGATTTTTATGATTATAGAAAGAAAAATTGAGAAAAAGAGATGGCTGAACACTCTGCAAATCCTTGGCTGACTTTAGCTCTTTGTGTTCGCATTTTATCTTCGTTTATACTACTCTCATTTTCTTGCCCAAAAACTTTTGGGTAGCAAGATTTACACTGTAGTCTGCTAAGGTGTGTTTTCTAAAATGATACTTTTAAGTCACTTTTATTGCCCTAGTTAAAATTTGTCAACTATGAAAGGGTAGCAAAGGCATTTCATTCATTTTTTAATCCTGGAAGAACCCCATATAAAATTATTTAATAGAACAACCAAACTTAGTCATTTTTATGTTTGAGGCTGCAATGAGAAGCAAATTAAACCCTGGTTCTTTTATGAATGCATCACTAACTGATACTGATTTCCAAGGGAGTGTCCAACACTTAGATGAGGGTAGGGTGATGGTAGGGAATGCTGAAGAGTGCCGGTTGGGACCATTTTGATTTTTGCCTTTAAATTTAGACACAATAAGATAAATCTCCTCTACCACATTTATCTGTGCAATAAGTAAGTTAAAAACACAGAAGTCTTTAAATTTTGCTTTCAATCCTCTTTCTTATGAAAGGACTTGAGGGAAGAAAGATTCTTCAAGACTTAAATCAAGCAATAAACTGTTTGGTAGTGAAAGTTAAACCAACAGTGGCTGAACTGTCACAGTGAATCTATCTTCTGGGTCATCCTGGGGATTGTGTGACTGTCCTCACAAGCATTCGAGTTTTCTAAAAGGGTTTTTGTTATATTCCCAGAGCTCATCCTCTTAAACAGAAAAATCACAATCCTTCATCAAAAGCAAAGAGAAAGAATAGAAATTTTTCTTTCAGAGGTTAAGGAACCCTTGCCTAAAAAACTACATTATTTTTTAAGTTATGAATAGCTTACATTTTTTACTATATCTTTTTAGAGGGAAAAAAAGTACATCTTAAAGTGATCTGGGTTTCTAAAACAATATTACTTATCTAGAAAATTATAGTGTGACCTCATGATTACTTTATGAATAACTAGAGCTGCTGAAAAAAATCACTTTCTCTTAAGAAAAATATATATTTACTGGTAAATATCTTCACAGGTCAATTAATACTTGGAATTCTCAAATTTTGCTTCTAAAATTTCCTCTAGTCACCTTTCAAAGATGCAAATAAGAGAAAAACTAATCAATTCAAAATTATATCCATAAAAAATTCAAAAGGATACTGACACATTCCTTGTGTCAAATTGTGAAGAAATACAAGCTATCAAACAACCTTTGGAAAACACTTTACTGAAATATAGTTCACATACTATACAATTCACCTATTTAAAGTGGACAATTCAATGATTTTTAGTATATTAAAGAGGTTGTACAACCATCCCCATAACCAATTATAGAACATGTTTGTACCGCTAAAAGAAATCTCCATTGCTCGTACAGGTGGTAGATTGACTCATGCCCCACCCCCCAAACAAGCCTGAAACACCGGTCCTGTGGGTGTGAACTCATGTGTAAAAAGGACCTTTGGAGATCTTATTTAGGTGAGAACAAATTGAATCAGGGTGGGCATTAATCCAATATAAGGAGAGGAATTCTACCCAGAGACATAGACAAGTGAGCAGAAGAGGTAGAATCCAGAGGAGGAGAAAGGAGCCAGTTGTCAGGTGACAGAGGCAGATACTGAGCCACCACCAGAATGCTACAGACTTCAGAAAAAGCCGAAGTATGGCTTGCCAATACTTTGATTTTGAACTTCTAGTCTGAGTCTCAAAACTGAGACAATAAATTCCTGTTATTTAGGCCAATCAGTTTGTGGCATTTGCCATAGTAGCCCTGGCACATTTAACTTTTTGAGAAACGGCCAGACTGTTGGCAAAGAGGCTGAGACGCTACGTTTCCATCAGCAATGTATGGGAGTTCCAATTTCTCTACACCCACATAAGCACTTACTGTCTTTTCAATTATAGCCATCCTAGTAGATGTGAAGTAGTGTCGCACTGTGTTTTGTTTGTTTGTTTGTTTGTTTGTTTGTTTGTTGGTGTACCATTCCTGGAGTTACTGCAATACCAGGTCAATGTGTGGAGTGAACGGAGCAAGTTCCCCCATTCTATCTCCCTGCTCCAAAAATCCATTTAATGTATTGTCCTCAGGTAGAGGACATATCAGATATAAAACTAATAAGAACAGATGCTATACTTGATTTTAGCCCAAAGGCCTAGAAGCCAGGCACTGTGGTCTTGATTTGCATTTTCCCTAAAGATAATGATTTGGAGCATCCTTTCATGTGCTTGCTGGCTGTTGGTATATCTTCTTTGGAGAAATGTCTATTCAAATCCTTTACCCATTTCATTAATTGAGTTGGCCTTTTTGTATTGAGTTATAATTTTTCTTTATATAACTGGATACAGATTCTTATCAGATATATAATATGCAGATATTTTCTCACACTCTGTGGGCTATCTTTTCATTTTTTGATGTTATCATCTGTAGCAAAAAAGTTCTTAATTTTAATGAAGTCCAGCTTATCTGTTTTCTTTTGTTGTTTATGCTTGCTTTTAGAGTTATAAGAAACCATTGCCAAAGATTTACTCCTTTGTTTTCTTCTAAAAATTTTACAGTTTTAGCTATGTTGTTTATGATCCATTTAGAGTTAACTTTTGTGAATGGTATGAGGTATACATTCAACTTCATTCTTTTTATGTGGACATCTAGTTGACCCAACACCATTTCTTGAAAAGACTATTCTTTTGTCCTTTTAGTGTCTTGGCTTCATCATCAAAAATCAATATATCTCAAATAAATTGATTCATTTCTGGACTTTCAATTCTATTCCATTAACCTATTTGCGAATACTTATGTCAGTTTCATACTTTCTTCATTACTCTAGTTTTGTAGTAAACTTTAAATTAGGATGTGATAGACCTCCAACTTTGTTCTTCTTTTCCAAGATTGTTTCGGCTATTCTGAGTCTTGTGTATTTTCATATGAATTTTTAAGATCAGTTTGACAATGGTTGCCAAAAAAAACAAAAGCAAAAAATGCAGGTGCGGTGTTGCTAGTCATTGCATTGAATCTGTAGGTCAATTTAGTGAGAATTGCTATCTTAAGAGTATCAAGTCTTCCAATTCATGAACATGGGATGTCTTTCCATTTATTTAGATCCTCCTTAAATTTTCTCCAACAATGTTTTGTGGTATTCAGTGCACAAGTCTTGTATTTCTTTTGGTAAACTTGTATCTAAATTTTTGTTTTTTATAATTTTTAAGGCTATTTTTAAGTGGAATTATTTGATTATTTTTTCAGAAAGTTGATTAAGTATGTAGAAATACAATAGATTTCTGAGTATTGTTTGTATATCATGCAACCTTGCTGAACTCCTTTCTTAGTAAGAAATCTTCACTAAAAGATTTTTAGTGAATTCCTAGGTCGTTTTACAGACAGGATCATGTCATCTGCAAACAGAGGTCATTTTTTTAATTCTTCCTTCCTAATCTGGGTGCCTATTAAAAAAAAAATTATTGGCTTACCTAAATACCATGGCTAGACTCTCCAGTGTACTATTAAACAGAAGTGGCAGAGCACCAAGCCTTGTTTTCTTCTTAGAAGGAAAGCATTCAGTCTTTCACCCTTAAGTATGATGTAAGCTGCGGGATTTTTATTAAGACACTCTATAAGGTTGGGGAAATTTTTTCTACTCCTAGTTTGTTATTTTCAATCATGAATTAGTATTAGATTTTGTCAAAAATCTTTTTCTGCATCAAATGAGATTATCATGTGGCTTTTATTCTTTATTCTATTGATATGATATATTTATTGATTTTCAGAGCTAAACCTTACATGCTTGGTATAAATCCCACTTAGTCACAATGTGTAATCCTTTGTATATGTTGCTGGATTCAGTTTGCTAGCATATTTTCAGGATTTTTGTGTCTATATTCATAAGGGAGCAACAGGTTTTCTTTCTTGTGATGAATTTGACTAATCTTAATATAAGGGTAATACTGATCTCATAGAATGAATTAAAAAGTATTCTCTCCTGTTCTATTATTTGGAAGAGTTTGATAAGGACTGGGGTTATTTCTTTTTTGAATATTCGGTAGAAATTGCCAACAAAGCTATCTGGGCCTGCAGTTTTGTTTTTGAGTAGTTTATTATTATTATTATAATTAATTAAAACTCTTTACTTTTTATAGGCCTATTCAGGTTTTATTTTTTCCCCAAGTCAAAGTTCTAAGAATGTGTCCATTTCATTTGTTATCTAATGAGTTGGCATATAGTTGTTCATAGTGTTCCCTTATAACCCTTTTTATTTCTTATGGCCAGTTGTAATGTCTCATCTTTCATTCCTGAGTTTAGTAATTTGAGTCTTCTCTCTTTTTGTCTTGGTCAGTCTAGCTAAAGGTTTGTCAGTTATGCTTAACTTTTCAAAGAATCAGCTTTTAGTTTAGCTGATTTTTCTCTACTGTTTTTCTTTTCCCTATCTCATTTATTTCCCTATATATTTATTTCCTTCACTCTGCATGCTTTGGGTTTAGTTGGGTTTATGTTTTTAGTTTCTTAAGGTAAAAGTTTAGCTCATTGATTTGAAATCATTCTTCTTTATTTAATACAAGTGTTTAGAGCTATAAGTTTTTCTCTGAATACTGCTTTCAATGCAACCTGTAAGTTTTGGCATATTGTGATTTATAGTGTTTGCTAATTTTCCTGTGTTTTCTTCTTTGATCCATTGGTTATTTAAGAGTATGCTGTTTAATTTCTACATATTTGTGAATACTTTAAAAGTCTGCTGTTGCCCACCTTCCAGTTCACTGAACCCACCCAGGACAACTAACAAGGAGGAGATGATGGACAACCACCATACCAAGGAACTGAGAGAGTCTACAACTTCAAGCAAGAGAGTCCCATCTATCAGTCATGTGGGATGGAAGCCTCCTCTCAGTTAGACGTGAAGTGGGCATCTCCATCCCAGAATCCTCAGGATGGGGGAATGAATTATGGACTAAAGTAGATTTACTGGTATTCTACTATAGACTTACTGTGATTCAACCAATGGAAGAAATTATATCATTAATGTGGAGGCAGTGGTCACTGGAGATTCTGAGGGCAGGGAGAGGGAAAAACAGGTGTAATATGGGGGCATTTTCAGGACTTGGGAATCATCCTGAATGACACTGCAATGACAGATACAGGCCATTATATATCTTGCCATATCCTACAGAACTGGGTGGGAGAGAGTATAAACTACAATGTAAACTCTAATCCATGCTTAGTGGCAATGCTCCAAAATGTGTTCATCAATTGCAATGAATGTACCACACTAATGAAGGATGTTGTTAATGTGGGAAAATGTGGGAGGTATGGGGAACGGGGCATTTGGGAATCCTGTAAAATTTTTTATGTAACATCTATGTAATCTAATACATATATATATTTTATATATATATAATATATATATATATTATATATATATATAAAGTTTTGCAAAGAAGGAAACCAGAAGTTTTGCAAAGAAAAAAAATTAAAAAGTAAAAAATAAAAATTCTAATGTTAAAAAAAGTCTGCTGTTGACTTCTAATTTAATCTCACTGTAGTCAGAAACATATTTTTCCAATCTCTTTTAATTTATTAAGGCTTCAGACCTTTTAAATTTATTAAGGGAACACTGTCATAAACATGGCAATATAAGACATCCTCTGGAAAAAAACTCCCGACAGATTCAGTGAATAAAAGGACAAATCCCACTTGCATAGAACTCTGGAGGACAGTAGAGACTGGAAAGGGACTTCACAAAAGCTGGATCAAAGAAAAAGAAAAATATAAGGTAGGAAATTGCCATTCAGGATGCACCAGTCTATTCCCCTCCCATTCACTTGGCCCCATGCAGCTTGGGAGTCTCTCAGGGGCAGAAGCCTGGGTCCCTCCCATCACAGACACTGACTATAGGGTCACTCAAAGCAGCTAGTTAGAACCCCACCAGTATTCATGCACAGGGACCCAAGTCTGCAAAGACTCGTGGCAGAATACAAGCCACTGAGGAGTGCTGCATACCAAAGTACTCCCCAGGGGTGGGGTTTGGGGGAAGAAACCACGGCAGAACAGGTGGCAAGTGGAGCATTCACTCAATCCACTTTCTGTTGGCTGGACCACTTAAATGCAAAACGGACTTTTCTGCTGTGACCCAACTCTCTGGATTGATCCCATCTGGCTCCTGTGGATGATACAAAAACAGGGAAGAAATAGGAGGCAGAAAAGATTCAAAGAGAAAAAGAAGGGGGGCTTAAGCATAATTGCTGTAAGACAGGAGGACCTCAGACACGAAAAGTGTAAGGAAAAGTATGGCACTCAATTTAAAGAAATCATAGGGGGAAGCGGCTGTGGCTCAATCAGTAGGGCTCCCGTTTACCATATGGGAGGCCCCGGGTTCGGTTCCCGGGGCCTCCTGGTGAAGGCAAGCCCGCCCGCGCGGCGTGGTTTGCTGATCCAGCGAGCACAAGCAGCAAGGGGGGATAAATGAATAAATAAATAAAATCTTTAAAAAAATAAAAAATAAAAAAAATAAAGAAATCATAGGGCATGGGGAGGAAATTCTGCACAAAATCAAACAAAACAGATCAATATTCTCAATGAAGTAATAGAGGAAATAAAGCTTTCTCCTGGAGGGGAAACAATTGCATAAAAAGTGCTATCTTAAAAATTGTACCACATACCTAGGGCAAGAATCAGATAAAGAAGAGCTGAGAAAATCTGATCAATTAAACTGAGGCAATTCTAAAAGTCTAGGATAAGTTAGGCCAATCATTAAAGGAAGGCCTTAACACAAAGCCAATCAACAATCAATGCTAGACAAGATGAAACTTGCCGAGTTAACTCATCAAGATAATCAGACGTCTAGACATTCACAATTACAAGCCATACTAAAAAACAAACAAACAACAACAACAACAAAACCAGGAAGATATGGCCGAGTTAAGGGAACAAATGAACAATTCAGAGGAGACACAGAGTTTGGAGCAACTGATCAAAAAAATTCAAACAAACCTCCTACATCAATTCAAGGAGATGAAGGAAAATATGGATAAAGAGATGAACTATATTAAGAAGACAATATGTGAGTACAAAGAAGAATTTGAAAGTATAAAAAGAAACAACAGAAATTATGAGGGTGAAAAGCACAATAGTAGAGATTAAAAATACACTAGAGACATATACATTTGAGCAGGCAGAAAAAAGAACCAGTGAACTAGAAGACAGGACAAGTGGAATTATATAGTCAGAAGAACAGATAAAAGAATAGAAAAAATTGAGCAGTGTCTCATGTATTTGAGTGACAGCATGAAGGGAACAAACATAGACATCATGGGTGTCCCAGAAGGAGAAAAGAAGGGGAAAGGGGCAGAAATAATATTTGAGGAAAAAATGGCCAAAAATTACCCAACTCTATGAAAGACATAAATATATATGTCCAAGAAGCACAACATACTCAAAACAGGATAAATCCTAACAGATTTACTCCAAGACACGTACTAATAAGAATGTCAAATGCCAAAGATAAAGAATTCTGAAAGCAGCAAGAGGAAAATGATTGTCACATACAAGGGACCCTCAATAAAACTAAGTGCTGATTTCTCATCAGAAACCATGGAGGTAAGAAGGCAGTGGACTGACATACTGAAGGGGAAAAAAAAGTCACACAAAAATTCTTTATCTAACAAAACTGTCCCTCAAAAATGAGGGAGAGATTAAAATATTCACAGATAAACAAAAACTCAGAGAGTCCATTAACAAAAGATCTGCCCTACATGAATTGCTAAAAGGAGTTCTTCAGGTTGAAAAGAAAAAGACAGGAGAGAGTGGCTTGGACTAGTGTGAAGAAATGAAGAATATAAGTAACAGTAAATAAACACAAAATCCAATAGTACTGCATCCTCAATATACAACTCTTCCCTTAATTCCTATGAGTTAGAATGCAACTGAACAACAACAACAACAACAAACAAACAAACACAAAAAAAAACCCAGAGGACTATTTCCTGATAACAGACATGGAAAATATAAAGTGGTAACAAAAACAAAAAAAGTGGAACAAAACAACATAGAGTGAGGAAACGGAGGGATACAGGAGCAGAGAACAAGTAGGCTATTCAATCTAAGTTGTTATCTTCTCAAATTAGTAGGTTATAGATGTAGGTTGTATAAATATAACCACAAAGTAACCACAAAGAAAGTATTTAAACAATATACAGAGACAGAAAGTATTTAAACAATATACAGGTTAACCACAAAGAAAGTATTTAAACAATATACAGAGACAGAAATAAGAAAAGGATCAGATGTACCACAAAACTATGCAGAAAAGGAGATGCAGTAAAGGAAAAAAGTGCCAAAAAAGATATGACATATAAAAACCAAAGGGCATAATGGCTGAAGTTAAGTACTGCCTTTAAAGTAACAACACTCAATGTTAGATTCAACTCCCCAATCAATAGACATAGATTGACAGAACGGTTAAAAAAGCATGATCCAACTATATGTTATTTACAAGAGATTCACCTTAGACCCGAAGACATAAATAGGTTGAAAAATGAAAGGTGAAAAAATATATATATTTCATGCAAATAGTAACCTAGAAAGAGCTGAGGTAGCTCTATGAATATCAGGCAAAATAGACATTAAGTCAAAAGCTGTTAAAAGTGACAAGAAGGACACTACACATTAACAAAAGGGGCAATCCACCAAGAAGAAGTAATCATCATAAATACTTATGCACCTAACCACGGTGCCCCAAAATATGTTAGGCAAACACTGGCAATACTGAAGGGAGAATTAGAGACACCTCTACAATAGTAGTTGGAGACGTCAATGCACCACTCTCACCAATAGATAGAGCATCTAGACAAAAGATCAATAAGGCAACTGGGAACCTGAATAATATGATAGGTGAATTAGACCCAATGCACATATATAGAACATTGAACCTCAAAACAGCAGGATATACATTATTCTAAGTGCCCATAAACCATTCTCCAGGGGAGACCACATATTGCAGCACTGAATTATATATGTGAATTTTGTTAAAACAAGAAACTTTAGGTCATATATGGTACTAGAATAAAAGTTAAAAAACAAAACATAGGACTGTATAACACAATAAACCCTTCTGTAGACAATGGACTAAAGTTAACAGCACAATTAAAAGAACGTTCTTTCATGAATTATAACAAATGTATGACACTAATACAAGGTGTCACATGAGACTCCACATAGGGTGGTATATGAGAAAAATATACCAAATGTAAACTATGGACAATAGATAATAATACCATTTTAATAATCTTTCATCAATTTCAACATCAGTACCACACTAATGCAAAGTGCCAACAAAAGGGGGTATATGGAATACTATTTTTTACATGATTTTTCTGTAAATCTACTTCTCCAATTTTAAAAAATGTGAATATTATTAACAATAGCACATTTCACAGGCCTGTGTATTGGGTGTTTTAAATAAGCTAATCCTGTAAATTGCTTCACAAAGGGCCTAGAACAGAATTTCTCAATAAATGCTGGCTACTAGTATTTAGAAAAATAGTACAATTGTAAAAATGTGCTATCATCAATTACAACAAATGTTCCAAACCAATGCAAGGTATTGATGCAGAGGGTGGTATATGGGAATCCTGTATTTTATGCATGATTGTTCCGTCAACCCACAACTTGTTCAATACTTTTTTTTTCAATTTATTAACTTATTAAGACTTTTGTGGCCTAGCATATCATACATATCATACAGAATGTTCTATGTGAGCTTGAGACGATGGTATATTTTGCTGCTGTTGAGTGGAGTGTTCTATAAATATCTGTTAGGTCAAATGTTCTCTATTCTTGCTGATCTTCTGCCTAATTGTTCTATCTATTATTGAAAGTGGAACACTGAAGTCTCCAACCATGAGGCTCTATTGTTGGGTACATTTTTTTTTTTTTTTGGTTGGTTTTTCTCTAAAGGCTAATAATGTTTAATGTATATGCATATATATATATGTTTTATTAGCGTCAAAGCATGCCTGACAAAAAAGAATCAGGAGAAACTGATACAAATTAAGAGTTGGCATTCATTGAACTCCTTCTTGCACTAGTTAAACTGGAGTGTACAGGCAGACTGTCATTCTTACAGCTATGTGTGTGGAATCGCCAGTAAAGATGAGCCTGACTGGGAACCTCTTATTTTTCTGACTAGACGTATACCTTGAATGTGTCACAACTTTTAACAGAATTGCCCATGTATGTTTGGTTCACCGATTAAAGAACCTCCCATAGATGCCACTCCCAGTTTCTTGACAACAGGAATGCACAGTACTTTCTGCAAAGCTGATTTTCAGGACTTTACATTCTCAGGGAGACCACATACTGGGAAAATCAGCCAGATGCCAGTGAGTTTGACAGATTATATTTTGATTGGGACCTACTTCAGAAGCAGTCTTTATGGCAGACATCTGTGGTTATCCAGAGCTCTGTGGTTATTCGAACATTTATTACCAGTGACTTCATAACTGGTATACCTGTAACAGCTAAGGAAATTCCTGTAGAGGTGGGGTTAAAGGTGGTCACTGAGATTAAGAATAGTGAAGCCCCCAGGAGCTATTCAGTGGGAGTAATAAATGTTTGCTCTATTTAAAGAGAGAGAGAGCTATTCCAATTCTCTAATGATTGTTTAAGGTTGTTCCAACTTTTCACTTTCAACCTACTTATATCTTGAATCTACCTGTCTCCTATATACAGTATATATTTGGACCTTAGTTTTTAATCCAATCTGATGATATCTGCCTTTTTATTGAATTGTTTAATCCATTTGCATTTCATGTTACTGATGTGATTGGATTGCATCTGCCATTTTGCATTTTGTATTCTACATGTCTTTTTTGTTCTTTTATTTATCCTTTATTGTATTCTTTTGTATCAAATGGGTATTTTCTAGTGTAACATTTTAATTCCTGTTGTGATTTCTTAATTATATTCTGGAGTTTTCTTATTGGTAATTCTAGGACTTATATAATATATATCTTAATCTCAGAATTTACTTCAGATTTATACTGACTTAATCCCAGTGAAATACAAAAACTTTAAACTTTGTTCCTCTACAGCTTCATTCTCTCCCCACATTTTTGTGCTAATACTATATATATACAAAATCATTGTAATGATTAACTTACATAATCTTATGCCTTTTAAAGAAGCAGAGATAAGGAGAGAAATATGTATTTATAGCTTTTGTTATATTAATCTTATTCACCTTTTCTGATTCTCTTCATTTCTTCCTATAGATTTGAGTTACCATCTGGTGTAACTTTCTTACTCCAATACACCTTTGTTCCAACTCGTCTCCTTTATGTTGTTATTGTCAAATATATTACACTTATGTATGTTATAGACCCACCAATACAATTACGTACATATTGTCTACTGCAATTACTTTTAAAATCAGTCAAGAGAAAAAGGGGGAATATATTCAATAACATTATCTTTTGTAACTATTACATAATTACATTTACCAGCGCTCTTCAGTTTTTGGTGTGAATTTGATTTATAATTTGCTGTCATTGCTTTCGGCCTGAAGAACTTCCTCTGTATTTCTTTCAAAGCAGATCTCTTAGCAAGGAATTCTCTCACTTTGTATTTATCTGGGAATGTCTTTATTCTGCCTTTCTTTTTCAAAGATAGTTTTGCTAGATATAAGATTCTAATTGACAATTTTTCAATTTCAGTACTTTGAATATGCTGTCCCATTGCCCCCTGGCCTCCATTGTTTCTGCTGAGAAATCTGCCGTTAATCTTACTGAAGTTCCCTTGTATGTGATGAGTTGTTTTTCTCTTACTACTTTCAAGATTTTTTATCTTTGGCTTTCAATATTTTAACTATGATATATCAGGACATAGATCTCTTTTTGTTTATGTACTTGGAATTCACTGAACTTCTCAGGTGTACTAATAAATTTAGGAAGGGTTCACACATTATTTATTCAAAATTTTTTTTTTAGTTTTATTTTATATACAAAGAACTAGCATTGTTTTAGTCTGGTAGATGTCCTGGACACTCCATTCAAGAAAGATTAGTCCAATTTGATGAAGCCTATGTCCTTCGCATACGGACGGAAACACTGGCGGCACATATTGAGATCATATTTCCGGATTAGACCATGTTGGTTTGAGCAGATGCGGCAAGAGCGGGAACCCTGGCTGAATTTTCATGGATGGCTCCAGTAGAGCTGCTGATGACCCATCTTCCTCTCAGGGTGCAACGAGGGAAAAGGCTATTCAAATTTTTTCTGTCCCTTTCTCAGTCCCCTCTCTTTCTGAAAATTCCATTTCATATATATTGGTGCATTTAATGGTGTCCTGCACTTTTTGAGGCTTTGTCATATTTTTTTCTTTCTTTTTCCTCTGTTCTTCAGACCGTAAAATTTCTGTTGATCTATCAAGTTTGCAGATTCTCTTTTGCTACCATAAATCTAATGCTAAGTCATCTGTTGTTGTTTTTTTTTTTCATTGTGGTTAATGAACTTTTCAACTCCAGAATTTCTTTATAATTTTCATTTATTTATTGGTAGTGTCTGATGAGATATTATCATCATACTGTCCTTTAATTCTTAAAAATGGTTTCCTTTAGTTCTACAGACATATTTAGAATGGCTGCTTTGAATTCTTTGTCTGCTAAATCCAATACCTGGGCCCCCTCTAAAGCAGTTTCTGTTACTCCTCCCCCGCCCCCCCCATGTATGGGTTACACTCTCCTGATTCTCTCTGCATGTCTCATTTTTGTTATTGTTGTTTTTGTTAAATAATGAACATTTCAGATAATATATTGTAGCAACTCTGGATATTGATTCACCCAGAACTCATTGTTTTTATTTGCTTGTTTATTTGTTTAGTGATTTGGCTGGACTATTTCAGTGACATCTATTCCAATGCTGTTCTGATGCTCCTGCTCACATTTTCCCCAGGTTATTTATCTTTTAGCCTGGCTACCTAGGCTTATCCCTAGGTGGGGACAACCCAATATTTGGTCAAACGTTGTGGTTAATTCCCCTTAAATGCTTAGATTTTAACCCTTAACCACTTTGGGGGGGGGGGCATGATGGGGAGAGAAAGGGGAACTTGGAAGCTGTTCAAGAAGTTTACATATTTTTCCCCACAGTCAGCCAGGAATTGTTAGTTTGGATTATCCCTCTCCAATTGCTCATGAGAGGGTTCAGTCTTGGGCATCTACACAGCTTCCAGACTGCCAGGGATGGCAGTGATATTATTTTTAAGCTTGGTTTCCTAGAAGGTGCCCCTGAGTGAAAGCAGTATATTTTTCAGTGTTTGGTTTGAGATTATATTTAAGCCTCTTTTGCTCATGAAGCTTCCACTCCACATTAGTGTGTATTTATGAGATTTGAGGAATGCTTTCAAGTTGCCCCATATCTTGCTCTGATAGCTCCTGAGTGAGTAAAGCCTAACACATGTGCACAGCCTTCCCAACTCACAGAGTTGAGTGAGATCCCAGAAGGGTCCTTCTTGGCTGTCTCTTTCCCTATTTCTCCATGCTTTCCTGGAATAGAGCTTCTGAGACACAGGACTGGGGGAAATGAGGAATCCAGCTACTCCTCCAGGGTGAAAACATATCCTCAGACAGAACTGAGGGTAGGAGTTCCTATCTTCTCACTGCACATGCACACAGGGTAGAGCTTCCATAACACAGAGTTGGAGGGCAGGTGGTAATTGAACAGGTCATAGTTCAAATTCCAAAAAGTCTCACTGTTCTTACTGATATTTAGTAGATTTTCTGAATGAATGCTTCTTCATTTCTTGCATGCCCTAAAGACAATTTCCAAAGACTTTAAATTATTTTTTAATACTTTTCATGAATTAAATTGCTGACCTGCTGGGAAGAGAGTCCACCAATCTCCTTATTCTGCCATTCCAGAAGTTCTACCTCCCAACAACCTTTATAAAGTAATACTTAAGATAGTTTCAAATTATAAATTAAGTAATTTTAAGGATTAGTATATTAACACTTGACAGCAAAATTAAACAGAAATGTTCTGAAATCTTCCATTATGAACATGGTTTTGAAAAGGAAACACAAATTTATATGCCTATTCAAATTTTTAAAGTTTAAATTAAAAACTAGAAAACATAAATAAGAACATTACTTTTTCTTCTCAGTCTTCAACTCATATCCTCATATAACTGGAACCATTTTTCAGCTTAGGTCAGGATGAGGTACATTTTGAGTAATCAGACCAGTGTTACCAGCATCCCTTCCTACAGCTATCATAATTGTAACTATGTATGTCAAATTAGGAATAAAATTCTCCTTTGTCTTGGGATTATACAAAATACTGTTGCTGTCCATGGTAAAGAAATACATATTCCACTACTTAGTACCCAGACACCAAAATAAACTTCAGGTCAAATTAATTCAAGTTCCATTCTCAAACTTATTTCTCAGATGACAAACATAAAGACTTTCACTAAGAGGATGAAAGGAAATGCATTCAGCTAAGAGCAATGAATATATACTGTTGAGATTCATATTCCTGATACCCTCAGACAGGAGCTTCCTACATACAGGAGAAGCCTGCTATAATGTTGGTTGATTTACTATGATTTTAAATAAGCTGCAGGGAAATCTTTGTTCATGCTGCTATTCTTTAAAATCATCCCATAATTCTCTCTACATATATAAACCAAATAAATTCTTCAAGGCCCACTTCAAGTCTCATCTCTTCCACACAGCCCTCATGCCCCAAGTCAAGCCAACACAACTCTATTCAGTTCTTGGCCACCCACAACACTTGCTCTTAGTATATAATGTGGAACTTGAAGGATAATTCAAGTATAGTCACTTGAATTACCTACTACTGTCTCTCTTAGGTTGTGTAATAATAAATTATGCCCTCACTGGTGTATTAATTTATTTTCTCTGCTATATCCCCTGCTGAAATGGATCACCCCTACAACCTTCATATAAAGAGAGGGGTGCAACACTGAAAGTGATCGGTGCTCCCTTTAGTTTTCCAGGCTATCTCTAGCAGCTGCTCCACTCTATACTAGCTGTTTTGAGAAAACACTCTCCCATCAACTGCTCTATACAGAATTACTACTCTGTGAATTACTCAAAAACCTTTTCTTAGTTTTGCCAGGATGAGTTTAATTTTATAGCTATCATAATAAGGTAAAGGACCTTGAAGGAATTTTCTGAGCAACTCTTTCTTCATTTAATATGCACCATTTTAAACAGAACACCCCAGCCATTAAAAATCAGTACCCCTTTCTTATACAACTAGTCAAACAGAATTCTAATGCCATCATAGTATACACATAAAAAGTCAAAAAGAATTAACCTTCAGCATAATGGTTAGATTTTATGCAATTCCAATGTGCAATTAATCAAACAAAATTGCCATAATGCATAATCTAGCAAGGTCAGGGATCATTAGCTTAATTATATTTTCTTTTCATTATGCTGTTGGTTTTTTTAACCTTTAAGTTCGAAATATAAAACAATTTCTTGGCTGAGAGAAAATAAAAAAATACTGGTTATTATTATTGCATTCTTTGAACTGATTGGGTATACTCTACAAATAGTTATAGGAATAGCATCTTCAAAAAAAATAATAAATCTTTCAACATCTAAACCAAATCCAGATTCCACAAAACCTATGTTTGTCTAATTATAGGTTTGTATTTTGATGTGGTTTTCTACGTAAATACATTTTTAAGGCTTGCAATAAGAATGCATTTTATTAAAAGCAGATGTCAAGTTAAAAGTTACAAAGTACCAAATGTTTATTATGTATCCCCCAAACAAATCTAAATTGTCTTATTATAAGATATTTGGCATTTCAGACATTATTTTAGAACTTCAATCTAAACAACATATATCTGTCCAAATTAAAACATACTCTTGCCAGCTACAACTGGAAAAATTAATGCCCATACAGAAAGATAAACTTTTATTACTCAGATTACCATTCAGGCTATCACCCTGTAAACACACAAATATCCACTTATGATAAAACATAATAAAATATATAAAAATAAATATTTGTAATAAATAATAAAAGTGAAGCAGAGATTTATGGGTAAAATAAATAACTTCTTTTTCCTTTTTATATCAATAAATAAATATATCAGAAGATAATATCTGAAGTATAGCAGACAAGGTTTCCCAATTCTCCAACATAGCAAGTCATTACTACTTTTAGTAGTAATATCTATTTCACATATAGATGACTGCTGGGAGTTGTTATAATGTCATACATTCCCATATAAAAGCTTCTTTCCATTCATTATTATGAATTTTTACAACATTAAAAATAAACCTTTTTAGAAGTTAGGTCATCAAGCACAATGGAAAGATTGAACAGGATACCAAATGTCTAATTCCTTAACAATTACATCTGTACTAAATGTGCATTTTAATGAATCCTTTTATTACCTCCCTTATAATTAGTAGCAGATTTAACTATCTATTTTTCTAATCATATTTCCAGAGGCTGAAGCCTAACAAACATTTAACTATTAGGACTAGTTTACTCCTCCATTCTTCGGACAGAGAATTTTAATCTGATAAATAAAGCAGAAGAAACCCATGAAGATAATCATTTGTGTTACATTGTATGGTTATACAAATGTCAGTTATTGACTTCAAAATTAACACAGATGCTTCTTATTCATTCTTGGTCACTTCTGTGTGCAAATTTACCTTGTGGGTAGTATGGTCCTTTACAGCTTTTAAGCACGATTAGACATTTATTTAAAGCATATTTTACAGAGATGGCTCCCTTTTGCGTTATTGTGGGATGAATAAAAAGTATCATCACTTGATATTTGTTGAGGTTTAGCCACAGTTGTCGCCTGCCTCTAACCACTATTTTTATGCCACACAAGCAAATGGCCCTCATTTTTATTGCTTACAGAAGCTATGTCTAAACTTCACAGCACTGAGATAACATTTTATTTAACTGGGCAAGCACCATGTTTGGAGGCATCATAATTTATGTACTTGTCAAAATTGGTTAGGTATGGAAAAGGCTTTAAAAGTGTTTCCACATAAACTTCATAATTATAACTAGATGCTTAAATATTGAGTACATATCAAAACCACCTATATACAAAATTCAAGTTTTCTTTAAAAAACCCACATTCTGGTCTCCATATAAATAAAATACTATCTCTGAGCTCACATAGAAACATCTCCATGCATACCTATGATGCCGTGTGTTAAGAGCGCAGGCTCCGCAGCCAAGCCGCTGGAGTGTGAGCTCGATTCCGCCACTCACCAGCTTGGGAATGCTGTCTAAGCCCACCACACTTCAGGCTTCTCTAGTATAAACTCGGGAGAGTGGGATCTACCTTACAGGGTTATGAGGATTAAAGGAGCTGATAAAGAGTAAAAGTGCTAAACACAGTGGCTGGCACACAGTAAATAAAGCACAATGTGCCGTGGTTTCCATGGTTACCACTGTTGTTATTGTTGTGCTACTACTATCACTGTGTTCACCAAAATATATTTACTTATGACCTCATTTGATGCAGGATTTCCAGAAATTTCCATTTGATGCAATCCTTATTATCAACATCATTTCAAACTCAATTCTCTTACTTTCATGTTCAGAAGCTTAGGTTAAAGTTATTTTAGTCTTTATTTGATCACAAGGTACCTGAGATGTCTTAGGGTCAACATCAATAATCAAGGAATCATCAAATCATCCTGAAACAGAGAGATCAAGCTAAATGTTTACTGCCTCTAGAGCATTCCTTTAAAATGGGCAAGTGGTATGTATATCAATGTTTAAATATGAGTATTACATGAGATTGCTTTTTCTATTTTCCTCTTCATTCCTTAAGAGACAGGTGTTACTGTTTTTTTTTCTTTAAGTTATTAGGTTAATATTTAATTCTTAAGTGGCACACTCATTTGCTTAAGAATAAGCTAAACCATGGTTCAATAAACTATCATATACCTTCTCAGCTAATTTCCTATGTTTGATATTTCAAAATAAAGAGGAATAAACATCACAGAACAAACTCCAATATATGCTCCATTAAAAAGACATAGTCCTTTGCCATAGATTTGTTGGAAGAAAAATGATTTAGAAATACAAGAATACATTATTACTTTTAGCCTAGGTATCAAGAGAATAACTCTTTCTCTTTAAGCCAAATGGCAATGTACCCAGCTGAGGAATCTTCTATTATCACCCTGAAAATGTCTCAGCTATGAGAGTGAAAACACCATAGGCACCTCATAAATACCAACGTATTCTAACATCCAAGAAGAAGACAGATCACAGAAAAATTATTTGACTATTTTTAAATATTTAAAGAAAAACAGAACTCCCAGCTTCCATTGTATATAAGAAGAATTGCTTGAAATAACTCCATAAACATATGCAATAGCATTAAAGGCTATTAGTTTCACTGGAAATAAATCATGAGGTACCAAAAGGTCTGCACATACAATCAGTATACCTTTCCCATATAAACGGGACTATTTATATGCACCCTGAAAATATACTTAACTTAAACAAAATTTCAAATGTCACAAGTAAATGGAATTGATAGACCTTTTTCTTCTAAATACAATGAAGTTAAATAAAACATGGTTTGTTCAGCAATATATCACTTTGCAACAGTTTTTCAAATCTCTCTGATATACAGATAAAACATTTGTACCCCTACTAAGTCAGATCTGAAATGAAGAGCTCTGTACCAAGCCAAGAGCTGCTGCACAAGCATGTTAGTTATGATGGCGACAGTCACACAGATCCTGTTTGAAGTTCTAGGTCAATAGTAGTAAATTATGACGTTGGCAAAGTCTCTTCTCTACATGTTATGAAATGTCTTAATGAGCGGGTGATGTGATATGTTTAGGTGATATTTAGTACAGCTGCACTTCATATCATCTCATGCTACCTAGTCGAATGTCAAGTTTTGGTGATTCAGACATAAATCATTTGAGTATGCTAAAAACTGAATACAATGTCAAATAAAGCATGAAATCTTATAGACTCAGGCAGCACAGGAGGCATCTTCTCTATCTTGTATTCACTTAGCAGAAAACGTGGTGATGGCAGCTGGGGAGGCTATGGTTGGCTTTTGTGAGCATCGAGTCCCTGCACAGGAGATGCCGCATGCCCTATCTGCCCATTCAGCAATTCTGGCTGCCTGAGTCTCCACCCATAATCCATGCCCAGACAGTTTTGCCATCTCTGAGACAGTCATGAGAAGAGAGCCGATGACGCGACCTGAAAGTGCTGTATGTAAATCTAAGTGGACAAGATTTTTAAAGTCTTTACCTCTGCCAGAGAAAATGTGGTTTTCCATCTACCTTTATTCCTCTTAAGACCATCCCTTTGGCATGATTAATTATTATGACATGAATGATTTTCTAGTTTTTAATTACGACTGGTTATACTCACTGATACTTTTTAAGTCTTCCTCCATCAGTCAGCTGGTTTGTTAAGTGAGCAAATACTTATTGAATACTTACTATGTGCCAGGTATTGTCCCATTTACCACAGTTATTGACCTAAGGTTACCATCAACCAGCTGTAATACAATAATGGTTCAGAAAACTTCAACGGCATACTATTTGGGCATGAATTATTCTGAGAGTAATGAGATGTGTGGGTTGAGCTTGGTTAGGAGCTCCAGGCATCAGCTGGCCATCTAAGCCCTTCCTTCCCTGGCTGGATTTGGCAGTGTCCATCTGATGGGAGCAATCTGCTCCCAAATAACTACCGCTGGGAACAACTCTGGGTCATGTGCCTAGCTACAACTTCCAGGTCAGATGCAAGAATTCAGGGACTCGCCCGATGAGGAAGCACTCATCTGGGGAAACTACGTCAGGAGAACATTGACGACACGGAGCCTCAGCTCTCTCTCCCAAGACTGAGCTATCTGCCAGTCCTTTGCCCCATGCGCTTCCCTCCCACCCCTGCAGAAGGTAAGAAATGTAGTCTGTCTCCATGTCAGAGTAAAGGACGGGTACCAATAGCCGATATCTGCTATCTGGGGCTCATTACTGTGGGAAATTTATCACAAGATCATCTTACGATCAAGTCCAATTAATGTACCAGTTGAAAATGTTTCTTAGAGATATTTCTCTCCAAATTCTTTCTTTATCTGACCCAGGTATCACAGGTTGGAAAGAAGGCTGCCGTAACACAGAATGGATATGCTGGAATTGGGCATGAGATTTTTTTTCCCATATTTCAAATTCATTGCAATCATTTTGCTGGGCTCTAATGGCATTCGCTGGAGTTATAATGCAACAAATGATCAAACACATTACCAGTTTCCAAAGGATTGGGGTCATTTCTTGCTTATTTCTCTTTGCCTATCCTTTCCTTCCCTCCCATGCATACTTGCACTAAGATGGATTTAAATCAAGTGACAATATATTTCTAGACAACTAATTCTGGAAACAGCAGTTGCTGAGATTTGGGAAATAAGTATCATGAGATTACAAAAAATAGTATATTATCATTTCATGAAGATGATTATTTGTTCTATTTGAAATAGTCTTAACTACATGGTTTTTTTGTTGTTTTTTTTTTTTTTAATTCTAACCTTTGCTCTCTGTTTAAAGTCTATGGAGGTTTACATAGCCCAGAAACTATTTTTAAGTTTTTCTCCAATTATAGGTTCACACTTATGCCAGAAACTCTGTCCAATTTCAGAAAGCACACGATACTCACTTGCTTAGCCTTGGTCTTTGTGATGGTGTCAGAAATAGGCTTCTTTCTCTCCTTTACAGCAGTTTTAGAAAACAGTTCCTCAAATTCGTGACAATCTATGGATGGCTCTTCAATTTTTTCCCAAATAAGTGAAGTACTGGAGTCTCTAAAGTTAAGCAAAAGACCAATGAAAAGGCCATCAACCTAAACTACATGACAGCATGGTCAGCATAAAATAAAAGGAAGAAGGGGAGGAAAGAAGGGCAGAAGAGGAGAAAAGGATGAATGGAATTTAGGAAGAGTAGAAAGGAGAAGGGAGGGAGGGAAGAATACTAAATTTCTTTAAAACCACCATATGTTTTATCAGCCTGGTGAGAAAGTTAAAATACCATGAAGAAATAATGAAACCTTTATCTAGAAACAATGATTTCCAGAATTCTAAGTTAATGAGTCATTGCATAAAAACATAAAAGAAAAACCCCTCTTGAAATGGGCCACATCAGCAGTAAATTCTTGATATCTCACAATTCCAGCTTGGATCACCAGCTTTGTGGATTATTCTTAGATTTTAAAATATTACCAAGGTATTTCCAATATCTTCCTACTGCCTCCTATCACCCCATTGTTAGTTGACCTACCAATGGCTGCAGATTGATTTAGTGCCACCTAGAAAGAAAATTACAGTTGGAAGGATAGGGCCATTAAAAAAAAAGAAAATATACAAAACAAAAGAATATAATGTATTCATATAATGTATCTGGAGATAATGAGTTGAGGCACAGTTTGTAATAATTCATCAGCATAAACAAAGAGGAAATTAATATATGATATGAAAATGGGTCTGGTAAATATCTTGTTTCTAAATTCATGCTTTATAACACAAATAAAATTCAAGGAATCATGAAAAGTTAGAACAACGAAGGCCAGGGAGGCTTAATAAACAGCCCTTCCTGCCCCCATATTCCCAGCCACATGTCCCAGTACTGCCTCAGTGACACAGGGACATAGGCTATGGACTATGTGCAGGTGACTAACATGCCACCAGCATGCCTGGAGGGAAGCATTCTTTTATAATAGTCATCCCCAACCACGAATTTATGACTTCACATGCCAATCATCTACGAAGTGCCATAAAATTGACAGAACTAAATTAATTTACACACGGGGTGTGGAAGTGTGTGGACGTGTGTATTCTTGTGTAGCATGCTTCTGAAGAGACTACTGAAAACAAAAAGGAAGAATGACGCAAGGGTGTGCCTTTAAAATGATGCAAAAGCCATCATCAAGAATCACCAAGTTTGCTTAAGGATTTGATTTACATTTATAAGCTGCTGGTCAGAAATGGAAATGTGAATCGGGAAAGCAAAGAGCAAATGTTCATGTGGAAAATCACTTAGCTACGACTGTCCCTGATATCTGCCTGCACCCCTTTTCTGGAGAGCACAGAAGCATATTTTCCGCTGGGTTTTGCTGAGTCATAGCCAGACTCTGCAATTAGGGTGACAGCATCTATGCTAAGAAAATGTACCCCTCTATCTTTGGAAGTTTGATAAGTACCTCTACAGACAGATGTGTACATTTTATGTATCGATAGATATATGTCACTGGTTTTACCCCTTTGATAATTCTAGTGGAGGAAAGGCTACATGTTTACGGAACAAATTGCTTCCCTAAATATTGATGTAACATCTACAAATAAAAGTTTTAGAACTGCACTTAAAGTGCATTAAAAATATACCTTAAATTATAATTCTCCTAAGAGTTTTTAGGTAAAGTGCTTCACTCGTATTGACAAAATATTCCGCAATGAGCTCGCTTTCATGTTACCTTTTACTATGCAGCTGAATTCTCGTCCAATAAAGAGGCTTCATTGGTCGACAAGGCTCTATGGGCTGCTTCCTACTCCCCTTTTCCTGATTTGTTCCTAATCCAAACAAGCCAGCTGGCAACGGAGGAGGAAGAAACCCACACACGTGCGGTGTTGGTAAAGAGCTACTCCCAGCTTCTGGTAGGAGGGGAGTGCCAGATCCAGGGGGTAGAGGAGGTGGTGGGGGTGGAGGGATTCCTGCCCCAAGAGGAGGGGGAGGGAGAGCCGGAGCAGGTGGAATCCCCACACCTGGCAAAGGAGGGGGAGGCGGGGGAGGTGGGGGAATTCCAACTCCAGGCAGAGGAGGGGGAGGAGGTATTCCCACACCTGGAAGAGGAGGCGGGGGAG
>JAKSZT010026446.1:9778596-9823599 GCA_026826555.1 Tolypeutes matacus | reverse complement strand
ATTCCCACACCTGGCAAAGGAGGGGGAGGAGGTATTCCCACACCTGGCAGAGGAGGCGGGGGAGGTATTCCCACACCTGGCAGAGGAGGGGGGGGAGGTATTCCCACACTTGGAAGAAGAGGGGGGGGAGGTATTCCCACACCGGGAAGAGGAGGGGGAGGAGGTGGAATCTGGACACCTGGCAGAGGTGGAGGAGGAGGTATTCCCTCACCAGGCAAAGGTGGGAGAAGGGATGGCAGCATTTCTGTACCCGGCAAAGGAGGTGGTGGGGGGACTGCTGAACTGGGAAGACCTGGCACTACCATGCCAGGGAGAAGGGGAGGCGAGGGAACTACCATGCCCACGTCAGACATGGAGCTAGAGGATTCTGTGCAAGGCAGAGGTGGTGGGGGTGGAATGTTAGAACTGTTTTCAAAACGTGAGAGAAGAGGGTGTCCGTGGCTGGTTTCAGCCTCAGTATTAAGAGACGGATGCGCAGGCTGTGACTCAGGTCGTCCTAGAACCTCAGCACAGGGAATGGAGAGCGGAGGCAACGGCAGAGGCTGGGGTGTACTCTGCATGGACTGATGTGCATCGAGCTGCACTGATATTAGCCTTGGAGACACAATCAAAGAAATCTCTGAACAGAATTTAGTCTGAGGTCCAGAAGCTGAGGGTGGCACAGTTGACCCTCCACTTTCAGCCCCAAGAGGGCACGGAGGACGCTCTGGCAGTGCATTAACAGGAGGTGCTGTCGGCATCCCGCCCTCTTCTGTCGGGGAGGTCTGTATTGATTTTGCCTGTAAAATCCTTTGATGCTGTGCTTCTTTTTCTCCTAACCTGAGAGCTTCAAGAGAAACATCTTGTAGGGGTATCAGTGCATTCAGGACCCCAGGGGGGCCAGTGGCCGCCTCCATGTCCACAGCAGGGTACTGCTTCTCTAGTTCAGCTATTTTGGTCCTCAGATCCTCAATGGTTTGTTCCAGCTGCTGAATTACAGTTGCCTGTTCTTCAGATTTCATGTCAAAAACTTCCTGAGGAGTAACAAGAACAGACATAGTTCATATGAAACCAGGAAAAAGCAAACATCACAAAGAGACTTAGAAAATTAAGCAAAATGATGTCTGTTTGTTTAACATGCTTCCAGAAAGCTCTCTCCATATTAGTATTTCTATGTGGCCCCTCTTCTCCACTCTCACATTTCAAAATGGTTTACATGCATTCACACAGAATCCTAAAGCTCCCCGTTTTCTAACCTTTGAATGCTATAATTGAGCACAATTAGATAAGAGTCCATCAAACAGCTCAGGGAAAAGAATCTGCATGACAAACCAAATGATTTCTAAGAGGGCCTTCTCTCTTCCCTGCCTAATAATATTGGCCATTAAGATGTGCCCGAAAGAGATGCCCTTTTCAAAGACAATCGCTGACTGAGTCTCCGATAAGAATCTGTGAAAACACTCAGCAAATCATACAGATGTGGGCATATATGGTATGAGCATGTGTCTTACTACTTATATTTACTATAATTTTGATATTTTATCAAAAGCATTTCAAAACGTGATACAGTTATGGTTCTCCACGATTTACAAAAAAGATGGAAGATGATTATTGTGCCAATTTATGAGATGCCCTCACGTCTAAATGGTGTTTTCCTTTCCCAAAGCAAATAGACCAGCGACCCTTTAAGAAAAAAAATATGTTTTCGGTGGAAGGAAGGGGAAATCTCTATAGGTAAAGTAAAGAAGAACAAAAAAGAGTAAGAGGAAAAGAGGAGAAGGAGGAATGGGTAAAGAGAAAGGAGGAAAAACAGGAATAACTGAACATAGATGAGAAGGGAGGACAGAACCCAGCTGTGCTATACGAGGTGGACTCACTCACTGAAGGCTGGAATAAAAGACAAAAGGGGGGCGAGAGTTCTCCTGCTGAAAACGGATTCTTCCGAGCGTCCTGGGGTTTTGCACAGATGGTCCCTCTTGGGGATGGAATCATGTTCCCCACAAAAGGGCTTTCAAGTCCCAAACGCTGGCCCTGAAGGTGTGAGCCCATTCGTGAGGAGGTGCTTTGCAGAGGGTTCTTATTAAAGTGTCCAAACTGAGTGAAGGCACCTTTACTGGATTACTGGAGGAATAAGTACATTTTCTATAGTAGGGAAAACCCAGATATTGTGAGAGGAAGCCATGGAGAGGAGCCAAAAGCCTGAAGTCAACAGAACCAGGAAGAGCAAGGAGAAGTCATCGCCATGTGATGGGAAAGCCAAGAACCCCAAGGCTTGCCAGCCAGGACGCTACCAGCCCAGGAGGAAGCAAGCCTTCTAGGCTGCAAAGAGTGAGACCATAAATTCCCACTGATTTATTGTGGCATGTGTCACAGCATCTGGGGAACTATGACGGTTTTGGTCAATAGAAGCCACCGTAAATACAAATAGGCCCAGATGTGGAAAATCATATGCTGTTTTCCACACAAAGGAGCCTGGAGATGACACTCCAGACCTACTTTGCACATATTATTGAAGAATAATTAGGAGGTAATATACAGATCATAATAAATATGAAACCAAACTCTTATCCTATTTGTGTGAGGTCAAACTCTGGATCCAAGAAAAGTCTCCAAAAATGTTTAAAAATAAAGGTTTTCTTTATTCTTTAGTCAATCCCAAACAAAAAAATACCCAACCCCTTTTGCAGTGTCAAAACCTCAGGTGGACAAGGCAGAAATGGAAATGGACAATAAATTTAACATTTTTGATGTCATGGGTACATTTGATAAAAATCCTCAGAGCTGGTGTGTTGTTTTGCTGTGTTTTGTTTTGATTTGTTTGTTTTGTGGGGCAGAGGAAGGAGTGGATAGTAGATATAAGCTTATTAGCCTTGACCTGAATCCCTGCTAATTCTTCTCTGGAAATTGTATCTTTTTTTTTTTTTTTTTTTTTTTTTGTTTATTTTTTGGAAACTATCTTTTGCTACAACATTTAATTTGCTGAACATTAATTATGAAGCTTGTTGAGAGCTGAGCTGAAGAGAGCTTGTAACTTCTGTATTAGTCAGCCAAAGGGGTACTGATGCAAAGAACCAGAAATCTGTTGGGTTTTATAAAGGGTATTTATTTGGGGTAGAAGCTTACAATTACAAGGCCCTAAACAGTCCAACTCAAGGAACCATAAGAAGTACTTCCTCACCAAACTCCATTGCCACATGTTGAAGCAAGATGGCAGGCGACATCTGCAAGGATTCAGCCTTCCTCTTTCCTCTTACGGCTCCATGGGCCCAGCATCTTCTGATCTCAGCTGTAGGCTGGAGGGCTCGTTTCTTTCCAGACTCAGCTGCTCTAGGTCTTGTCACAAGGTCAGCTATAAACTATCAGGTGAATGGCCCATCTCTCCTTGGGGCCACAGGATCAAAGTCTTCTTCCATGTCTACAGAGCTCTCTTTCTCTTCTCGCATATCTGCTGCTTCTGTGTTTTTTGTTTTTTGGGTTTTTTTTTAATACTTTTTAAAAAAAATTTATAAAAGATAATTTAGGTTACATAAATGTTACATAAAAAAATATAAGGGATTCCCATATGCCCCACTCCCTACCCCTCCCACACTTTCCCACATTAACAACATCCTTCATTAGTGTGGTACATTTGCTACAATTGATGAACACATATTGGAGCATTGCCACTAAGCGTGGATTATAGTTTACGTTGTAGTTTACACACTGTGTTCTTGATTGAGTGTCCATTTATATAGCTCACCAAGGAGGCAGGGACACAACCTTGCACGCCCTAATGATGTGGTTCAATCAAAGCCCTAGTCTTGATTTAATCAAGTAAAAGTGAAACCTGTGAATTTAATACAATCAAAGGGGTACCCTGCCCAGAGGAACAGACCAGTTTACAAATATAATCAATATCTCATTTTGGAATTCATAAATAATATCAAACTGCCACAACTTCAAAGACAGAGACCCTACACAAGGGTTTTTTTTTTTTTTTTTTTTAATTTTCTCTGTCTAATATCAAAAATACCAAGCAGCCCTTATTGTGAAAGGAAACTGAAAAAGGAAAACCATTTATTTTGTAACTAATAATGGAACTTAAAACATTTTAAATTGCTAGGCAAGATTTTGAGAGGTAATTTAAATATTTATATATAAATATATATATTTATTAAATACCTTAAGTCGCTGTTTTTCACCAATGTCTACACAAAAGACTGAAGACAATGTACTCTTTGGAAAATTATACCATGTATTTTTCTAAGACATCCATACTAAAAGAAATAACTGTAACAAACAATTTTTAATATCATATTTGGCCACTATATTTCACTTCAGACTCCAATTGTGATGCTACTAAGTCAAGAAGAAAACAGAAGCTGAAAAATTAACTCCCAAATCCATCCTAATAAAAAGTACAACTATTCAATATTTCTTCATTATGCTGGATTAGTAAAATTTATAGGTTATTTTCATTTTTTCCAGCATGCTCTTAAATGTGACTTTTTATCATTACTAATTGAGTTATCCTGATACATAGCTAAGTTTCTCATTTTCCTTTTAATGATGATCTTATAAAAAAGATTAATTAATGAGAACATGTAAGAATTAAACTCTGGATGAATTTTCCAAATCTCAATTCTTAAATATTGTATTAACTAGGAGAGCTTTTTTTTTTCTCACATAGATTTGAATATAAAGAAAGCAGTAGAAAATTTAAAGGACATCTAGAAAAATAAGTGATCCTAAATCCTAACAGTCTAGCACAATAGCAGTTATTGGACCTCTTTCTAGGTTGATTTATGCTCCCCCATGTCTGGCCAACTAGGGCATCACAGCGCCCAAAGCCCATGGTAATAGAGGCAAAAGCCTAAGTGACTGGGAAGATAACTGGGATGTTCTGTCTCTCTAATTTACACAGCCACTCAGAAAAAGGTAAAAGATGATCCCATTGCACAAGATAATTAGGACCCGAAAAAAGAAGACTACTTAAGTGAAATTCACTTAAGACAATTTGGTAGTTACTTTGGATTGGCTCTCCCAACCTCCATCCCTCTCCTTCCATTTACAGAACTGAAAAGAGAAACTACATTTCCATACTACCTTGCAGCTAGGGCTCTTGATGCAAATTAGATCCATCCAATTAGAAGCAGTCACAAAGAGATTTAAAAAGCAGAATGAGGTGGGATCCTATAATCCTGCATGTCTTGACGGGCCTGTTAGCAATTAACATCTGAGGACTTGAAGTCTTCATGGAACAGCATTCCAATATCCATTCTCAATTTCTGGGTGTCAGGAAGCAGTGGTGGAAGGTGCAGTAGTGGCTCAGTCTGACTTTCTAATCCATGGAATGCAGCTGCTTGGGTGTAGCAGATATTGTTGATGAATTCCAAGAAGAAATACTGATTATGTCTGTAAACTGGTCTGTTCCTCTGGCCTCGTGATACCCTGAGTGTATTAAATCCAGAGGTTTCACTTTTCCTTGATTAAATTAATACTAGGGCTTTTTTGATTTGGCCACATCAGTAGGATGTTGAGTCCTCGCCCCATTAGTGGGCAGACACTCACGCAGAGAAAATGACACGGCAGAGGAGAGAGTTTTTAGTTTTTGATGCTGGAGCCCAGGGAAGTAAATACACAGAGAAGAGGAACACGGAGGAAGAGAGACAGCTCATTAGACTGCAGGGGCTGTGGGAAGAGAGATGAGCTTGATACCCTACAGCTGCAGCTGAGCCCGGGAAGAAATGAGCTCCAGGGAGAGAGAAGAGCCCTTCAGCCTACAGCTGAGATTGGAAGAAGGTGGAACCATGGAGCCTTAGGAGGGAGAGGAAGGCTGAGCATTCACAGAGACTGGCAGTCATCTTGCTCCAACACATGGCAATGGACTTTGGTGGGGGATACAACTTACTCTTTTATGGCCTTGTGACAGTAAGCTTCTACCCCAAATAAATACCCTTTATAAAAGACTTCTGGTACTTTGCATCAGCACCCCTTTGGCTGACTAACATATTGGGTATGGGATACACTTGTGAAAGCAGCAGCTTCTTGGATCAGGAACGAAGATCCAGTGGTGACCTTCAAAGGTTTTAGTCCCCTGATAAGTGAGTTGTAGAAAGCTTTCTTGAAATAAGAACGTCATATAAAATAAACAAGAAGCAAATGAAAAAATCAACTCAGGGGAGAGGATGTGGCTCAGTGGTTGAGCACCAGCTTCCCACATACAAGGTCCCAAGTTCAATTCCCGGCTCTCAGTACCTCAAAAAACAAACAAACAAACAATAGAGATAAGAGAATGACACTTGAAGCAAAACAAGCTTGGAAAAGATAGCATATATCTTGGTCTCTTGGGAAAATATCTGGCACTATAATTCATTGATTACTTTGTAAATATTAAGGCCCTAAAGCAAAGAAATATTAAATGACTTCTCTAAAACTTCACGTATCTAACGTAGACAGACTAGTCTGTGAAATAAGACCCAGCGTCCATTATTACAGAGTAGCCAAATGTATGTGGAATTTGGGGTTCTGTATTTAGCTGAGTCTTCAAAGGGTCTTATCTGGCCTTCTGATGGAGGAAGATGAGTCAAGGACAAGCAGGCTATCAGAGCAAACCAACCAAATGTTAGCTCAGGCCTTTGTGTTGGAGCTATCAAAAGAAGGCCATGTTTCTTGTCAGCAGTAACAGCTGATTTGCTATATGGGTTATATTTTTTATTATTTTCAGAGATTATTAAAGGGAATTGCATGCTAAATATTAGTTATGATCAAGGAAAAAAGGGGGGGGGGAACCATGCCGTCTATTGTCGTCCATGTAAGTAAACGACTTACTCTCAGAGGAACCCAAACAAAGTGAAGACCTGCAGGTGCCATCCACTGACAAAGCCTTGTGCGTTTCCTATTCCTCCTACTTAATATTCCATCTATTCAAGGTACAATAGAGGTCTATCAGATTCTCAAAGGACGTGACATTGGAGAAATGAAATCTTCATTATTTAGACTTTTATACTTTTCAAACAGACTTTCAGCATTTTCAGTAATTTTGTCTACCCAATACTAATGGCTCTTACCATTAAAAATTAACATAAAATAAAAATTTTAAAAGGAGGAAAAAAATGATGTTTACAATTTTGGGCAGAATCTATATAATGGGTGAATACTTCTAAATATAAATAGAGGAAAGCTAACAATCAAATCTATTTTTAATGAGTCCACACATAACTAATAAACTTTATGTGTTATCAATCTTGAGATTAGTTCTATTTATAAATAGTGTTTCAAAATCCTAATTCATTCTGAGTGGTAGAGTCTGCCATCTGCTTTGGCAGATCAATTATATACAATAAGTCAGCCAAAATTCTTCCATTCCTGTATAATCTTACATGTGGGTGGTGATGGTTAGTTCTTATAAATTGTTTGAACTCTTACATCTCACAAAATACAAGTGACCATTAAAAAACAAAACATTCACCAAAAATATTTTTCCAAATACAAGATATCTGATTCCCAGAAAAAAATAAAGCATTACCAACATGAAGGTCACAACTGTCAAAAGGAAGGCCAAGATACACTAAAGTAACAGTCTTGCTGAGAAGTTAATTTGCTCATCTTTGAAACTTTGTTATGTTTATTATGTAAGCAGGATACTTACGGAGCCTAGAATATAAAAACTACTCAGTGGTAAGTTACTATTATAAAAATGTATTTTGTATATTTTAACATCAGATATGGAAATCAATCTTTTATACTCCAGTTTTCAAGTTCTGCTAAATTCTAAGATCTCATTGCTGGCAAGGCAGAATATCTCTATATATCTGTAAAATGGGGATTCTCTTCTTCACAGATGAATGTAAATTCTCTATTTGCCCATGTTCTAAATTCTAAAATACTCTAAAGTTTTGAGAAGAAAACAAAGACATTCCAGATCTCCAACAGGAAAAAACAAACAAACAAAAACCTCTATCTACAGAGGAGAAAGAAAACCAGACTTTAAACAGATAGGATGATGCACACAAATAAAATAAAGCCAATTTTAGAGTTAATAGAAAGGAATATTAGAATATACAGTAAGTGACAAATAACTTACCTAGGACTTCTTAGTAGAATTTACATTATTGAAAAGAAGAGCTTCAAACACAAAAAGCTAAAATAGCATCTCTGGAATCCTTACAAGGGAAGAGATGAATTGTTGAAATCATAATATTTTAACTGGAATGGATGTGACAAATCTCTTTCAATCCCTTTACTGCACAGATGAGAGAAATGAGGTGGAGTTGGGGGGGGGCGGTTAGAAAACATAATTGGCTCTATTACTTTTAACATCTCTTTTTCTGAGTAGCTGATAACACTTTGATTGACGGGAAGGTTAAAGTAATCATCATTAGTGAATAACCAGAGAGGAAAAAATAAGCAATATATTTGAAAAAGGAAGTTAGAAAAAAAGGAAATAAACAGCAGAGAACCTGCCTTTTTGGTTGTCTGACATGTCTGCTTGAATATTCTTTCAAGTTACTTGACCTAAAGTTGTGGCAAAGTTCTAGATCATACTCTAAATAAATATATTCCTTAATTATCTCAAATAGTGCAAGGAAGAAATACAATATTTTATTACAGTTTCATTTGCCATCAATTATCTATGGGTGTAAAATGCAACTTTTCACCCCTTAGCCCTTGCATTAACACCCAACTATTCTCTAGTATCATAAAAAAAAAAAGTTCATAAGAACAAAGCTGGAAGACTAAATGGAATGGATAAGGAATATCACCCAGAGTGAGAGAGGTGCCTTCTGACCCCACACTCCAAGGGACTTGCTCTCGCAGTAATCCCTAATGTTCTCTTTATTGCCAAATACTACAGCTTTAACCCTGGCCTTCATAAAGAATCTAGACTCCTTCCATCTTAAAATTCCCTCCTCTCTTAGCTTTCATGATTTGTCGCTTATCCTTCCTCCCAATTTCTTTTTCTTTGTTCCCTCTGCTGCATTTTTTGGGGGAAGACTTTGTTCTTGGCCCACTATTCTCCACCTATACACAAGGAAAGCTCGTTAATTTTTACATTTTCAACTATCATCTCTATACTGATTAGTCACAAATATTTCTCCATCATCAATGCTTCACTTCCATATTTTTATTGCTTAGAAAAAATCCACTATTTGATTATCCTGCCTTTTCCTTATATCTAATACTCAAATTATTCTCCAAAGAAATACACCTCCCTGCCTTGCAGTTTACCTAGGATCATTTAAATCATTCCTCTAATTCAGTGCTTCCAAACTTGATGTGCCCCAGAATCACCGGGAGACCTTGTGGAAACAGATTGCTCAGCCCTCTCCACAGAGTTTCTGATTCAGTAGGTCTAGGGTACCTGAGAAGTTGCATTTCTAACCAGCTTCCAGGTGATTCTAATGCTCCTGGTCCAGGGACCACACTTTGAGAACCACTGCCTAATTTAGACACTTTTTATGGTTTCCAAATCCATTATCTGAATCTTTGGCTGCTATTTTTCCCTGATCACATAAACACTTATGTTGAGATTCTCGTCACCTCATAGCTGGGTAGCTTCGAGAGTTTCATAGCTGATCCCCCGTCCTTGCTCTACCCTCACTCTTCCTAATAATACCTCATTCTCTTACCAGGTATGCTAATACCCTTTAAACAGCACCTTGCCATGGGACTACTTACTTGCTCAAAAACTCATGGATCTCCTGTCAAGGAGAAGACATTTTAGATTCTTTGCTTGGCTCCCAAGGTCTTTAATAGTGTGCAGATTGTGGATGCTGCCCTTCCTACACTGCCTACTGCACAGGAGTTTTTGATGATTGAATAATACAACATGAAAGGAACTCTCAAACCATAGAATGCTGCTTAGATATAAAAACAATAATAAAAATATTTACCAACATTTTGAATACTTACTATGTGCCAGGAATGCTTCAAAGCACTTTCTATAAATTAATGCATTTAAAACTAAAAAAAAAAAAAAAACCCAAAAACAAACAAAAACTGTTAGAGGGGAGCAAATGTAGCTCAAGTGGTTGAGTGTCTGCTTCCCATGTACGAGGTCCTGGGTTCAATCCCAGGTACCTCCTAATTAAAATCTTAAAAATTAAAAAAAATAAAATAAAAACCTATGAGAAAGGAATTATTACTATCCCCATCTTATAGATGAGGGAACTAAGCAATCAATAAGTACCCTTTGCTCTCATCAGTGTGTTCTCCCACACACTTATTCATTCATCAAACGTTTTCTAAGCTGCTCCCAAAATACCAGGCACTGTGTTAGATACTGGAGAGACCAAAAAAAAAAAAAAAAAAAAGCATTGCTTAACCTTAAGGAGCTCAATTGTCCACGGTATGAACATAATTCAACATTAATGAAAAGTAGAATAAGTACAGGAAGTCACAGAGTACAGGCACCAGATTGAGGGCTCTCGGAGGTCCTCAGGCTGTGTCTAAGAGGAAGTAAAGTTCAACGGGAGTTTAGATTAAGAAATATGAATTATTTATTCTTTACCATAACTCTGTGAGGGTGGCCTTTTTATCCCCATTTTTCAGGTACAAGACAAAGAAATAAAGAGTTTTAACACCAAGGTCCTACAGCTTCTGACCAGTGAAGCTAAGGGAGGAATTTCATTCTTAAATGACCAAATTCCACACTCTTCCCTCTATTCCTTAGCTGTAGGATGTAGAGCTGCCAACCTATTTCTACCATAACCCTGGGTTATAACCCTGATGGAAATAAACAGTTAATGGAATAGCACTAATCCAATTTGTGTAATAATGAAAAAGCTAATAAAAATGTTATACCCCTTAAAAAAAGGAATATGAATTAACCAGATGGGGGAAACAGGAGAGTAGGGATGCATAAGAAAAACATCTATAAAGACAGACATGAAGGATCTTAACGCTTTCGGGAAACTAGAGTATTTTTTTTTAAGGCTAGAACAAAGCAAACATGTAGGAAGTAGGGAGTTTAGAGGCTAGAGAAGGAGAAAAACAAGGGAAAGCCTCGTGTGTCAAACTTAGGAGCCTGAATTATTTTTTTTCTCAAAAGCTATGAGCAGTCATTGAGTGAGTCTAAGCAGATCCTACACTTAAGCAAATTAGGATTCTAGAAAGATAACGAGGCATTAGAGGAGAGATTAGGAGGCCTTAGGACTGGAAGTAAAGAGCTCTGCTAGGAAGCTCCTGCGGTCTGGATGCTCAGGAGGAGGTGGAGAACTGAGACGCCCTCTGGCCTGCCCAGGGCCTCCCCCGCTGCTCCTGCCGCCCAGCATGCCATGTGCCCCAATCACGTCCACTTTTGAACCTCTACTCTCTCCTCTGATATGAAATACCACTTGTCTTCTCTCTACCTGTCCAAAAAGTATCACCTTGAGGACTCAATCTAAGTTTCCTTTTTTCTAAGAAGCTTTCCTTAATTACAGTTTCCTAACAGCCTTCTGTGTTGTTTTTTTTTTTTTTTTTTAGTTACTACTTACAACATATACTAAATATCCCGGCAAACTTATTTTACATCTTGCAAATCATTTCATGCATACAGGAGAGAGATATTTCTCTCACTTGACTGCTTCTGAATGCCCAGGACCTCATCTCATAGTCTCATCTCAAATTGTAACTGCTGCCAAAAAGCAACTGGTTTTCATTCTTAAAACTGGTAGAATAGGTTTTCTTTTTTCTTTATTTCTAAAACTAAACTGTCTAGATTTTTCTCTAACCTACTTGGGGTTTCCACAAAATAAAAATGTTCTTTCCAGAAAAACCCTTTCTTTCCCTTTCCAAACTATGATAAACACCTTGTCAATATGTTAGCCATCTCTCAGTGCCTCCACAAGGCTGTCTCTTCCCAACCATCTCTCGCCTTGCCCCTCCCCAGACTCGTTTGGCAAAAACATTTACTGAACACCTAAGAATGACCAGACACTGGGGTAGACTTTGAGCACGACTAACCCATGATTCCTGACCCAGTATCCTTCTCCCTCTCTCCTTTAAGTCTGATTTTTCTTACTCTGGCTTACATTTTAGTTGTTTACTTGTCTTGTTGATCATTCTTTTGTTGGCTTATGATTACCTTTGTAAATTACCTTCATATTATCGTTTACCTTAGAGTTTAGAAGGAGCTCAAATTAAACATCTTTTCCCAACCCTTCAATATGTCCAATACATTCCAATCCAACTCAAACAGCTTCTTGTTTTTATATATTTCCATGATTACTTCTTCAGAATTACTTTCACCCCACACCTTTCTTTTGACATGACCATACTTCTTCTACTCTTTAAACTTTTCTAGGTCAAGACAGACACGAACAATCCCTCAAGCACCATCAACTAGGCAACCCTACATTCTTCACATCTGTTTCCTTAATCTTTTCCTAAATATTTTTCTGAAGCCAACAATAAATTGTACTGTGGTCATTGTATACAGTCCACTATAACAGATAGTTTAGGGAGATCAAATGAAAAAAATATCTAATCCCTCAAATAAATTTGCATCGAATTGGACACTGAGCAGATACAGTAGGTGTGGTCAGAGCTAGAGCCTAAGAGAAAGTTTTGAGCCAAATTTCAAAGGAGGTTAAAATTGGACTGAGAGGATTCTTCCAATTCTCTAAACCCTAAAGCATTTTTCTGACCTTTGAGAATTTATTTGCATATAAACTGTTTAACATATGATGAAAGACAGTGCTAAAATTATTTTTCTATATTCTACCACTTTGTAATAGACATAGATGTTAATAATTAAGAAACGTGATGAGCAAAAACTCAACCTTAAATTGCCTCATAAGAGGCTTCTTACCAAAACTAGAGTTTGTAAAATGAAATTTTTATTCTTTTTCTCTTCTAGCTAGTTGATTTACATTAGAAAGCTATTAAGAGTTATAGGGAAATGCTTCAAAATACGAATTTTATATATACTTTCAAGAACAAAAGATAAGTTAAAAACTGAGTGGTAACCAGGTTACAAAGTATGCTACCATATATTACTCTTTAACTTAGGAGCAAACTTTTTTGAAAAAAACAATTGATGCTTGGTATTTACAGAGCGTAAAAGGATTTACAGTTTCAATAGTATTTCAAGTACCAAATGATAAACAGAATTGAAAGACAGTCCTTTCCCAGTTCTATGAAATAATTCTTTAGACAGATTTCCAAGCACATTACTTGAAATTAAAATCAGAAGTGAGGGCTGAAGGATGGATGTGTATTTAGAGCTCCCTAATTCTGGCGGCCATGGCCGGCAGCCTTTCTTTGCACTGGAGGGCCAGCTGTATTTGCTTCAGGCACTAGCCTCGCTGGCAGCAGCACAGCCTTCGATCGCTCTTAGTTGAGAAAAGGCTTTATGAGCCATGTGTTTTCTTCTAGGGATACTGAGCTCTCAGAATTATTAACTACGGGGAGAGAGTAAAAGTCAAAACTCATTCAATAAATTCCGGTGCACTCTGAGAGAACAGGTGTCTGAATTCCCATCGGAAGAAAGGCTTACAGAGTGCTTTCCACTTCAGCCCCACGGCTCTGACTAGCAGCCCTGGAGATCGCACATCACGTCAAAGACCAGCGCAGGCAGCCTCGAGTGGGCCAGAAAACTGTTTACGTTCATGATTCATACAGAGCCGACTGTGGCTCGAAACCTCCCTCATCTCCTTCTGCAGTGCTAATATTCAGAGATACATAACTGCCATCTAGTGACTAGGAAGAAGAAAGCAAGGTGCTTTACACAGAAAAATAAAACCATGCTGTTTAAAAAGAAATAGTGAAGCATTAATGTTAGTAAAATTGACACATTTAACGCACCAAAGTTGTAGGGACACCTCAAAATCTATAGGTGAATCAGCTTTTCTTTGAATATCAAATGACATCTCTATGCTTCCAAAATGTATGTTGACACCGAATCTAATAAATGTATAGTGTAACTATACTAGAATGACGTTGAAAATGAATCTCTCATCTCAATGCATGTCATGATTTTGGCATGAGATGGTATTATATACCCAAATGGTGATTACCCACATAAAGAATAATTTTTATCACAGTGGAAAGAACATGAGCTAATAAAGCAAACAAGTCTTGGCTCTATCCTTTATCAATTTTGTGACCTTAGGCAAGTGACTGAAATCTATGAACATCATTTTCTTTTATCAGTTGAATGTGAATTATAATGATTACTTTAAAGGAGTAGTGTAAGGATTACATGAGATAATACAGTAAAAGAATAGGTACACAGTCGATTGATAATGAATTCTGCATCCCCGTTATGGTCAGTTACTTTAGGCTCTTGTGAAACATACACATACCATCTAAGAAGAGCCCATAAAATAAATTCATGACAGCAGTCAAAGATCTCAAAAGTAAGTGATGCCTTTGTTGTGTGCTTAACCTCAATTACTTCTGAATAATGTTACTTTTCAATTATTAATTTATTCTATTTATTCAATTTCCTGAACCCTGGACACTTGATTGGCAACAAGGAAAGGAGAACGTTCTTGAACATTCAAGCTGTTAGACCAGATGTTTTTAAATCACCCGATCTCTTATACCATGTTTTCTGATTATTGCAGTATCTTTTACCATGGTTCATAGCTCTTCAGAAAAACAGAAAATGACTATCATTTTACACACATGAAAATACATCTTTAATTATTAGAGCTGGAATCTTAAAATATAGAGCAACATTGCACAGATTTTGTCATTGTTGGCATTATAAAATACTTCTTGTCCAGGTTCTCTTTGGCATTATTGTATAGAACAAAGAATTCAGTCATACGTGCCCTGAAGATAAGGATTAAGAAATATTAAGTATAATAGTATTTCAAATCGCAATTTAGCTATACTAAGGGAAAAAAAGCCTATAAAGAATGAGTCTATTTTGAGGGTAAAAATTTTCTTAATAATCTATGATTTTCTTTTCTTTTCTTTTTTTTTTTTTTTTTTTTAAGGATTTATTTATTTCTCTCCGGCCCCCTCGTTGTTTGGCGCTCACTGTCTGCTCTCTCTGTCCATTCGCTGTGTGTTCTTCTGTGTCTGCTTGTCTTCTCTTTAGGTGGCACCAGAACCGATCGTGGGACCTTCCAGAGTGGAGAGAGGTGCTCAATCTCTTGTACCACCTCAGCTCCCCAGTCTGCTGTGTCTCTTATTGTCTCTCCTCTGTGTCTCTTTTTGTTGCATCACCTTACTGTGCCAGCTCTGCACAGGCCAGCACTCTGCATGGGCCAGCTCACCACATGGGCCAGCTTGCCCTCACCAGGAGGGAATCAAACCCTGGACCTCCTATATGGTAGACAGGAGCCCAATGCCTTGACCCAAATCCCCTTCCCACTTTCTTTCTTTTATATCCCTTTTTATTTTTATCTTATTCACTATTGGCTAATCATTACATTGTTGGTTAATTAAGTATCTATCAGCTGAGTCCACCATGTTTCTCTAAGTGCTCCCAGCTTGTGGTAGGTCTCTGCTCTGATAAAAAAAAAAAAGTAAAAAAAAGCTGGGAAAGTGGGAAAGTTTGTTTTGATGACACTATCCATAAGACCTAGCTTTACTTTTACAATAATGGAATACCTGTACTTTCAAAAAGCACTAGTGAACAGTCAAATGAAGCTCTAAATCAATGCTATACCTATATTTCAACACGAGGGGGCGCACAACTTTCATGTACGATATGGTTTTGTTTTTTTGTGTTTTTTTTTGTTTTCATTTTTTAACTTTCTATTTTGAAATACTTTCAAATTTACAGGAGTCACAAAAATAATACAAACCCCATACATAGAAGACTCACATATTCCTACCTCCCCCAGATACACAGATGCACCAATTTTAACATTTTGCCACATTTGCCATATCATCTATCCATCTATTTATTATATATCTATGCATATATATATCAATTTTTCTGGATATTTGGGTATAGGTTGCATACATCATGCTCCTTCAACACTTAAAACTGTCATGTACATTTCCTAAGAACAAGGATGTTTACTTATATAACTAACTTAAATGCAGTTATCAAGTTCAAGAAATTTTAACATAGATAAAAGCTAATGGTCTTTATTGCAATTTTTTCATATGTCCCAATAATATCCTTTAGAGCCTTTCCTCCTCCCTTGCCAGATCCCATCTAGAATTAGGTATTTCATTTAATTGTCAATGTCTCTTTAGTTGCTTTTTTTTTTTTTTTAATGTGGGCACATCTATATAATATAAACTTTCCCATCCCAAGTATTCCCAAGCATAGCATTCGATGAGATCAATCCCATTCACAACATTGCAGTACCCTCATCATTTATCATTAGAAAAACATTTCCATCTCCCTAAACAGAAACCCTAAGCACATGATGCATTTACTCCTCATTCTCCCACCACCCACGCATGGCAACCTGTATTCTAATTTCTGTCTCTATGAACTTATTGCATATTGCATATTCTCCAATATCTTCTTTGTTATCCGTGGGGCTTAAATTTAGCATCTGTGACAGTTAAAAACTCATCTATGAATCCCAAAAAGATTATATTCTTAAACTAATGTATTCCTGTGGGTGTGAGACCCTTTTTGGTTGGACTACGTCAGTGAGGCGTGACTCAGGTTGAGTCTCCACCCTCTTACTGGGTCTGATATAAATGGAGACACCCAGGAAAAGGGAGCTGCCATATTATATGATCCTGCCATGTGAGAGAGGGGGGACTACAGGAAAACAGAAGTCCTGAGAGGCTCCAGGAGCCAAGGCAAATGCCTGAGAGCTCACAGCTGAACTCAGGAAGAAGGCGGAGCACCCGAGATTGATAGAGGAGGCCTGGAAAGAAACACCCTGTGCCTGGTTGCCACAACTGAGCTCCAGGAGTGGGTAGATCATGGAGGTGAAGGCAAGGACCTCGGCAGAGATCAGTGGCCATCCTGCTTCACCACGTGGCCAGACAACAGGATCACCAGTGGCTGACTTTGGTGAGACAGCACCTCTGATGGTGCCTTGATTTGGATATTTCACAGCCTCGGAACTGTAAGCTTTTCCCCAAATAAATTTCCCATTTTTAAGAGCCAACCCATTTCTGGTACTTCGCATTAGCAGCCCTTTCGCAGGCTAAAACACCATACTAAATCTGTAACAATATCGTTTGCTTTGATACCATCTTATTTCAATAATACACACAGGCTATGTTCCTGTACCCCTCCGTTTCCCCACCTTTATGTAGTTCCTGTCACAAATTTCATGTTTATACATTATGGGTCCAAAACCACTGATTCATTGTTAGATTTTATGCATTTGCACCTTTTAGATCCTGTAGGAAGTAAAAAGTGAAGTTACAAACCAAAAATACAATAGTGCTGGCATTTATATTTACCCATGTCATTACCCTCACCAAAGATCTGGATTTCTTCACACAACTTCAATCTATGGTCTATTGTCCTTTCCTTTCAACCACACAACACTCTTTAGCATCTCCTATAAGCTGGTCCAGTGGTGATGAACTCTCTCAGCTTTTGTTTATATGGGAATTGTCTTAATCTCTCCTTCAATTTTGAAAGACAGTTCTGCCAGATATAAAATTCTTTAAATATATCATCACACTGCCTTCTTGCCTCCATGGTTTCCAGTGAAAAATCAGTACCTAATCTTATTGAAGGCCCCTTGTATGTGACATGTTGCTTCTCTCTTGTGGCTTTCAGAATTTTCTCTTTATCACTGGCATTCGATATTTTGATTAGAACATATCATAGCATGGGTCTATTTGGGTTTATCCTGTTTGGAGTTTATTGAGCATCTTGATGTGTCCACTCCTGTATTCTGTTAAATTTGAGGAGTTTTCAGCCTTTTTTTTTTTTTTTTTTTTTTTAAATATTCTCTCTCTTTCTCACTTCTTTTCCTTCTAGGACTCCCACAATGCATATATTGGTTTGCTTGATGGTGTCCCACAGGTTCCTCAGGCTTTGTGGCAGTTTGAGATTATTTTATGACTCTCAAAAAGAGAAAGATTATGTTTTTAAACTAATCTGTTCCTCTCCATGTGGTACCCTTTGATTGCATTAAATTCAGCAGAGGGGATATTGAATAGATTATTTGATGAGATATTGGACTACATCAGTGAGGCATGACTCAGGTTGAGTCTGCGCCCCCTTGCTGGGTCTGATATAAATGGACTCACACGGACAGACATAGGAAAAAGGGAGCTGCCATGTTTGATTCTGCCATGTGAGAGAAAAGACTCCAGTTTTGCCCACAGCTGAGCTGTGAGGAGAGAAGCCCTAAGAGACAAGCTCTGTGTCAGAAAAGAGAGGACTACAGGATCGCTTAAGCATGAAGCCCCAAAAGGTTGGGCCCACAGAGCAACTCAAGAGGAGACAGTGAGCCTGGAGAGCAAGGCTGAATGATCAGCAGCCATCTTGCTTCACTACGTGGTGACAAGCCGGGATCAGTGGCTGACTGTGAAGAGAAAACATCACCAATGGTGCCTGGATTTGGACATTTCATGGCCTCAGAACTGTAAGCTTTTACCCCAAATAAATCCCCTTTATAAAAGCCAACTGATTTCTGGCACTTTGCAATGGCAGCCCTTTGGCAAACTAAAACATGCTCTGTTCACTTTTCATTTTTCTTTTTTCTGGTCCTAAGACTGAATGATTTCAATAGTCTTATCTTTAAATTCTCTGATTCTTTCTTCTCTCGGCCTCAATTTGCTTTTGAGCCCCTCTAGGAAAATTTTAAGTTCTGTTACTGTGGTCTTCATTTCTCTTTGGTTCCTTTTCATAATGTCTGCCTTTCTATTGATATTCCTTTGTGTTCATCCATCATTTTCCTGACTGCCTTTAGTTCTCAATCTGTGTTTTCCTTCAGCTCTCTGAGTAAATTTGTGGCCATTTTTTAGAATTCTTTGTCTGGTGTCCCAGTTCTGGTCCTCCTCGCTGATGGTTTCTAATGCTTTAATCTTCTCCTTTGCCTGGACCATCACTTTCTCTTTCTCTGAATGTTGTGTGACCTTTTGTTGGAACCTGGACATTTTGATATTTTAAATTTAGACTCTGAAGCACCTGTTGCCTGCGCTTATATCCAGCTTAGTATACCGATAGAGCCTTCCTTGATTGCCAGGAGCTAACCAAACAACAACAACAACAAGAAAGCACCTTTCCCCACTTGTGCTAGTGCTCGCCTCCCTTCAGGGCTTATCTGTACCACAGGTGGTATGTGAGCAGCTCCTGCCAAAGTGTAGGGCCTCGCTGATTCTGCCCGCGGTGTCGCCTAGTCTAGCAGGTGTGCACAGTTCCTAATGCCTCCTCTTCCCAGTTTCCTCATGGCCCCAGGCTGCATGTTTGTCCTCAGCCAGCAGTCGCTTGCCCCAGGCAGCACGACGTGACTGCTTCTGGCAGGATCCTGTAAGAAGAGTTCCACGAGCCGCCTTCTGCATGCGGGGCAAGTTCTGGGACAGGGAGGCACCAGGCAGGCTGAGGCAGAAAGGCATGTGCCCAGTGCATAAGGACTCCTCTGCCCTCCAGACGCAGGCTGGCTCCACGCTGAGTCCCGGGAGGTAGGAGAGGGGCCAGCCAGGGCACCACAGCTCCCACCACTTTCAAGTGGCCTTTTTCTTGATTCAGTGCTCACCCTGGTACTGTGAGTCCTTTAGTTAAAGGACTCTATAGCTTGAGAAAGTTCTCACTAGTTGAGCTCCATCAGGAGAACGGAGTCCTGAAGCATCTTACTCCTCCATCGTGAATGGGGCAGGCTGTAATTGCTCTTCCTTTTTTAAGGAAAGGCATTTTATGCTTGGAAATTCTTTTCTTTCACAGGGAAGACCTCTCAGTCCAAATAGTCTACGCATGTCGTCACAATGACCAGAAACAGACCTGGTCCTAGAACCCAGGTACAAGTCTTTTCAGTTTCCACGAAACCAGATGCAACATATCTAATACATTTGGTGATTTCTAATAATAAGTTATTTTCAGAAGCATAGCTGGAAAAAACTATAACTAGATTAAACAAGTGGTTTTATACCCACAAGTGCAATTGCTATCCACAATTACTATTCCACATAAGTGTAATGAGTTTCCTTTCTTGCATTTTCTTAGAATAAGTCCATTTTGATACAGGAGGAAAATAAATAAAATTTGGCTTCTTTAATAACAGAAAATTTGTTCCATAAAAGTCAAACAGACACTAACTAATGTTTCACCTACCAAATAGCAAGAACCTTATTTAATTCAAGAAAGGCTCTGAAACAGATTTTTTAAAATTCCTTTCCATGTGATTATTCTGCCAAGCACATCTCTGCACAGACATTTCCTGGAGGAGCCACCTTTTCATGCTGGAGCCAGCTGTTGTCTGGGCCCAACTCCTTGGCTGGAAATAGAATGACGCAGCTTCTGAAAAGCTTGTGCTCAGTTCCATTTCAAGGCTGACTTTCTTTGCAAAGTATAAATGGAAGAAAACATCCCCTTCTGCTTGACCGGATTTCCCTGTAAGCTTTAGGGAAACAAGGGCAGCCTGGCTAGCTGGGCAGATGGGAAGATAAATCACAGAATCTGCCACAACTTTAAGACAAATAGGAGAGATGGGGATTCGACATCCTAATTAGGTCTTCTTACCTGCTGGACAGCATCTGAACATTTTTTTGGAGATTCCAAAACAGCAGATTGAGATTCTGGATTGGAAAGGAAGCAGACAGTCAATATCTTAAAGGACACATTTCCCTATTTCCTCAATCAGAAAATAAAATGTTTAAATATACTATTTTAAAACCTTAAATACCAAATATATATAGCAGCCTTTCTTTCAATACTACTGGAGTATAAGAACATGACTACATCTCAGTATATATAACATGCATAATGACAAACAACCATGCCATTAGTTATTTTTAAAAATTAGAACAGTCCTATGCCCTTTATACATATGGACTATAATTACGTTTCTCAGTTGCTGGTTTCTATATTGTGCCAAGAAGTTCCTGCTAAGACTTTTACTTATTATATAATTCACTGAGCCAAAGTTTGTGCCATGAGAGAAGCCAACTCAACAATCCAAGAGGACAGGATCTGGAAAGCCTGGATCTACCTACTGACAAATCACCTTCTGATTTCAATGAGAGGTAACAAACACTGCCACCAAGTGCTGCTGAGAAATAAGGGGTTTTGTTCTTGAGAGTTTGTGTCATCTGATACTCTACAAGACTGCAAACTCATAATGCCGGAGGACCTAAGGGATAACATAGTCAGGATTTTTTTTTAAGCTAGGGGACACTTCTTTCCTAGCGATGCTTATATAGTGGTTTAAAAACATAAAAATAAAAGGGGCTTCAGGAATCCCTAGCCCAACCTCTAAAATCTAAAACTACTCATCTAGTCCATCCTCCTCACTTTCCAGAGAAACGGCGGCCCCTGACACAAGCAGTGAGCGGCAAGCTGAAGCCTAGAGCCATGGTTTCCTGACTGTCACATTGCTTCTTCCCTGTCCTGCACACAGAACAGATAACAAACCAGATACAGAAGTCACTCTTAATGATCATTTACACAGTCCCAACATAGCAGCATCATAGCCAGTTAATGTAACAAACCTATAGAAAGAGAAACCGTTTTTATCATTTAAATTTTATAACATACTCGAGCTATATTGAAAGTTTTCATTTCACGCATTGAAGTCACAGCCTATGCAATGGCCCAAAGGGCCTCGTTTCCCCTGCCCCACGCTTCCTAGCCTCCCTAGCACCTCCACTGTCTCCTTGCTGTCCCTCTCCATGCTCATCACATGCCCTCCTCGGGACCTCTGCACTGGCTGTGTGCACTGCCCAGTGCACTTGCTCTCCTTCCCGAGAGCTGCATGGCCCCCTTCTTCACCCTCTTTGGGGCTCTGCTCCAGCCTCTCTGGCAACTCTATTTAAAACAGCCCTACCCACTCATTCCTCTTCCCTTCTTTCTCCAAAATATGGGTCATCACATGATATACTGTACAGTTCACTTAGTTGTCCAGTTATCTATTATCTCTCTCGCCCCACTAGAAGACAATCTCCATGAAGGAGGGGATATTTGTCTATTTTTTCACTACTGTCCCCCAAGCACCTAAATAGTACCCAGCAAATAGCAGGTAATCAAAATATTTGCTGAGTAATGGTCGGAGTGAATGAAGGAATAACTGTAAGATCAAACGAATGATCAAACCATGAAAGTAGGTGCCACAAAGAGGACGTATGCTGGGTAGGGAAGGAGGAAGGAAGGATGTCATAAGGACTCATACAGCTGCCACCTTGCCTTTAGCTACTTCCTGCACCTCAGCTAGGAGAATATCTTTCAAAAGAAAAATCACAGAGAACAACATGAAGCAGTCACTTACCAATAGATGTCACTGTGGGAACAGAATATAAACAAAGGTCTTCAAAACACTTCCAGAAATACTGTATATCACATTGGGCTCATCAAAGAGGTATTTTTTTCTCTTATCCTAACAAATCTTAACTCTGAACTTAACACCAGAGTTAGATCACCACTTTTGAACAAAGGTCTTTATCATAAAAGCTAGCCAACAGTTAATATTAAAGCAAATCCAAAGTCTGGAACATTCTTGTTTTCTGTTGTTTTTAGTCACATCCAAATTCTCCCAAACACAATAGACGCAGAATAAGGGCCTGGCTTTGTGTAGATGGAGAAACGTTTCTCTCTCTCTTCCTTCTATTTAGACAGCACCAGTACCCAAAGGATTTCTTGGTCGTACACTAATAATTCCTTATATTAGAAATTGCATACAATGTTTTTTTAAGTTTTTTCTATAGCCGTTAACCTGGTAACCAGTCCAGAAAGTGCACAATTCTGGGTGCTGATGGTAAATAAAAATATGTGCAGTGTGGTAGTTTGAAACTGTATGTATCCTGGAAAATCATGTTCTTAAAGTTAACCCACTCCTATGGGTATGGACCTATTTTAAGTAAGACCTCTTGATGAGGTTACTTCAGTTAGGGCATGGCCTAGAGTGGGTCTTACTCCTCTTACTGGAGTCCTTTCTTTATAAGAGAATGAAATTCAAACAAGAGAGAAAGCCATGGAAGCCAGAAGATGAAAGCAACAAAACTCAGAAGAAGAGAGAGAGACCAGGAGACACGGCCCTGTGCCTTGCCATGTGACAGAGGAGTCCGGGATAGGCAGCAGCCGGTCTTGGGGAAGAAAGCATCACTTGATGATGCCTTGATTTAGACACTTTTCTCAGCCTCAAAACTGTAAGCTTGCAAGCTACTAAATCCCACCTGTGTTAAAGCCCACACATTTCATGGTATCTGCTTTGAACAGCTCAGCAAACTAAGATATGCAGTTAATCAGAATAACAGACTAAAGACTTACCTTTCACTATTCTGAATACCTACACCCAAGTTTTCAGTTCCCCTCTGTCTAATTCAAAGGATACCTGAATTAAATGCATTCTCCCATCCCCATCTGGGGTAGTTTGGCGCTATATACGCCAGAAAAACATGTTCTTAAACTTAATCCATTCCTGTGGGTGTGAACTCATTCTAAGTAAGACCTTTTGATGAGATTACTTTGGGTAATGTGTGGTTCAACTCAATTAGGATGGCTCTTAATCCTATTACTGGAGTCTTTTATAAGCAGAATGAAATTCAGACAGAGAGACAGCCATGGGAAGCAAGTAGCTGAAAGTCAATGAAACCTAGAAGAATAGGGAGAGGCCAGGAGAGGCCACCATGTGCATTACCATGTGACAGAGGACAAGGACCAAGGATCACAGGCAGCATCCCCAGAATGTATCTTTAGGAAGAAAGCATCGCCTTGATGATGCCTTGATTTGTACTTCTCCTAATCTCAAAACCATGAGCCAATAAATTCTCATTGTTTAAACCAACCTACTGCATGATGGTATTTGCTTTAGCAACAAGGAAACTAAAACTGTTCTTGTTACCAGGAGTGGGGTACTGCCATTGCAAATGCCAAAAAATGTGGAACTGGCTTTGGAATTGGGCCATGGGTATAGGATGGAAGAATTGTGAGAAATGGATAGAAAAAGTCTAGATTGCTTTGAAGAAACTGTTGGTATAATATGGATGCTAAAGGTATTTCCAAAGAGGCCTAAGAAGGAAATGATGGATGTATCATTGGAAACTGGAGGAAAGGCAATCCTTGTTTTAAAGTGGCAGAGAACTTGGTGAAATTGAGTTCTGATGTCAGATGGAAGGCAGGACTTGAAAGCAATGAACTTAGATATTTAGCTGAGGAGGTTTACAAGTTATGTATGGAAACTACAAGCTGGTTTCTCCTTGAAACTTATACTAAAGTGCAAGGGGAAAGGGATAAGCTGAAATCAACTCTTAAACACAAAGAAACCAGAAATTGATGGTTTGGAAAATTCTGAGTCTATGCAGATAATGTGCTCTGATACTAGGGCCAGAAGCAACTCAGTCAGGGACCTCCCTGAGCATCCAGAAAGCAAGTCCCTGAAGAATAGGCCTCTATGTAAGGGTTTAACTAAGAATGGATCCAGTCAGCCATTTCAGTGGAAGTCAGAATTGGAAATGCAGTTATGCAATAAAGATCTGCAGAAAGTCCTTCTGTCTGATGATTCGGATCCCTGTAAATTGTATGCAAAGCTGACAAGGTTTTTTCAAATTTTGTATGAGTAGAGCCACTGCTAGCCTGGACTAAAAAGGACAGAGAAGGGACAAATTGAAGGAAAAATGACTTCAAGGTCTGACCCAAAGAGATCTCCTTGAGCCAGGGGAGAGGCCACCCATGTGTGTGGAAAGAGTAGGTTCACCCCTGCATTAGGAGGGGTGGCACTTGCAGGGGGTGGGCTTTCCTCCTCATTGTTCAGGAAGAGTGCTGCCACCCGGATGCCCAGAAAGGGTGGGACCTGTGTCCCAGCAATTGCAGAGAGACGGCCACTGTCCCGATGCTTGGAGAGGGTGTTCACCGCAGTGTTTGGGGAGAGCACAGCCACTGTGCAGTTGCTTGGAAGGGGTGGGGCTGCCACGTCACCAGGCCCAAAGGACAAAATATCAATTCTTAGGTGACTCTCTGAGCTTGAAATCTAATGGAGTTTGCCTTACTGGGTTTTGGAATTGTTTGGGAACATGTTTTCCCTCCAATTTCCCCCTTCTAGAAAGGGAATGTCTATCCTATGCCTGTCCCTCCCTTGTATATGAAAGCAGATAACTTGTTCTCTAGGTTTAACAAGTCCACACAGGGAAACTGAGCCCCAAGACAGACCACACCCACAACCAATTTTGACGAGACTTTGTACTAAGCATTGTTACTGAAATGACTTAAAGTTTTTCAGATGTTGTGATAAAATAAATGCATTTTGCATGTAGAAAGAATTTGTCTTTCTGTGGTTCATAGGGTGGACTGTGGTAGTTTGGAGCTATGTACCCCAGAAAAACTTGTTCTTAAACTTAATCCATTTCTATGGGTGTGGACCCATTGCAAGTAGGACTTTTTGATGAGATTAATTCTGTTAAGGTGTGCCCAACTCAATTAGGATGAGTCTTCATCTTATTACTGGAGTCCTTAATAAGCAGAATAAAATTCAGACAGAGAAAGCCATGGGAAGCAAGAAGCTGAAAGTCAATGGAACCCAGAAGAAAGGGCAAGATCAGGAGGGGCTGCCATGTATATTGCCATGTGACAGAGGAGACAAGGACCAAGGATCACTGGCAGCCAGTGGCACCCTGAATGCCAGTGTTCAGGAAGAAAGCATCACTTTAATGATGCCTTGATTTTGACTTCTCTTCACCTCAAAACCATGAGCCAATAAATTCCAATGGTTTAAGTCAACCCATTGCATGGTATTTGCTTTAGCAATGCACTATGCCTTTTCTTTCTTTGAATTAGAGTGTTAAGAGAAATTTATATGACAAAATATTCTCATCAATATCATGAGCTAGATTTTAGGCAAGAGGATCAAGCTTTTAAAATAAAAGAAACAGAATAACTGTACTGCAAAATGAAAGGAAAATGAATGAGAATAAATAAGACAGGAAAGAAAAGTGTTAGGGAAAAGAAAAAATAAAGAACTAAAGAGAGAAAGAAGAAAGGTACAGGAAGGAAAAGAGTCAACAGAAGTATGAGAAATGGCAAAAATAGCAGGCAGGGAGTGTAGGAACAATGGCGTGCTAGGAGGAAAGGAAAAGTAAACTGGCTTCTGAGCAATGACTGAAGTCCAGCGTTACTGGGCAGGTATAGCTGAGAAACCAATCCCAGTTCTAACATTCTTAGAACCCACTAATTGAAAGTGGTTGCGCTTGCCACCAACGCCAGTGCTCTGGAGACCACCACCTCTCCTCCTCCCCTGAAGGATCCTGGAGTGCGTGCAGGAACTGCTTCTAGCCAGCGCTGCGACTGACAGGCAGGCCCGCTCAATACTCATCAGCTAGGATGGTTGTTTCTAAAGAACAACCCAATGGGAGCTCTCTCAAGGGTACATTTAAAACTGCCACCTTCTACACTCCTTATTCTTAAAATTTACAAAATTAGACTTTTTAAAAAACATTACTATGATACAAAGAGGAAGAAAGAACATTCTTCACAAAACTTTAAATGCTCCATTTTTAAAAGGCACCTTACAAAATTCTGAGCATAATCTTAAATTCTGGGTGCCCTACAATTCCAAATAGGTTTCAGAAATGATCTCTTTATCATCACAAAATAGGCCTATCACTTATAAAACAAAACATACTTGGATGAGTTCTATATTTGTGGACAGAGGACAGTAAGACAATAAGCAGGATGAGCCTTTCTGCTAAGAATGGAAAAGAAATTAAATTGCCCCCTTTAAAATATATAATATATGCCTTCTAAAAATGAATTAAGTGAGCCCTTTGGCAAACTAATTATAGTACATACACAGGACGGAGTACTATGAAGCTGTAAAAAGAAATGTGGCTCTCTACTAATATGGAGTGCTTTCCATATATATATATACTAAGTGAAATATCCAAGGTGCATTATACTGTTTATAGTATGCTATCTTCTGTGTAAACAAGGAAGAGATCTAAATATGTATATTTAATTGTTTATATTAGAACAAAAGAAACAATGGAAGCATACACTGCAGACTTCTAAAAATTGTTGTCTATAAAGGGGAAAGGGATGGAATGAGACTTCTGTGGCTGTACCTTTTCATAAAGTTTTTCTTTTGGAACCTTGTAAATATATTGCATATTTAGAAAACAAAGTTAAAAAGTACTTCCTAAAACTTAAAAACAAATGGAAACAAATGAACCATGTGTATATCAGGTTGGTGGCAAGACTGTGCAGAGAAAATCATTTCAAGTGCCTTCATAAGTGTTTTGACTGTACCTCCTAATGGGGTATAGACTAAGGACAACTAGAACTGCACAGAACTATTAAATGACACTCATTGATCTTATTGTTAGTAGTAATTTCAGTATTGCTACTTTAAAACAATTATAGGTATATTATAGATAAAGCATAGGGATAATTATGTTAATGACATTAGGAGCGAAGATTTTCACTGTGTAAGAAGTCACAAATATAAATTCAAAGAAGTTTAGGATAATCTTAGATCTGAGTTAGATAGCAAGATGAAGCATATATTTTTTTCTTAAAAAATGTATTTCCTAGCCCGGTCTGCTGAAACACCTGGAAGCAATGAACAACCCAGTGGTAATGAGCACCCCTACCACGCAGATTTGGTATTTCAAAACCATTTTTCACTCTTAAAATTTTAAAAATAAAACAGAAAATTAAGGTTCCTTTGACAAATGGTGGATTCCAGATCAACGGCAGGAAAGATGAGCTTGGGACATTTTGTGACTGAAAGCCCAGAAGCTATCAAAGACCACTGGGGTTATATCAAAAGGGCTACCACTGCTCAGATACAGGGTAATTTGAGCAAAAAAAGAGAATAAGGATTTCAATATGATAAAACATATGAAGTTTATAAAAATCCATTAACTTGTGAAACTTAGGAAAAATAATACATTTGTCCCCATTGGAGTTTTATAGGAAACCAATTAATTACTCCAAACATTGATTAATAAAGAGAAATAATCAAACATTTTTGCAGTCTTTCCTTTATGAATTGTATGTTAGGTAACCAAATAGTAGATAAGAAAAAGTTCCTTTTCATAGAGGAATTCTAATAAATGCAGAAGGGATGATAGGATTAGCAAAACACAATTATACAACCCCTGGATTAGAAAAACACAATTTTCCAACCCCTAATGAAATAGTACATCTAGGCAATGATCATGAAATGATGTTAACAATTAGGTAAAAAGTTGTTTGGGAACTTGGCAATGGAAAGCTGAGGCTGATACTGCCTGAGTCCACTGACCAATCATGAATATCACTAAGCCTGATATTCAAAGGTACCCAAAGCACATATGAACTGTACGGAGTCTAGCCTAATCCATTGAGCAAAATCAAGATCAAACTGCAGTCAATGTGCAGCCCCATGAGGGTAAAATAAATGTTTGTTGTCGTAAGCCAATGAAATTCTGGGACAAATCACTATGCAGTAAAAACTAATTAATACAATGGTTTAAGCAGAGCTACAAGACAAGAAACTATATAAGGAATTACATTAAATCAATAGCTGGAGCATAACATGCAGATCAGGAAAAGGAAGAAGGAGCATGAAAAGATAGTAACATAGTGACCTCAGAGGTGGATGAGAATTGTGGTTAATAGTACAAATACAAGAATGTCCTTTTGTGAGCTAGAGCGGATATACATCACTATTGCAAGGTGGTACGAGTGTGGAGAAACATGGGAAAAAAATACAATTAATGTAATCTGTGGACTATAGTTAACAGCAATACTGTAATATTCTTGCATCACTGCCAAAGATGTACTGTGTTGATAATAGGGGAGGTATGGAAAAAAATATGCCAAATGTACACTACAGACCATAGTTAGTGGTAATAGTCTGATGATAGTATCTCATAAGATGTAACAAATGCTCCACAACAATGTAGTGTGTTGGTGGAAGGGTATTGTATGGGAATTACACACATGTGCATGATTGTTTTGTAAGTTCACAACTTCTCTAATAAACATGTATTTTGTTTTAAAAATTTTTTAAAGAATTGTGTTCTCTAAAGATTTACATCTTTAGTAAAAAGGCACTTATATAAAATTATTAAATTATAGCTAGCCTCTTCTTTAATGGTATAAGTCTATGTGATTCAAATCCAGTAATTTTAATTGAAAGAGAACTCGTGAAATTTCATTTAAATATCATTAGTTATGACTGGCTGCATAATAATATAGTAGTTGTTTTTAATTCTGGTGTACCACGTCCTTTCACAAATGAAGATGGGGTTAAACACTTAATTTTCCTAAAAAGGGCCAACTCTGTATTCTGCTTATTTAACAATAAAGATCTGTCCCTCAGTGTGAACAAAGAATATCTATACTCCAGGCTTCAGCTAGCATACATAAGGGTAAAACACTGGCCAATTGCACCAAACAAAAATTGAAAATGAATTATCCTTAGGAGACACAATCAATTCATTCTAGTTCATTTTATTCCTGGATCAGGTAAGAAGCTCAAAGAATGAGAACGCTATCAACTCTCCCTCCACCCCTTATATAACTTCTGTGTGACCTTAACATAACATGTTAAAACATGGTTGGGCAAGACCTAGAAATGAGTTGGTGATGTTGTGTTTGAATTACGTCATATAGAATCTCTTTTTTATTAGGAACTATTCGAGACATCTCTGTCTTATACCTGAGGCCAGAAAAAGTTGCGTTTTTCCAAGCAACTGCTGTTTATACTCTTAAAGACACAGGATGATGCGTTATTGTTCACATTTTCCTTTCTGCTTTGAACCAGAGGTAATTTTCCAATTACCTTTAAAAACCATGCAGGTCCTTCTGAAATACCTTTCAGCTTATCTTAGCTTCATTTTATTGCTGCTTCTTAAAATACCTTCAGTTTGATCAACTCTCCTCTGAAATCCTTTTATACATCTTAGATATTTATAAACTGCTCAGATCTTTTTTTTGGAACAAAGGTAGGTTACAATTCATTCAGCCAACATGTAAACACATTATTTTACACAAAAATTTCTCCACATTTTTATCAGCTCTCCTTCCATGTATTTTTTCTCTAGGACTTTCTGTGCCCAGGTTTCCTTTCTCAATTTTCTAAGATGGAACAGCAAGTCTGTCTTCTTCAAAAAGAAGAAAACAATTGAACCCTTTTACTTTAAATTAAAATTGAAAGGGGCCACACACTGCAAATATTGGCTTAACCATGACATCACCGCACAATAATGTGTAGCAATCAATTGTTCAGTACATAGCAAATAACTTAATACTATTAATCATTACACTATCAAACTTTGCAACTGACATATTTTTAAAAAGTAAACAGTAGATAGACTCTGTACAAAGTATTTCCTATAATATCATCAGTCTCACTCTTACAATTGACTACTTGACCAGGAGAGAGAGGGTGACGTGGCTCTCGGGGAATGAGCCTACTCCATGAAAATATTTTTCACAAATGAATGTCATGGAATCACTGCAGGAAAAGTTTTGAAAGAACCATTAGATCTTCACTTTGGACAGAAGAATGCTATATTGCTGTTGGGGTTTATAAGAGATCAACTGGAGAAAAATAATTCACTAAATTATTTTCTACTTACCTTCAGCATCCTCTGCAAGAATGCATATTTTAAAAGGAGACAAATTTTTGCATTAAAAATTACTTGCTTTGGCATTTTGCAAGCTACATCAAACACTGAAGAAGAAAATTATATTACAAACGTCATATTTTTTTTAAAACTTAAATTCAGATTATGACCAATTAATTTTCAATCAAGTGCTCCTCCAGCATACAAAAAACCAGACAAGATAAAATGTTTTAAATTTTCTAAAGTGCCCCAAAATTTTAAAGTATAATAAAAATGTTTGATTTGGAAAAGTTGAGAAAGAGAGACATAAGAGAAAAGAAAAAACATGAGAGTATCACACTAATCAATGATACAAAATATAGGACATGAACAACTATTCAAAGGGCTCTCAATTATATTAACTATTTTGACTATATCTACATCTGGTCATTCCCTACCAATACGTAATTTTTAACATAATCAAATAGAAGAGTATAAAAGGAAACAGATTTGGAAACTAGGGCATGGTAGTTAGGAAACTTTCCAAAGGTGATAAATGGCAGAGCTCAGGCTCCAAGATCTTAACTTACATTATGCTCTTTTATCACAAATCCATATTAAGGTTCTAATAACTTCTTTCTATCAGTCAAGGAGGAAAAAAATCAAAAGAGCCATGCTTCCATTTAGGAAAATCTGATGGGGAAGAGATTGTGAATGGTAACGATGCCCTACTATTTACTCTTCATTTATAGATTGGAATCCAGTATTCTGGTCAGTCCATCAAGGGGAAGTCAGGAAATTATTATGCCAGAAAAAGGGATAAAATACCCAAATTCCATAAAGCATTGGTCCACAAAGATGATTTTCAATGCTTCATGACAAATACAAAGTGCTTTCCTACAAGTAGGCTCAGCAATCATCACCCTAGGGAATCCTCCAAGTACAGCTGGTGATAATCTCCTGCTATCTTCCCAGCCAATAACACAAAATACCGTAAGATGATAAAAAGTACAAAGAACAAAAAGAACATTTTTAAAGGAAAAAACGATTACAGTGAACAACGTATAATTTTAAAAAGAAACTACTTAAATAAAACATTTCTCTATCTTGCTTCTCCCAGTTATTTCTGAAGGTAAAGAAAAGGATTAAGAAAAGGCACAATGTCATCTGTGAAGTGAACCTAAGGGAAGAGGTAAGGGGGCAGCCACCCCTTTGAAGAGACTGGACAGAAATGTCCCTTTGGGCCTTTCTTAGCAGAAACAGGACAACGAGCGTGGCCTTCTGGTTGTAGCTAAAGCTGGACGGCAGAAGGCAGAAGTTCTCAAACTTTAGTATATGGAATAATTACTGGAGAATTCCAGTAGCCCATTTCCCAAAAGGAGCACAAGAATCTTCAACTTAACAAGCCTCTCCGTTATCTTAGTTGGGTTATCTGCCGATCATACTCTGAGAAAACTTTGATGAGAAAGCCAGGCTCCCTGCCCAGGAAGCACTGCAAGATACTTCACACCAACACCCTTTCACGCAGTCGCTCTTCCCGGCCTCCTACCTGCTTCAGCATCCTTGGGCCCGTGCTCTTCATCAGAAGATTTAGAGGGTGGCCAAACAGGTGGGATTCTCCGGGGAAACTGCCCCTCTGTGTAATCCAGGGAGTGTGTGGGTTGACTAACTGCAGCCCAGGTGTAAAGCTGATCTTGCTATTAAAAAAAATAAATAAATTAAGCTATTAATTAAGTCATGAAAAAAACAGTCCTCTTGATTGATATACTATCTCTGTAAATCATGTGTGTCTATGTGTATATGCACATATACATAGAACATTAAAACAGAATTTATTCTATTCAGTATAGAGCCATAGCATAAACATTATATTATTCTTTTACATAGCCACTCCATTTCCATAACCACATTTGTCTCAATTTCTTTTCTATAGTAAAATCTAAGCCTCTTTCTTCGGAAGTGGAGAGCCTACACAAGCCTACAGGGAATTAATCTGAGAACTCCCTGGACTAGTATCTTTATTACATTTGAATATCATGTCCACTTAAAAACTGTTTATACACCTGTGGGAAAGTCAAAGGACAGGCTGTACTTGAGCACAGCTGGACAACGATAGCTTCCTCGTCCTCAACAATAAAAAGCCCAAGAAACTGACTTATCTTGGGTCCACACTGGGAACTATTTGAGAGAGAAACCGTGGAAAACATAAATGAACGTGACAAGATAAAAGACCTGGACAGAGATCTTTGGTAGAGAAAGGTCTTCCCGGCTGCAGACGACAGAATCTGGGCAGAATGTGCAGAAGGTTTGCAACTATACCCAGCGCCGGGAGACAAACTAATGACAGAGAAGGTTGTTTTGAGGCCTATGAACACCTTGGAAAACTGCTCAGGAGGATTTCAGAGTAACAATATGTGTACGTTTTTTAAGATGCACGAGCCCAATATACGCATGTCCTATGTTCTCTTTGTGACATTTGCCTTGCTTAGAGGTATTTTTCCCTATCTATAGCAAGTAAAGCAAAGAGAAGCAGTATGTTAGAGGTAAAGTGCAAATTAAAAAATAATAATAATAAAGCTTGCTGTAATCATGTTGAGAGACTATAAAGCAAACTAAGCTAACCAATGGACAGGTATTACAATTTCTAAGAATTAATGAATTAGTTTAACAATTCATAAAATATTCTTCTACAGCACTGACAGTAAGATAAAATGAGTGCATCATTTGGCTTAAGCTTGCCTTTAGGGACAGTCATTGGCTTTAATCACGAATTCAGATTTCAGGAGTCAGCAAGGAATGTATCAGAAAAGGCCACATTTCAGACCTGGCTAAGCACTTCAACTATTCGTAGCCTAATCAACACTAGAGGCTTTGTTATTTAGCATACTGAGTATCAGAAACGGCTTTTCATTGGTGAAATTAGTGGCTTGTTTAATAACATGATAAATGTTAGAAATGAGCTCTCAGTGGTCAAATTAAAGAAATTCAATATACATGGGTTGGCTAAAATATCAGAGACTATCCCCATTTACACAAGTCTTTCATGCCAAGTGTGGCCAAGTACCTACATGGGCAATGAGGTGGAAATTCTCTGGGTTCTCAGGGAGCGTATATGGACTAATTTGTATATATTAACGGTTGTATGTTTAACAAATATGTGTATTTTTGGCAGAATTTCATTTGAGATTTGCTGTTATTAAATACAGTAAGTTGTTAGGTTGTCTGGGAGTAGCTAAGTCTTACCCATTCAAAAAGTGTCCATGATCAACTTGGTTTAGGTCAGTTCTGAACAGGTGATATGAATGAACAGGGCTCTGGCTCAAGAAAAGTATGGAAATGTAATTCCCTCTCCTCCCCCTCATCCTCCAATTAACGGTGAATATTTAGCCACAGTCATGAATCTACCCACTCCACACAGCTCAGTCACCACCCCCCAAACAATTCTAAATGGCAGCAGCCCTGGTCTTCCCAGCAGGCTCCCGTACAGCAGATTCGACTAGATGTGCGCGCAGGGCACCTCCACGCAGGGCACCTCCACGCACGTCACAGAGCTGCTCTAACGCTGCTGCAGTGCGGGGTCCACAGCCTGGGACCAGGGCCAGACCTGGGCCCCGCCTCAGCAGCTGCAGCCCGTGGGCGCAAAAGGAGCGAACTTAAAACCTCCTGGGCCTTGGCCCACACCGCGCGTAAAATGTTCATCTAACTGTGCCGCACAGGGCTGTTAAAATGATGAGGTGGCGTGTGTAAATGGCTGTTGCAGGGAGAAGGGGGCTGGGGTGGCTGAGAGGCTCCACAGGGAGCACCCCGACCTCCTGCCGAGAGCTCCCCTGCCTGAGCAAAGCCACTCAGCCAAGGACACTGCTCTCGCCACGTAAAAGAAGCCATGCCAATAACCAGGGGAAAAACTGTTTTACGTGGGATTTCATCATTCGCCGAAGTGCAAAATATGCTAAACGCACTCTCTGAAGCCTCTGAGGAACCCAAAACCCTTCGGGTCAGACCTCCAGTCTCAGCTGCACCCAGAGGACTGTAAGATGCTACAGTGTTAGGGCCACAATCTCAAAACCTCTCACTCGCATGCGGCTCCCCTAGCAGAAAAAAAACAAGACACATTTCTTTTATGACCCCTCAACGTCTACAGAATCAAATCCCAATTCCTTAACCTCACCATCACTTAAAATATTCTATATTCAATCCACCCAACTGAACTTATCTGATACATCCTAAATAAACCTCCATTCCACTAGAATGCCCTCCTGAAGCCTCCCCATTTAAGGGAATCTGTTCAGTCACTCAAAGTCTAGTTTAAGCCCCTCCTTCCCCAGACCACTCCGAGTGAGAAGCTGATCCAGCCTGCCTGGCACCCGGGACCATGTGCCCCTAAACGGCCTACTCTCCTGGTCTGGGCCCTAACACTTTCCTGAGTGTCTCAAATTCCCTCAGGTCGACTGAAAACGCCCTCAGGACATCAGCTATGAACACAGGTCCTGTACATCTCCCCTAGTACTTAACTAGTACTAGGGATGACTGTGTAAAAGCCACTTGATGGGTCTTGAATTAACACATTTGCAAATAAAATGAAATAGCAAGAGACAACTTTGCCAGTATCCTCAGTAGCTACAGCGAGTAATCTCATTTTCTTCATTTGCTTAACAAGGTAGCAAAAAGGTACTTTGTGGGTCTCATGAAGAAAATAAAGGCATCAAGTTATCTATTACATGTAAACCTACTGGCAGTTATAGAATATACAGAAAAAAATACAGAAGAGTCAAAAGCTTCTAGAATATAATCAGCATTCTGCCCTAGGCCAATCTCATAACTTTACACAGCCTCCATGTTTTCATCAGGAATCAGGAAAAAGCCCTCCCCTTGTCTTTTTAACACGGCTAGCAGGAGGCAGGAGAAGGGACATGGAAAGAGCGACAAGATGTTATTCAAATCTAACACACTTTCACCAGGAACACTGCTTGTTTTGATCCGGTTTTAAGTCTCTGACTAAAAAGTTACAAGACTTATTTCCTGTTTTTAAAAAATTCCTGTTCAGAGGAATTCAAAATCTTCATCAGATATACACACCAACATTTCTACAAAATGAAGACTAATGAAATCTTTCCATGCTCATGTACAATGAGAAGTTAGTTGCACAGCTGAGTTTTCTAGGCATCTGTACTGATCGTCTGTTTTGCACTCAGTTAACAAGTGCCCTGTCCACTTCCTCAAATATCCATGAATGCCTTTTTCTCGATGGTATTTTTTTTTTTTTAACATTTCAGGAACATATTTGTTATTTCCCCAAATAGGATAGATAGGTTCCTCACTCTTGGTTACTGTATTCTATATGTTTCTGTGTTTTCACAAGGAGATCATTCTGTTCATATGACAGACACGCAGTAAGTATTAAGGAGCAACAAGGGTCAGGCTGATAAGAATTGTCTATTAACAAATCAATCATTGTTTTATATCTGGGTTAAAACAGGGATGTGTTTCTCCAGGCAGCATCCACTCCCTTACATTCTTAAGGTCTGTTTTGTCTTCTGTTGAAGTGAATTATTTATTTTTTTAGCAGGTATTTCCCTATCTTTTAATTGGGTTATAAACAGTAAGCTCCAAGTAACTCCAAGCCAAAGTCCACAAATAATTTATTTTAGAGGGGCCACTAGAAAACAACAATTTTAGCCCTTCATTGAGATTTTTGTAGCCAAATGAGGATTTCATTATGACCTTAAAATATTTCAGGTTAATATTTTTCTGGTACTTCTACATGCAAGAGAAGTCCATTGCCTTACATCTGCATTTTAAAGAAGTACCTAAATTACTTTCTGAGAGGAACTGCTGTCCTTGCCATTGATATTCCTATGACTCATCTGCAAGATGGACAGTCCTCATCTGTGTGTGGACAAACCTTTGTTTAGGTTCCTCACGCTTCACAAGAAGCTATCAGCCTTGCCCCTGGTTCAACTACCCATCAAGACCAATGAGTCTATTTAAGTGGCAGAAGAAAGAAATTGTATATCAGATACTTCAGGAAATAGAATCTCCCACCAAATATCAAAGATGTTGGAGAAATGTTGGCAAAGATGTGGAGAAATTGGAACCGTTATACATTATTGGTGGGAATTTAATGGTGCAGCCACTGTGGAAATAAGTTTGGTGGTTACTCAGAAAGTTTACCATAGAATTATACCTTATGAACCAACACTCCCACCTTAGGTACACACCCAAAAGAACAGAAGGCAGGGACTTGAACAGATATTTGTTCACCAGTGCTCACTGCAGCACTACTCACAATAACCAAAAGGTGGAAGCAACCCAAGTATCTATCAAGGGATGAATGGATAAGCAAAATGTGGTATAGACACACAATGGAATATCAGCCAGCCATAAAAAGGAATGGAGTTCTGATACATGTTAAAACATGGATAAATCTTGAAGATATCTTGTTGAGTGAAGTAAGCCAGGTGCAGAAAAGTTAACTGTTGTATGATATTGCTCATATAGATACCTAGAACAAGCAAATTCATAGAGAAAGATAATATATTACAGATTACCAGGGGCCAGGGGTTAGGGGATTGGGGAGATATTGTTTAACGGAGACAGAATTTCTGTTTGAGGTGATAAATAACCTGGGTACTGGCTGTTGGCAATAGTAGCACAATATTTTAATGTAATTAGTACCACTGAACTATACATTTGATAGCAGTTAAAATGGAAACTTTTGAGTTGAATAAATGTTACCACAATAAAAAGCTTTAAAAAAGAATAATGCAAAAAATGTGGAAAAATATTAAAGAGTTGGTGGATCTGGCTATTCAGGTAGGTGGTATGCTGCAATTCTCTACATGGGGTTTGTATTATTTTTGCAAGTATCTTGTAAGTGTGAAATTATTTCAAATAAAATGTTTTTTCAAAAGTTTGCTTGAAAGAAAAAAATGTAAAAAACTGCCTAAAAGGCATGTACCCATTTCTTTATATATACTTTAAAATCTACCTAAGATTGACTAAATAAACCACCTCGGGCCAGCAGAGGGCTCTTTCTGTACACCTTTACAAAGGCACTTGCAGAAGACTGTGCTTGGGGGGGGCTCTAAGAAACAAGACTGCTATATCTACCCTAAGAAGACGGCTTGAAATGCCCTTCCATTATACACTGTTTTCTTTAGGAGGGCTAAGAAGAGAAATTGATTTCTGATCTTAGAATCTTACCATTTCTCCTGAAGAAGTAATTAGTTGGATGGTATCTTGAGTTTATTTATGTTTTTCTTTTAATCTTACAAACAAGGTGAATTGTGTTGACCAAATTTCTCTTTTGTTTTGGCTATTAGAAAATTTGAAATAAGTGTATCGACCATCTGCCATATCTTCTATCCATATCGGACGGAGAGTCCCCTGATCCCAGTCTCTCTTCTTTCTGTCTTATTCTTTCTTTCTCATCCGCGGCACCGTTTTCACGGACCCAGGTCCTGACCGGCAACACTGACCGGCAACATTTTGAGAATATACATATTTGATTAGCCTCACTCTTGGTTCCATTGTACTGCCTCAGTTTTGCTGGTCTTTTTTTTTTTTTTTTTCTTTTCACTGATAATTTTATCTTACCATAACATTTCCTATAAATAATTATACACATTTTAAAATAAGGGGCAATAAACACATTATTATTAGTAGGGAAATGAAGATAGATCATTTGGAATCATGTGTAAGATGAATGGCTGGATAAAAAGGTTGATTCCTCTAACAGTAGAATGTACTGAATTCCTGATATTTTGATTTGTATTTATTATTAAAAATTAAAAGCACAATCCTATAGAAGGAGTCTTGTTTTGTTTTGGGGGGGGGATTTAAAAAGAACTACTTGGTACTACAACAATATCCTCTAGTATATTATATTCTAATCTTTTTCTGAATGATTTATGTAGCTGTAATTACATTGCATATTTTTATAAATAGCACACTGTAAATATTTTTAAAGTCATTGCATCTTCACACTTATTTGTATTTCTGCTACAATCCTGACACAATCAACACTATAATATAGTCGTTTAATCAGCTGGTACACATAAATATAATTGCCCAAAGCATCTCTGGTTCACACTTAAATTAAAAAGCTATATAAATAGCAAATACAAAAGCATAATAAGAATAATGTCAAAAGATTAAATCCCAGGATGACCTGAGGCCTTGGAAAAATGTTAAGGATGATATAAAGGGGTGGTTTAATTAGTTATGTTTAAAAGAAGCATTGACCAGTGAGGAATGGTACAAATTTTCTGAAAGGGAGTTGAGTATCAAGAGAATTTAAAAACCAATCCCTTTTGAACTACAATTCAATTAAGAGAAGTTTTCTCTCTGGAAAAAAGTTAGGGATATAAAAAAAAATATTCACACACTAGAATAAATTTATCCCAGAGTTGCTTATATCACCAAAAACAGGGGTTGGGGGAAGCAAAATTTCCAAAAATAACAGTATGAATAAAATTTTATAATATGTACATATAATGGAGTAACAAAGAGCAATTAAAATTATACTGTGTAAAATGCCACCTATAAGGCCACATAAAATCTGATCATGATACACTGCCAAGTAAAAGTAGGTGGCTGTAAAATTGTGTATACATTATTAAAAATACAAGGGGTAATGGCAGAAGAGGGCATTAGGACAAATATATATGTATGTGCATATATTCATTTATATATCTGTATCTTTATATATAAATATATATACACTACCATATTTTAATGAAGCTACAGTAACACACTCTAAACCCTAATGCATCAGGAGACTAGACATAAAGAGAAATGTCACAGGGTGTATTTAGAAAATCACCTGAAAATACAGTCTTTATAATTTTGGATGAGTTGAACAAATAGGCCAACTTTTCTAAATTTCTTTTAATTTGCTGACTTTGCTGCATCACATGAATATTCTGCCAGCAGCTACATAATGCAAATAACATACAATCCCAGGATTAAAGGGGAAAAAAACAAAGCAGTTAGGTAGGAGGGAAAACAGTTTTCATAATGACTTTTTCTCAAATCTTTTTGTTGGCTCCAGATAAGAGTATATGTAAATAATATACAGTGCTCGAGCTGCTCCCAGGGTAACTAGAGAGAGGAACCTGGAAGTAGTGGAGGCCTGCTTCTGCCTCTGAGTCCTGCATGGAGGTAGTGATTGGTCACACTATGGCCGCTGTTATTCCAAATACTTAAGAAACCAACTGGAGGGAATTTAACACGACATCTTTGTCAGCTACAACTGCCGTAATGTTTGGTTGAGGAGGTGGAGGTATCCAAGCGAGAAGAATAAAAATTAACATATCAAAAAAGAAGTAACAAAGATAACATTAAACATACATACATGGCATTAACTAACTCAAATTTTAAGAGCCGTTACATATAAACTGAAATAATTAAATTAGCAATACTCAGCCTATCATATCAACTAAAGATTTTAAGAAACTGTACACAATACAGGGGACTCAGGGTTCAGAAGTAAGTTCATCAGTAATTAGGAAGGACAGAATGCAAGACAGGTGCACAGGTGAGTATGGAAAGTACGTATGGAGAGCCTCTTAGGAAGAGGATTAAATTTGGGCATGATGGAAGGAGATGCAGACATAGGGTTTTTGTTTTGTTTTGTTTTGTTTTTTTAAGTAGTTGACCTATATTTGGAAGATCATATCTCTTCAACTTCATCTCTGAATTGGTGCTTGACCGTGGAGTTTAAAAAAAAACAAAATAACAAACTTAACTCTAAATGCCACCTAAGCATACATTAGGGAGGAAACATATCTAAGTAACTCTGCTTGTTATATAAATCATATGACATCAATCATGCTCTGACACGACCCACAAAGGTCAGGTGACTGGTCCAAGGTCACAGCAAATCGAGAAAAAGCAAGCAAAGTTTTCCCATCCCCAATTAAGCATGTAAGCCTTCCTGTAATACATATAACACGTACAGAGGCCTAAAGAAATACTGGTTTTAAAAAATCCAAGTTGAATTTAAATTTGCATTCTAGCATTATACAGCAAAAGAAACAAAAACCAAATGAGAGAAGTGGGATTTTGTGGCAATTAAAACGATACTTTTGGAGTTAAACAAACAAACAAAAAAGATTTTAATTTTAAATCCTGGTTCATACTTTTAATCTTCAACAAATTTCTTAATCTCCCTGAATCTCAATGGGAGATTATGAGAAAATTTTTGCAAATCACATGCCTCAATATCTTATAAGCAGTCAATAAATAGTATTAGTACAGTCATTGGCAATAATATTACAATCATTCACTAGTTCATCTTAAAAATAACCCAGATATGAAGCATTCAGTGTCACTGGCATGGATTAAGACTGACTAATGCTTGAATATCTATGACAGTGTTTCCTCTGAAAAAAGTGAAAATAAACTATACACTCCATCAGTACATAGCCGTAATAGAAGCTATTATATCTTTCAATGACTGACATTTCAATGAAAGCATTAAACTAATATACAACGATGACTAAGAAAGCACTATTTTAATGAAGTCACGCCTTCCCCCAGATTTCTTACTACCATACGCATACTTTAGTTCTTGGGAGTAATTAAATGTGAGCAACCACTTTTACCAGATATACTGGGAAATGCTATAAAGTTATAATCGTTTCTGCAGCTTCAGAAAATGGTTATCATATAAAGTATTAGCAAACAAAACAGCATTGTAGGGGAAATGTAATAATTTGTCATATTAAACAATGTAAGCTGTTACAAATCTATAGTTTTCTCAAGTCAATAGTTATATGCCTTCCATGACCAAGAAAGTTCTTTCGTAACTTCCATTTTCTAGATTTCAACAATTTCAGCAGTTATAACTAAGAGTAAACAAACAATATCGAATACTTCTATTGTTTTGCCACCCTTTCAAAAAGCTTTCAAAAACCTGTTCAAGTACAAAAGTAACTGTTTATTTTCTTGTTGTTTTTCCTATGTATTACTACTCAGACAATTAACAATAGAGTCTATTAATCTAACACATATATTGTTTCGTCAGCCATCCATACTAACCTGCAACTATTCAAATTCCATCCCCTTGGTCACAACATTTGGCTTTATCTCTCCTGAAGATGAGTCCTGGTAGTCCTTTTCTACTTTGCATGAGGCCTTCCCCACACGAGTGGGCTATTTCTCATACGATCCCAGAGCCAGCCAGGATCTCCAGCCCGCCAGCAGGGGCCTGCTTTACTTCTGCTTTTAGAAGTATTGAAAAAAAAATTCCCTCCTGTGAAGCAAGTTCGTGGTCTCTAATTCACAAACTAAAACCTGCCTCACTGCCTCCCACACCATTATGGTTTTCCTGACTCAGCATATCCTGCCCAGCATTTCCCTTGAAAATGCAACATGAGACCTAAGGACGCATTCAAAAGAAATTCCTCTGCAGAGACCTGCATCTTGAGCAGGTAATCAATAAATTTTAAGTATCCTAAAATAAAATTTCATAAAATGGTGGTGACTGGTTAGAAATGTAAACAGAAGGTTTTCATCAGCCTCTAGCCCAGCCCAACAATTGCCTCTGCATAAGGCTCTTTTCAGTGTAATATATATTTCTAAAAATCCCAAGGTTTAGCCACTATTTTAAAAGATGTATCTAATTAGATTTGTTTTATTTTTATTTTTTATTTTTTTTATTGTGGGTATAAGTCAAATTTTTCACAATACAAATCAATATTTATAAAATGATATATAAATATATATGCATATATGTGCCTTTGCTTACATAAATGTTATTTCTTTTTATATATATATTTTAAAAGGTACTTAGATTACCTAAATGTTACACAGAAATGACAGGGATTCCCATGTTCCCCAACCTCCCACACCTCCCACAACCTCCCACACCTCCCACAACCTCCCACACCTCCCACACCCTCCCACATAAACATCTTTCATTAGTGTGGCACATCACCTGCAATGGATTCACGCATCCTGGGGCTTTGCCACTAAGCATGGACCACAGTTCACATCGTAGACCACACTCTCTCACCATCACCCATATGGACATAATCTATGGTAAAGTGCTAGAGTATAATTAGATTTGATGTACCAGTATCCAGCTGGTCAGGTTTCCTTCCTTTATCAGAGAAGTCATGGGATTATAGCACAATCACGCTATAATACAGGCTTCCCATACACCACCTCACCACCGACACCTCAGTGTGGAACATTTGTGGCAGTTGATGACAGCACGTTTTTAAATAACTGTACCATAAATTAAAGTCCATGTTTTAACTTGGGGTTTACTGTTTGTGTAGTGTCGTTCCATGGATTTTTAAAATTCTGTTACCACACACACAACCTAACATTTCCCCTTTTAATCACATCCAGATACATGTCAGTACTGTTAATTACACTCACAATGATGTGCTACCATCACCGCCATCCATTACCAAAACATTTCCATCACTCCAAATAGGAGCCCTGTACATTCTAAGCCTCAACTTCCCATTCCCTATCCAAGCCACATCCCCTGGAACCTATATTCTAGATTCTGACTCAATGAGTTTGCTTATTCTAATTCTTTCAAATCAGTGAGATCATACAATATTTGTCCTTTTGCGTCTGGCTTATTTCACTGAACATATCTTCAAGGTTCATCCATACTGTCTCATGTATCAGGACATCATTTCTTTTTCTGGCTGAATAATATTCCATTGTATGTATATAACACATTTTATTTATCTAGTCATCGGTCAGTGGACACCTAGGTTGCTCCCATCTTTGGGCAATTGTGAATAATGCTGCTATGAACACCAGCATGCAAACGTCTGTTTGAGTGCCTGCTTTCAATTCTTTTGGGTATATACCTAGTAGGAGGATTTCCAGGTCATATGGTAGTTCTATATTTAGCTTTCTGAGGAACTGCCAAACTGTCTTCCACAGCAGCTGCACCATTTTACATTGCTACCAGCAATGAATGAGTGTTCCTATTTCTCCATATCCTCTCCAAAACTTGCTATAATCTGTTTGTTTGTTTGTTTTTTAATAGCAGCCATTCTAATTGGTGTGAAATGGTATCTCATTGTGGTTTGATTTGCATTTCCCTGATGGCTAATAATGTTGAGCATCATTTCATGTGCTTTCTGGCCATTTGTACATCTTCTTTGAAGAGAGGCTTATTCAGGTCTTTTGACCTTTTTTTTTTTTTTTTTTTTGAGGATGCATGTGCTGTTTAATGGGTGCCTTGTACCCACAGCCAGGGCTCTCAGGCCCAGGGCAGCCTTCAACCCACAACTACCCAGCCAAGCAGAGACCTTGCAGGCTGCCAGAAACCTGGCCCCACCCAGAAGGGATCTGGCCCCTTCCCCAGGGCAGCAAACGGCCAAAGCACACTTTACCAGGGAAAGCTGATGCAAAAACAGCTGTCCTGAGGAAGAAACATTACAAAAGAGTTAAGGAGTGTTCCTAAAATCAAGTGCTGTACCTACACTTAGTGTCAAGTAAAAATACTGCATTTTAAAAAGCCTTTTAAAAAAATCGGAGTGTGGGGTAAACTTTACGAAGCTCTCACGTGGTGTGGGCTGAAGTGCCTGGGGGCCAAGTAGTGGCCGAGGGGTGGGGGTGCCCTCTCTGGGCCCATCCACCTGGCAACAGGCTGCCATGAACGAAGTGCAGGCTTGGTAGAGAGATCCCAGTAGGGCTGCTAACCCCCCCCCCCCCCCCCCCCCCGCGCTGACAGGGTCACCCATGGGAATGGCCAAGGGCGAGGATACCTGCTCTCTTCTGGGTCCTCAGCCACCACTTGGGGGGCCATCCCCACAGGACTCTAAAGCTGTCCACCTGGGGCCTCTGGCCTGGAGCCCATCAGCGCCCCGGGGTCCTGCCCCCCTCCCCATCCCCGCAGGCTTGCTGTGGGTAGGGCAGTGTTTGCCCATTTTTTAATTGGGTTGTCTTTTTGTTGTTAAGTTGTAGGATTTCTTTATATATACTGGCTAGTAATCCTTTATTGGCTATGTGGTTTACAAATATTTTCTCCCACTGAATAGGTTATCTTTTACTTTCATGATAAAGTCTTTTCAGGAACAAAATTTTTTATTATGGTGAGGTCCCATTTATTTATTTTTTCTTTTGTTGTTTGTGCTTTGGATATAAACTCTAAGAAACCATTCCTAACACAAGGTCCTGAAGATGCTTCCCTATGTTTTCTTCTAGGAGTTTGATAGTTCTAGGTCTTATGTTTTTTGTTTTTTTTTTTTAGGAGGAAACTGGGATTGAACCTGCGACCTCATAAATGCAAACAGGCACTCAACCACTGAGCTACATCCACTCCCCTATATGTACTTCTTTGACTTTTGAGTTGATTTTGGTATATAGTGTGAGGTAGGGGTTCCTCCTTTTTATTTATTTACTTTTCATTTACCAAATGGAGATCCAGTTTTCCCAGCACCATATGTTGAAGAAACTATTCTTTCCCAATTGAGAAGTCTTTGCCATCTTGTCAAAAATCAGTTGGCC
>JAKSZT010026446.1:9617920-9778586 GCA_026826555.1 Tolypeutes matacus | reverse complement strand
TTTCCCAATTGAGAAGTCTTTGCCATCTTGTCAAAAATCAGTTGGCCATTAATATGAGGGTTGTTTTCTCAATTGTTTCTTCTCAATTCTATTCCATGGTCTGTATGTCTGTCCTTATGCCAGTACCATACTGTTTTGATTAGTGTGGCTTAGTAGTAAGTTTTAAGTTTGGGAAGTGTGAGTCCTCCAACTTCATTCTTCCTTTTCAAGATGGCTTTAGCTATTCAGGGTCCCTTACTGCTCCATATAAATTTGATGATTGGCTTTTCCATTTCAGGGGGGGGGGGAGGAAGGTTGTTGGAGTTTTTATTGAGATTGGTTGAATCTATAAATTGCTTTGGGTTATACTGACATCTTAATGATAATTAGTTTTCCAATCCATAAACATGGAATATCCTTCCATTTATTTAGATCTTCCTTAATTTCTTTTTGTAATGTTTTATAGTTTTCTGTGCACAAATCCTTTACATCCTTGGTTAGATTTATTCCTAGACATTTGATTATTTTAGTTGCTACTGTGAATGGAATTTTTTTCTTGGTTTCTACTTCCAATTATTTATGTTTGTGTATAGAATCATTACTGAATTTTGGGTGTTGATCTTGTAACCCACAACCTTGCTAAATTCATTTATTAGCTCTAGGAGCTTTGATGTGGATTTTTCAGGATTTTTTGAATATAGGATCATATGATCTGCCAATAGTGAAAGTTTTACTTCTTCCTTTCCACTTTGGGTGCTGTTTGTTTCTTTTTCTTGCCTAATTGGAAAAAACTTGCCTAATTGGAAAAAACTTCCAGTACAATACTGAATAAAAGTAGTGACAATGAACATCCTTGTCTTGTTCCTGATATTAGAGAGAAAGCTTTCAGTCTATCACCATTAAGAAGTTTGCTAACTTTGGACTTTTCATGTAAGCCCTTTATCATGTTGAGGAAGTTTCCTTCTAGTCCTAGTATTCTAAATGTTTTTTTTTTTTTTTTTTAACAAGAAAAGGTGCTGTATTTTCTCAAAGCCTTTTCTATGTCAATTGAGATGATCATGTAGTTTTTTCCTTCATTCTGTTAAGATGCTGTATCATAATAATTGATTTTCTTATGTTGAGCCAACCTTGCATACCAGGAATAAATCCCACTTGATCATGCTGTATAATTCTTTTAATATGCTGTTCGATTCAGTATGTTAGTAATTTGCCAAGGATTTTTGCATTTATATTCATAAAAGATATTGGTCTGTAGTTTTCTTTTCTTGTAGTACCTTTATCCAGTTTTGAGGGTGATACTGGCCTCATAGAATGAATGAGGAAGTGTTCCCTCCTCTTCAATTTTTTGAAGGTTTTGAGCAGAGTTGGAGTTTAGTCTTCTTGGAACATTTGGTAGAATTCCCATGTGAAACCATCTGATCCGGGGTTTTTTTGTTTGTTTGTTTGTTTGTTTTTTGGAGGGGCAGTTGATTACTGATTCAATTTCTTTACAAGTAATTGGTTTATTGAGATCTTCTATTTCTTCTTGAGTAGATGTTGGTAGTTTGTGAGGTTCTAAGAAATTGTCCACTTCATCTACATTATCTAATTTATTGGCATACACTTAATCATAGAATCCACTTATAATCCTTTTTATTTCAACTGGGTTGGTTGTAATGCCATCCTTTTCATTTCAGATTTTTTTAAGTGTACAATTAATGGTATTTGGTATAATCACGTTTGTGCATTCATCACTTCAATCATTCTTAGAAGACTTACATGATTCCAATAATAATAAATAAAAAACAAACAAAACTCATCACCTCTCAGTCTCTCTATGCTTCCTCTGCCCTACATATCTGCTATTCTTTTTCCTTCTCCCAAGTACATCTGTATTTATATTTTGCAAAAACAGTCATATATGCAATATCACCCATATTCGTGTTTTACATAAGATTTTACTGTCATGTACAGTACCATGTTACAGTTTTTAGCTTTCCTTCTAGTAATATACACAACCTTAGACTTTCCCTTCAGATTTTTGTTAAATGTATCCTCTTGTTTTTTCTTTATCAGTCTGCTAAAGGTTTGTCAATTTTGTTGATATTTTCAGAAAACTAACTTTTGGTTTTGTTGAATCTATTGTGTTTTTGTTTTCTATTTCATTTATCTCTGCTCAAATCTTTCTTATATTGTTCCTTCTGCTTGCATTGCATTTAATTTACTCTTATTTTTCTAGTTCTTCCAGTTTTGAGGTTAGGTCTCTGATTTGAAGTCTTTCCTCTTTTTTAATGTAAGTATTTAGAGCTATAAATTTACCTCTCTGCACTGCTTTCACTGCATCCCATAAGTTTATGGTAGGTTGTATTTTCATTTGCCTCAAAATATTTCCTAATTTTGCTTCTGATTTCCTCTTTTAACCCATTGGTTGTTTAAGAATATGTTGTTTAATTTCCTCATATTTGAGAATTTTCCTTTTCTCCCTCTGTTATTGATTTCTAGCTTCATATATATACACTGTATGATTTCAATATTTTTGAATTTGAGACTTGTTTTGTGACCCAAAATATGATGCATCCTGGAGAATGATCCATATACACACGAGAAGAATGTGTATTCTGTTTTCATCGGGTACTATCTTTGTCCCTCCTGTTTTTTACTTAAAATCTCTTTTATCCAATATTAGTATAGCCACCCCAGCCTTCTGAAGGTTACTACTTGCATGGTAAATTTTTTCTACCATCAGCCTACTTTTATCTTTGACTTTAAGGAATGTCTCTTGCAGACAGCATATAGCTGGGTCATGTTTTTTAATCCTTACTGCCGATCTCTGCCCTATAATGGTGAGTTTAATCCATTTACATTTAAAGTCACTACTGATAATATAGGTTTCTCTTCTGACATTTTGCTTTTTAGCCTTTGTAAGTCTTATACCTTTCTTGTCCCTCACTTCCATTAAAGCTTACTTTTATATTTATTTGCTTTCTTGTGTTGTACCATATTGAATGTCTTCTCATTTCTATCTGGATATGTTTTTCATCTGTTTTCCTTGTGGTTACCATTGGGTTACAATTTAACATCCAAAATATATAACAATTACATCTGGTTTAATACCAACTTAACTTTATTAGGATGTACATAAACTTTTTCTTTACCGTTTCCCCCCCCCCCTTTATATTTCTGTATTTGTTACCACTTATATCTTTGTACATTGTATGTTCAAAAACCTAGATTTACCATTTAGTACCTGAAGGAAGAAATGTAGTTACATACCAATACAATGCAATACTGGCATTTATAATTACCCAAATGGTTATCTTTACCACAGGTCTTTATTTTTTATGATGCTATGAACCACTACCTAGTGTCCTTTCATTTCAGTCTGAAGAACTCCCTTTAGCATTGCATGTAGGGTAGGTCTAATGGTAATGAACTCCCTCAGCTTATGTTTATCTGAGAATGTCTTAATCTCTCCCTCATTTTTGAAAGAGAGTCTCACTGGACATAAAATTCTTGGCTGGCAGTGGTTTTCCTTAAGTACTTTAAGTATTAAAACCCACTGCCTTCTTGCCTCCATGTTTTCTGATGAGAAATCAGCACTCGATCATATTGAGATTCCCTTGCATGTAACACACTGCTTTTCTCTTGCAGCTTTCTGAACTCTTTCCTTGTCTTTTGCATTTGATAGTGTAGTCAATATATAACAGGGTGTATTTTTCTACCTGTTTGGTGTTCTCTGAGCTTCCTGGATGTGCATATTCACATCTTTTGCTAAGTTTGGGATGTTTTTCGTCCTCGTTTCTTTGACTTATCTTTCTGTCCCTTTCTCTCTTTCTTCTCCTCTGGGACTCCCATAGCTAGTACATTGGTGAGGGCAACCATGTCCCATAGCTGCCTTAGTGAATTTCCACTTATAGTATTTTTTTCTTTCTGTTACTCAACTTTACTTAGTTCAAGGATATTGTCCTCAAATTCACTGATTCTTTCTTCTGCCAGCTAGTGATAGGACAGATCTTATTGAGCTTCAGCCCTCCTATCTGGAAGGTCTTCCCAGTATGAACACACTGCAGGGTGTGCCCTATCTTACTGGGCCTCTGCCTTGTCCTGGGCTTTTGCTTGTTAGTTGTTTTGGAGTTCCCCTGTTTATAGGAATTTGGTTGTCTCCTCTGTTTCCCAGGGGACAAAACTCCCTCTCCGGGGTATCAGAAACTGGCAGGCCTTTGTCCCAGACTGTCTGCCTCTATGGTTTCTTATAGTCCTTTCATTGTCTCATACTGCTTTTGCCTGGTGGGCAAATTCTGGGATGAGGTTCACCCTGGGGAGGACTTTTCCAGTTCAGTCTTTCCCAGCCACAGGGCCAGAGACCCACAAAGGGGGCACAGACTGGGTCCAAAGTGCCCTGTGGAGGGGTCTGGAAGGGCACCAAAACTTTCTCTGACAGCTCCCCAAAGCTGAGCTTTCCTGGCCTGCCCAGCAAATGCAGCCCTTCGGCTGATTTTCCCCCACAGCCCTGAGCAAGCCCTGCATCTTTAAATCTCCACCACCTCCACCCCTGTCCGGGGAAGGCTGAAACAATGGCTACCACTGCTTTTGACCAGGGTGGGTTGAAACAATAGCGCTCTCAGAGCCAGGACCCAGCGATCTGAATTCACTAATCAAAAGCCATGATCAATGATCAGCCATGTACATCCCCCCCTTCTTGGGGAAGAGGATTTTTACATCTCTTTCCATCAGCAGCAGCTAGCAGGGACTGGACACTGTGGCAGCCTGTCACAAGAATAGGAGATGGGTATCAGTAGCCACTATGCGGAAAGAGAAATGTATAGCCCTTTACCGCAATTTATCAGCCTCTTCCTCCCACTCTTTCCTGGAAGCTATACAGTGTTCTTCTGGCCCCTGGAGCTTCAAAATACTTGTTTCAGACAGTTCCTGCCTGTTTCATGGCTTTGGTAGAAGGACTGAGTGCTAGAGATCCCTACTCTGCCATCCTCCCTGGAAATCCTCTGGTCAGCTTTTTCTATGATGTAGCTAAGGAGCCCTTTTCTAGACAAATTGTGAATAGTTCATCAAATGTTTTGAGAGTATGAATTATTCTTAAAATCATTGCTCGATAAAGTGTCTCCCATCCAGTCTCTTAAACTATAAGCCTTGATCTTTTACAACTTGTACCTCCAATATCCAGTAAGTCACCAAAACCAATCATTTCCATCCCAGATATGTCTCTAGAATTAGCCTCTCATTCTTCCCAAGCACTGTAGGCTCCCAGACTCTTTAGTTTAAAAGATGTCAATAGGGAAGCGGCTGTGGCTCAATCAGTAGGACTCCCGTTTACCATGTGGGAGGCCCCGGGTTCAGTTCCCGGGGCCTCCTGGTGAGGGCAGGCCCGCCCGCATGGCGTGGTTGGCTGACCCAGCGAGCACAAGCAGCAAGGGGGGGATAAATGAATAAATAAATAAAATCTTTAAAAAAAAAAAAAAAAGATGTCAATAACCTCTTATGCCCATCATTTAATCCCCAGTCCCCATCCCTGAAGCTCATCTTCCATGATCCAGTAAAGCATCCTCATCAAAAGCAAAGATGAGAATGTTTATTTCCTGCTAGTAAAAATCTTTTAGATCTCCAGTGATCCTGACATAGAATTTGGATAGATGATCTGGCATGTGAAGAAGCCATAATGTTGGGGACACTAAACTATCTGCCCATCACTGTCTCCTCCCTCTCCTTCAACCTTTGTTTCTGCCACCCTGGATTGCTCACCATTTTCTGGGTATGCCAGGATCTTTCAGAGCCCCAGGACTCTGAAGCAGAAATTAGTTCTTCTGCCGAGAACAACTTGCCTTTTTCACCTATCAAAGTCCTACATAACCTTCCAGTGCTGTTTCAAATACCATCTTTCTAGAGTGGGCCCATATTTCACTTTCCCAGGCAGAGTTAATGATTCTTCTTCCATGTTCTCAGAGCTTGCTGTAATATCTGGACTGGCAATCATCCTTTTTTTTTTTTTTTCTTTATTTTATGGGGAGGTCCCAGGGACCGGACCCAGGTCTCTCCATATGGGAGACAGATGCCCAACCATTTGAGCCACATTCACCCCTAGTCATCCTTTTTGAATTGTGATTTATCTTTTACACATTGCCTACTACTTCCTACCCCCAACTAGACCGTAAGGTTCCTAAGATATGGGCTATGAATTATTTCAATTTGTTTTTATCTTTAGAGCTACACCCTACGGGTATTAACATTCACTAAATCCCCTACTACATGTCAGCTTGGCTGTGACCTAACAAAAGGTGCATGAAATTTAAGCGAGACAACTTCTGGGTTTACATAATAGTTCCATCTTTTTCTAGCTGTATAAACTCTAGCTATAGGACCTTGGCTTCCTCACCTATGAAATGATACTACAACAAGCTTATGGGGGACAGGCTGGAGGGGACCCTTGTGAGACCCACGTGAAGTGAGATGATATTTGAATGTTGCCTGGAAATATCCTGGCATGAGTACAGTAACAATAGCTATAAAAAACAGTGCTGGTATTTACTGAGCACCCTTACATATAAGGCATTCCACTGTCACTTTACAATCCATGTAGTAAGGGTCAATAACCCCCTACTTCACCTAGGAAATGAAGGCCCACAGAGGACAAGCAATCTGATCAAAGCCAGTGGGGAATTCTACTATATGCACTGAAGTGGTACTTTTCTTACCTAAGTGCCTAATATTTTATCCTCACCAAAATCCTTTGCTCATTTTATAGGTGAAAAAAAAATGGAGGCTCACATAAGTTAAGTAACTTGCCAAAAGTCATATAGCCACAGGGTGACCAAGCTAGGATTCAAATGCAAGTATTTCTAAATTCAAAAATCAATAGGGGAGGGAAGCAGGTCTGGCTCAAGAAATTGGGCTTGCCTACCACATGGGAGGTCCCTGGTTTGCTTCCCAGTGCCTTCTAAAGAAGACGAGCAAGACAGAGAGCTGACACGACAGGCAGGCACAGCAAGCTAATGCAACAAGAGTCACAAGGAGAAAAAAAGATATAATGAGAGACACAACAAAGCAGGGAACAGAGGTGGCCCAAACGATTCAGTTCCCAGTGCCTCCTAAAAAAACAAGGAAGATAAATAGACACAACAAGTGCAAACAATGAGGGAGTGGGGAGAAATAAATAAAATAAATCTTTAAAAAAAAAAATCAATAGGAAAGCGGATGTAGCTCAAGTGGTTGAGCACCTGCTTCCCATATACAAGATCCTAGGTTCGATCCCTGGTACCTCCTAAAAACAAAAACACACAAACGAAAAAACCGACTCTCATTGGGGAGTAGACGTAGCTCAGTGGTTGAGTGCCTGCTTCCCATGGACGAGCTCCCAGGGTCAACCCCCAGTACCTCCTAATAAAAATAAAAATATAAAAATCAACAGCCCTTCAGTCAAAATCCCACTAATTATTAAGAATGGTACAAACATACTATAAAATATGTGCCTCATGAGAAGTACCTGTGCTATGGTAATTCTAAATAAAGTAAGATACCCTCTGCTTAAGGTTATCAGGAAAACCTTCCTTGAAGAAGAGAGGCTTAACAGTATTTGAGAAGTAAAATTTGAAACTTAAAAAATTTGGAAGTTAATATGCTCAAACGCAAACATGGATGAAAAGCACTCAGGGAGAGGACAAAATCAGCACAGAAGGGAAAGAGAAAATCTGGGGTTATGCATGGGGACAGGGAGTTTGACTAACTGAGCAGGGCAAGTAAAACCAAAGAATTAGGGCATGTGGAAGGGCATGAAAGTAGTCAGGGAGCAGATTAAATTAGGTAGGAATGGGGAGCCTCAATGATGTTTGAGAATTAACATGAAACACATCAGACCAGGTCATTGTAAAAATGACTCAAAACCAGCAGGGAGCGTAGAAGTGGACAGGCTGACTCGGGCCAGAGGCTTAAAGTGGGTGGTGCTGGCCGCCCTAGGGGCTGGACTGAAAGACCCCATGAGCAGTGGTCTGGATGCAGGTGAAGCGAGAGAGCCTTCCATGAAGAATCCAAGGCGTTGAGCTTGCAGGCAGGAGAGAACAGTCATGCCACTCTTGGTAAGAGGGGCCACTGGGTGAAATTTAGGAGTCTGGTTAAAAATACATTGACTCTAAGATGCCAGTGAAACACCCAGGTGAGATTTTCAACAGCCGGCAGAGATGCCCAATTAGAGCCTGCCAAAGCACCTGCACTGAAATAAAAGTATGTATGCATGTGTGAGTTCACATGCAAAGATAAAGAGGAGAGCAGGGAGGAAGGGAGGAGAAATCTAAGGAGTATGCATTGGGAAACATCTACAATTTAGCAGCAGGGAAAAGGAGAACAAAAGTATTTCTCAGCAAGCCAAATGAAGAGGAGTTTAAGAAGTATTCGTTAATCATAGAAATAAAGGAAAGTGAATTCTCAAAACTAAGGGAATTTTTTTTTTTTTTTCCAGAAATACCTTAAGTGTGTCGATGGGACTAGGGATTAGATAATAAAAATCTAAAAAGTGATAGAAAAATAGAAACAGCCTTTCTGGTAATTTTGCAAAAAGAGGAGAGTTGAGGAAGCTCACACAAAATTGCAAACTTCCCCCCAAAATTAGAGTCACAGCTCAGACCGAGTGGGATGGTTGCTGAGTAGAAGGCAAGGCATTTGAAACAGGAAAGGGTAGACAGCAGGCAATGACTGTGGGAAATGAAATGTCTGGCAAGGAGCAAAGAGCAAGCAGGCAGCTAAGCCTGGGCCACTGGGAAGTTTAGCAGATTTTATTCCCCCTGTTTTGTGGCTTTCTCTAATACCTCCGACAGCTCGGGGTAAGGGAACAGGAGGGTCTTGTAGCACAGAAGAAACCCCGGAAGGTCCAAAGGCTGAGAAAGCCTAGGATAGTTGTAAGCTTATCTCTGCATGTATCTGCTTAGTAGAGCAGCCACGGTTCCAGAAAAAGAATTTCCTAAACTGATATTCAAGCAGGATTTAGTTTCTAGGGATCCTATTAGTACTTAATCTCACAGTTCACCCTAGAAGCTGAAGGGTGGGCAATAGGGCCATTTTGCTGATGTTCCAGAGCTAACTGTGAGCTGACTCAGGAAGCAAAGGGGATGTTACGAAGTTACTATATGGCAGCTGAAAGAAATTTTGAGACAGAAGCAAAGACTTCAATATATCAAAACCTACACACACAGACACAGACACACACACACACTTACCCTTCCTGGTTCCATGAAATTAGAAGAGCCAAAGGAGAGGCCAACAATAAGAGACAGTCTCTTTAGCAATTCAGTCTTAGAATTAGATTCTGAGTGGACTTCAAAAAACTATGGTATCAAAGGAAACCAATTTTGATTTAAGGGCAGGAAGTAAAAGGAATTTTTGAGAAACATAAATCAGCTCATAAATTTAAAAATGAGATCATTGTGTCAAAAGGGTCCAGAGTGGGCACACAGGTTCAGATTGGGCCTGAAGAGGACAGAGGATAAGAACGGAGTTTGATGGAGGAAAGGAGTATGTGCAAACTAAACGTCAGCGCCTATAGTGGTAAGTGCCGATAAAAAAGAATACGCGTGCTAAAAGAGGACACCACTCAGAACAGTGTCACTTGTTAAAAAGATCATTGGCCAGCCCAAGTGTCCATCAGCAGATGAATGAATAAGGAAAAGGAAGTGTATCCACACAATGGAATATCGTTCAGCCACAAAAGGAAAGAAGCCGATACATGCTATGGCATGGATGATCCTTGATGACGTCAGGGTGAGTGAAATAAGCTAGACACAAAAGGACAAATATTGCTTTACCTCTCACATATAAACTATCTAGAATAAATTCACAGAGACAGAGTACAGATTGCAAGTTACCAGGAGCCAGGAAAGGGGGTGAGAGGAAATGGGGAGTGACTGCTTAATGGGTACAGCGTTGCTGTTTGGGGTGATGATGGTAATGGTGGCATACTATTTTGAATGTGACTGGTATCACTGAATTGCATACATGTAAGTGGTTAAAATGGGAAATTCAATGTTGTATCTATGTTACCACGATGATAATTTTTTTTTTTAAGTTCACTGGTCCCCCCCCACTGGTGCTGCATAGTTCTGCTTAATAAGAGGCAGACTCTTTAGCAATTCAGTCTTAGAATTAGATTCTGTCAAGTTCCAAGGTGAAGGGGGAGGGATGGTGCCTAAACACCTAAAAGGAAGGCTTAAGCAGAAGGAAGTGTCGTAGAAAGCTGCATTCATGATTTTGTAAGATTCCCCATTCTCTCCCTGAATCCAGACTTCACCCAGTAGACCTTACGTTTTCTTGTAGGTGTTAGCTGAATGTGAGCTTTGAAAACGTGCTCCAGGAAAACACATACCAAGCAGAAGGAGCACATATATTAAAGCTGCCTGTTTGGTCTCTCTTCACAGAAAGAGAAGCTAAAATAAAGACTCAACCTTACAATTTGTCAGCAACCACTACAACACAGGAAGCAAGCTGGGACTGAGGCAGGCAAGTGTGATAAGCTCTACTACCTAAGGCAAGGGTCTGGTGTGGGGTGATCATGGCCTCCACAGACACATGCTCAAGTCCTAAGCCCCAGTCCCCTGGATGTGAACCCATTTGTAAAAAGGATTTCCAAAAGTGTTATAAAAGTGAGGCCAAACTGAATCAGGGTGGGCCTCAATCCAATATGACAGGACTCCTCATAACCTCAGGAAATCTAGACAACGGAGTAGAAGACAGGAGGAGACAGATGGCCATGGGACAGAGGTCGAGATGGCATTACAGACTGCCAGCAAGCCACCCCAAAACTCTGCCGACTTCAGAGGAAGCATGGCCCTGACAACATATTGATTCTGGACTTCTAGTCTCTAAAACTGTGAGACAAGAGTAAACCAAAGCGTGGTATTTGTTATAGCAGCCCTGGAAACTAATCCCTGTCCAGTCAATGCTTAGAATAGGAATTGACTCAATAAGGAGTAAAATATGTTGGCATTATGGAGACAGTTATCATTACCATCATTTAAAAATAAGATCTGACTTCACACGTGGTGCTTTGATTTTGAAAAACAAGTTCTTAAGCTAATTTAACAATAAGGGCTTAGGAACCAGCAAATTTATCAATACCAGGTTCTTGTATTATCCCACTGGGAAAATCATTTGTTAGTTTAATCTTGTTTTTACTAGATATTATTTTCTAACGCTACTGACAAAGTATAGGCTTCTGAGAGAACGTGTGCACTGCTTTAGAACACACTCGTGAAATTCTAGGACATTCAGATTCATAGCCTATAATGATTATTCTAAAATAGATGGAGACTTCTACCTAAGAGACACGATATTTAAGAGCAGGTATTTCAGGGTCCAAAAGATCTGGTTTTTAAGTATTACTTTGCTAAATACTATGTCCCATGTCTTCTCTAAAATGGACCTAGTAATAATTCCAAAGGCATATTATAAGGATCAAATAATGTCTGCGAAACTATTAGCAAAAAAAGTGCTCAAAATATGGAAACTCTTGAAATTAAGAGTCAGAAATCATTTAGTTCGATTCCATTTCACTCACCAGGGAGGTTGCCCAATTAGTTAGTGACAGAGTTTGGAAACAAAACCAATTTTCATGACCTAACTCAGTGCTCTTTAGCTAGATTTTAGTCTCAAATTATTATTAAATATGAGTGTGACCTTAATTAAAGACATGATCCAAGAAAGCTATGAGCAGGATAGGCCTTGTGTGTTCTGTTTTGTTTTACCTCGTGAAATCCTTTCCTTGCACTAGCAGACACTGCTTACTGTCCCTGGCTAAGGAGAGCATGGGATGACTGCTAACTTGTTTAATCAACAGTCATTTTAGAGTTAGGTACAGAAGACACTAACTGGTGTCCAGCTATACTCTATGTTAACCATATCTGCTAGATAATTGATTTCCAATTTTCATTTGTAGGCAATGGTGGCAGTTTGAAATTATTTTATGAATCCCCAAAAGAGAAAGAATATGTTTTTAAAATAATCTATTCCTGTGGGAGTGATACCTTTTGATTGCATTAAATTTGATTGAGGGTCCTCTGATTAGATAACTTGATAAGATTAGGGCTTTTGATAGGACTACATAAGTGGGAAGTGATTCATGCTGAGGCTCTGCCCTCTTACTGGGTCTGATAAAAACGGACACACACATCGACACAGGAAAAGGAAGCTGTGATTTTTTATCCTGCCATGTGAAAGAAGACTAGAGGATCACTTAAGCACAAAACCCCCAAGAGGCTGAACCCAAAGAGCAGCTCAAGAGGAAACAGTGAGCCCAGAGGAAAAAGCTCAAACCTCAGCAGAGATCTGCAGCCATCTTGCTTCAACAAGTGGCAGCTCATTTTGGTGAGAAAGCACCTTTTATGGTGCCTCGATTTGAACTTTTCACGGTTTTGGAACTGTAAGCTTTTACCCCAAATAAATCCCCTTTAAAAGAGCCAACCCATTTCTGGTACTTTACATCAGCACCCCTTTGGCAAACTAAAACAGAAATTAGTACCAAGACAGTAGGTTTTGCTACTTGCAATTATCAAAAATGCTGGAACATTTTTATAAATGATAAGGGGTATTTTTTGGAGGAATTGTAAGATTTTTTATAGAAAAGGCCTAGATTGCTTTGACAAACTGTTGGTAGTAATATGGACCTAAAGTTATTTCTGGTGTGGCCTTAGAAGGAAATGATGAAACCATTATTGGAAATTGGAGGAAAGGTGATCCTTGTTTTAAAACTGCAGAGAATTTGGCAAAATTGACTCCTGATGTTAGATGGAAGACAGAATTTGAAAATGATGAGCTTGGACACTTAGCTGAGGAGATTTCCAAAGGAAATGTGGAATATGCCGCTTGGCTTCTCCTTGCAGATTATAGCAAAATGCAAGAGGAAAGAGAAGATTTGTGAGAACTGCTGGGCATGAAGAAATCAGAAACTGATGATTTGAGAAATTCCAAGCTTCCAAAAACCAAGCCCCCAGAGAATAGCGTCCCATGTGAGGACCTAACTAAACTTGGAACTTCTAAGTCAGGATCGGAAATGCAGCTATCCAGGAAGGACTTACAGAAAGTCTCACTGTCTAATGGCTTGGACCCATTTCCTGCATGCTAAACCAACAACGTTTGTGAGATCTGTATGAACAAAACCACTGTCAGCCTGGACTACAAGGTACAAAGAGGGAAAAGATTAAATGAAAAAAAAAAAAAAAATGGTTTCAAGAGGAAAACCGTGGAAGCTGAGGTCTGGAATTAGGACATCTCCTTGGGACAAGAGAGGGTTCCCACCCACATGGGCAGAAAGGATGAGTTTGCCTTGGCATTTGAAGAGGGTGGATCTTTCAGCCCGTTGTTCATGGAGACTTTGCTGTCCCACGCTACAGAGAGGGCGGAGCACATTCCCCAGCCGTTGATGAGACTCAGGTCACCACCCCACTGTTCTGAGTGGGGTGGGCCTATATACCAGAGATCCGGGAGAGTGTTGCTGCCACCTCACTGTACTAAGGGGGTTGAGACTCTACCTCAGAGATTGGGGAATGTGTGGCCATCACCCCAATGTTCTTGGAGGGTGAAGTCTGGAGCTTGGTGGCCACCCAGATGCTTGATGAGGGCAGAAATGATAAAATGGCTGCCAGGCAAGTCTTTGGAAGGCATGGGCCCCCGTGAGGCCCTAAGGAGAAGACATCATTCTAAGGATGACTCTCAGACTTTGAAATCTAATGGAGCATGCCCTGAAGGTTTCTAGAACTGTTGGGGCCCTGTGACACCTATTTCCCTCCAAATCTCTCCTTACGTAATTCAAATGTTTACCCTATGTCTTCCCCTCCTTTGTATATCGGAAGCAAATAACTTGTTTGGCAAGTTTCAAGGTTTATAGCCAGAGGGGACTTTTGACCCAAGACAAGCTTCATGCCTATAACTGATTTATATGAGATTTTGTATTTAGCATTGCTACTGAAATGAGTTAAGGTTTTTTTGGAATATTGTGATGTAATGAATATATTTTGCATATGGAAAGACATGTCTTTTGGGGATTAAGAGGGTAGAGTGTCACAGTTTGAAATTATTTTATGAATCCCCAAAAGAGAAAGATCATGTTTTTAAAAGAATCTATTCCTTCGGTATACCACTTGACTGCACTGAATTTGGTCGAGGGCCCTTTGATTTGATTACTTGAGAAGATTAGGGCTTTTGATGGGACTACATCAGTGAGGCAAGATTCATGTTGAGTCTCCACCCTCTTGCTGCATCTGATGAAAACAGAGCCACAGAGAGAGACACACATACAGACGCAGGAAAAGGAAGCTGCCATTTTTCATCCTGCCATGTGAAGAGGACTAGAGGATCGCTTAAGCACGAAGCCCCCAAGAGACAGGGCCAACAGAGCAGCTCAAGAGGAAACAGTGAGCCCACGGGAGAAAGCTCAAACCTCGGCAAAGATCGACAATTGGCAGCTGATGTGGGTGAGAAAGCACCTTTTATGGTGCCTCAATTTGGACTTTTCACAGTCTTGGAACTGTAAGCTTTTACCCCAAATAAATCTCCTTTATAAAAGCCAACCCATTTCTGGTACTTTGCATCAGCAGCCTTTGGCAATATAGAACAGCTGTCATATTTGAAGCATCCATGGTCTTTATATCTTGATATAAGCTCCTATACAATGTTTATTGCAAATGCTTAAAAAATGAAAGAATATTTCAATAGGAATTATTTAACTAAAGAAGATCATCCTTTAGTAAATTCAACTTAATGATGAAACTTTTTTATCTAAAAATTAAGACCTGTTATTTTAATCTTAAACTTAAAGGAGATATCAAGGATTTTAACTGCCTTAGATACTTGGAATGTCACATGAGTAAGTGCTGTGTCAGGCAAGTCTAACAAATTCTTTAACTTTATCAGCATTAGTATTCATGCACATCTGGTTATAGTCTCTAATGTTATTATAACCTTAATCATATACATATTTGTTTTCATCAACACTTGGAAAAAGAAAACCACACATGCTATTTTCTGAGCAATATAGAGAAGCTTCGTCCATATTAAAAACTATACCTAAATGAAAGAATTTTAAAAATCAAAACTATTACAATTTATTGTCCAGTGAATACATTTTGCAGTACTGCAATTTTAAAATGCCTTCCTACAATTTAAATTGGGGAATAAACATTCCGAGAATTGCCCTTGCATAATACTAAATGACCAGCAGAGGGCAGAGCTAAAGATTTGATACTTGGATTGCCTCACATGAATGAAAAGAAATTTCCAAAATGAGGATGATGAGTTCTATTTTTGCTTGAAATTTAGCATCTCAGGTGCTGTATTTGTTCATATTAGAAACATGACAAAAGTAAACCTCAATATAGTATTCTCTTTTGTGCAATCTGGGGGAATAAAAACCAACATTGCAATAGAATAAATTAATGCAGTAGGAATTATGAAATTAACAAGAAATGGAATAATATAAAAATAGTACCTTACTCATTTTTATGCATATAAATCAGGTACAATCACATCAGAAATACTTGAAATACTCGGTATAAGTGATAAAGGTAGTGGCAAAAATATCTGTAGAAATCAAACTATAATTCATTCCCCTTTTCTCACATATATGGAGCATTTCCTACAGGCTGCTCAATTTTGTATGTATGTATGTATATATATATATATATATTACATATATAACTTCATAATCTAGAGTACTTTCTCTAGAGGCAAGACTATTCAAAAAGTAAAAAAAAAAAAATTTCTAGGGTTGTCTGAAACTTTGATAAACCTATAAAGTATTATTTTATTACCAATCCTGTTATTTCACAACCCCTTATATTTTAAAAGTACACTTCCAAAGAACATGCTTATAAATTTGTATAGAAAGAAGCAAAAAAATCCCTGAGGTTTGGGCCTGTGTGTCACAGTGAATAATGAATAATATTAGATATACTATTTTTTAAAGACAAGGCATTTATATTCAGAGTTACACTTCCAGATCTGAACCCTTGCATTTTACATCTCCTGTTTGTTTGAGTTTGTTTTTGTTTTGTTTTTGTTTTTCTCATATAAGGGCACTGAAAGAGAGTAAAACAAAGGAAGTTCTTTTAAGAAATAAAAAACAGCATTAATTCCACTGAAGATTCTGTTAATCACCTCGAGACCAACTCAGTCTCTCTCTCAGCTGAGCAGTTAGTTTCTCAATTACACTCAAAAAAATTAACCAAAGCCTTAATGAGCAATCTGGGGAAAATGTTCCTTCATTAATCTTAGTTCTAGAACAGCATCTTTCCATCAGTTGAGCTGCAAGCTAACGCTTGAGAATTAAAAGGTAGGACTGCCTTTGGATAAAGAAGGCCAAAAATAGTTCCTACATCTCCTAAGTAGAAACTAAAATTCAAGAGCACATTTTCTAGAGCAAGGCTTTCCCAAACCTGGCTGATTAAAAACCCATATTCCCAGACCCACACTCATACCTAGTCAATCAGACTTTCTAAAAGTGGGGCCCCAGAAACTGTGTTTTTAAAAAACTCCCAGGCAGCATAGTAATGTGGAGACCTGCCAGAACCTAGCTAATGGAGGGCCTTAGAGGCCATGAATAAGAGTTTTGATATTATTCTAAGGAGGAAAGTATCTCAAGCAAGTGTAACACACACCAAGGAATCAGACGAGGCAAGAAGGGAACCATGGAGACTCACTAGGAGACTACTGCACTAGTCCATGCCCCAAAGATCACTTCGACCACAGTGATGGCAATGGAAAGGAACACAAGGTCAAAATTTCTAGATAGATAGACACAGAGAGAGAGAGAGAGATACATATATATATATTTTTTTTTGGGGGGGGAGGGGTAGGTACTGGAGATTGAACCCAGGACTCATGCATGGGCAGCAGGTGTTCAACCACTGAGCAACATCCGCTCCCCAAAGAGAACTGGTTGTTTTCATTTGTTTTTAGGAGGTATTAGGGGAATGAACACAGGAGCTCATAAGTGGGAATCAGGTGCTCAACCACTTGAGCGACATCTACTCCCCTCTAGATATATCTTTGTGTCATCAGGATTGAGCAATAGATAGATTGGCTGTGGAGAGGGAAGAAAAGGACACAGGATCTTAAGCCAACTTTCCTGGGTTTGAATTCTCTCTCTGCTGCTTACAAAACAATGTGACTCTGGGCAAGATATTTAGTCTAAGTCTCAGTTTACACATCATAAAATGGAGCCAGGTTTAAATAAGTTATTTAAATGAAATCACTTAATAAGGTAATCCATTATCAACACTTAGCATATGCTTGTCTCTTAGCAAGCACTAAATGTTGGCCTATTCATTGTCTTTATGGTTATTGACACTCCTGTAAAAAAAAGAAAATTCCATCAAGTCTACTCTGGGCAAGGCACTGTGAAGATAAAGATATATGAACAAAGGAGTGGGGGGGGGGCCAGATGATTGGTATGGGAACCCAAGACCACTTTCAGTTTTCTGTAACTGTTGCTGAGGAATTTCACCAAACAAATTAGTTTTGTTATGATGGTCTACCAAAGCAACATATATTCAGAGTACTGAATATCATGGCATAAAGAAACAAGAAGTAAAAAGTTCCAGTTTTCTATGACTCTCTCACCCATTCCTGCCATCTGAACTGGAGGGCTCCAAACAGACCCATCTTGTATTCACCATAATCTGTGTTCTCCGTGGGATCTAACTGCCCCCTCTCCCAATCTCCTTCTTACACTGAGGACAACATCACCCACCATTAGGTTTTCGCAGCCTATCTCCACGATGAGTCCAACATTTCCATTTTGTCAAGATACCGTTTTAAAGGACACACCCCATAGCAGCTGTCAACTCAGATGACACAATAGTGCTATCAGATGGGTGTCCACTAATTCAGGGGCAAGTTCTTAATTATCCAGTCAACATAGCCTAAATTGAGAGGGGCATTTTTCTTATTAAGTAACAAATCAGGCATTATACTCCTCGGCATATACTTTAATAATCACTTTCAGGAGCAGCCCGTGGAGACCACTCTCCTTCCGCTTCACAATGTGTGCCTGGGAACAGGGACTGACAGCACCGGCAGAGGACACCCTCCAAGCCTTCCAGCCACTGCGCGCGCTGACCTCGGAACCCCTCCCTGAGCACTTCCCCTCTGCAAGTATTGTGTCAAGTGGTGGAGCATTGTAAGGCACCTAACACGGGATTTCTGCCTTGGACTCTGGCTTGACTTCTGCTGCCATCGACTTTGAGTCTAAAAATTAACTTAAATTGTAGAAAATATTCATTATATTTTGAATATAGCACAAAGAGAAATGTTTTTCTCCACTGAGAGCCACTGATCCCCTAGGATCATGGCTCTTCTCCACTTGTTCAGAAGTAGCACTTTTCCCTCCATTCCCCTTCAGTATAAAATATTCAGTATACAACCAGCATTTACTCCACTATTAGGGAAGTCTCAGTTTCCACATGGCCCAGGTATAGTTTGGTTTTGCATTAGATGCTTTCTTTCAAGTGTCCCCCACTTTTCTGCCCTGGCTGGCTCGGTAGGACTCTCATTAGAGCCTCATCAGTACCTTGAGAAGCTTACGTCAGAAAAGAACGGTGACGACAGCGAGGCCACTCGACTACCCCCTACGGGCTTAAACAAGGTCCTTCTCCTAACTTCGAAGATGTCGGGAAATTCTCACACATTCTCATGTGCACTTGAAGTCCACCCCTTCACTCTCTGCTCCAAACGGGCCTCTTCCAGCAGCTGCTCCATGCCGGCACACAAAGCATCGTGGAATCACCTTAGGAATAGGGCTGTTTTCAGTTTGGTTTTGAGCACCCGATCTCCTGGGCTGAACGTCCCAATTCAAACCCCCAACCTCCAAGAAGTTGCCTCAGAAACCACAGGTGAGGCACAACTCCACACCTGATGGAGTCACATGAAATCAAGAACCAGCAACTGAGCTGCTCCCTTCATTTCATGTTATGCAAAATACCAAAAAAGGTCTTGTTTAAAAGTCTGATTTTTAAAATTCGCATTTCACCTTAGTATTTAAAGTACAGCCTCCCACCCTTACTTTTAATGCAGATTTCTCAGGCTAGTACTAAACTCTACACCCTTCTTAGGCTGTCTTCTGTCTTTGAATCCCTATTATTATTTTCTTAAACGTATCCCTGACATCCCTTCCAAAGACTCCTAAAATGTCCAGGATTCTTCAGAACGATTCACTTTACCCAGAAGTCACATAATTAGTTTGCCAAAGAAATATCCATTCCCCAACTACATTTAATGACTGCACAGGGCCGTTAGCCCCCAACAAGCTGGGGAAAGTCAGAATGTTTCAAATGGAAGAAGTTTTCCTTCTTTAATGGGCAGCGGTGTGGCATGGGGCAAAGCAAGTCGACCTGGGTGTAAGGAGACTAAGATTCTGGCTCTGCCAAAGCTATTCCAGAAAGAGAGAAGTCACTTCACTCTTCTGTTCTTGAGTGTACTCATTTGTCAATTTAACAGAATTAGGCTAAATTAAATGATCTCTAAGATCTTCTCCAGTTTTGATATTTTATAATCCCATCACAAAAGATAAGATTAATCAGATGTGTACACTGCAGACACATGGCTTCAAACTGTTAAAACGATAAAATACTTCCCATAGCCTGAGGGAGTAGGTGACCCAGGGAATATCTCAAATCAGTAATTTTTGCGAAGTGGGGGAAGACTTCTTTCACAAAGCATTCAGCCTGTAAGCTGCCGTACATCAGCTGTTGTACATTAAAGTCAAGACAACAGATAAAGCCCTATTCATATCACAAAGTAAAAGCACAATGCACAGAAAGAAAAGTCATTCCCAGGAAAATAACTGCCACAGCAGCCACTTTTCAGAATAGGCACCAAAAAGATGGGGCGCCTGGTGCTTCCACACTGAACCACCCTGTGCCATAGCCAGGCAGGGTCAGAAGCCGCCAGAATGGTGGAGGCCTCGGAAGGCTTTGCCCTTATCACTGGACTTTACGCAAGCGAGAGGCTGAGCATAATCATTCCGGGCTTCAGTCTCTTCTTCTGTACAAAGAGGCTCACACCTATCTCGTTAGGGCTGTTGCGAAAATTAAATGAGTTAATACTTGTAAGCTGCTTAGAATAGTGGCTGGTACACAGTAAGCATAATAAAAACACTTTTAAGTATTGAAGGCACAGAGAAAAAATAAAGCACTGATAAAAGAGACTGGCAATGCCCATGCAAACTGGTCACGGAATAGAATGGAACCCACAATTAGCGAACAATTCATTTCCAGAGAAGAAACAAAGTGCAAGTGAAGCACAGCCAAGCTGGAGAACAGAAATTCAGTTCCCAGCCATACCTCGCCTAGGGCATTATCCCAGGTTCCTTTCACCGAAGGATTAAGATGAAAATAAAACCATCTATATTTTAACTGTAGCTATTGTATATGTAAGTCATTCTTTTTGACTTTATAAAATTCTTATAGTTGCTTCCATGTATGAATTATTCCAAATCAATCCATTTGTTGTCTAAAACGAAGTCTTCCCATTCATCATAATTTTAGGTGACACCCCCTGTCCCCACAAATGAACCAACACGTAACTTGATCCCACCACCTTCACCCTACCTCATCAGCGGGCTACTCACCTGGTCACACCCTCAACCCCTTCAGCACCAAGGACCACTTTATCTGGCAATGAGTAGGCTTAGACCTCCTCATCCTCCAGGCCTTGAGAATCTTGACTCGTAATTTCTACCATCAACGCCCTCTTACCTTGCCTTCTTACTTCACAGGCCACTATTTCAACCATTCCCAAGCCAACCTTCTCAGCCTTCATCCTTGCTAACCTTCAGCTGCATCCACCTGGGAAGAGTCGACTTGAAAGCTGCCCAATTTTTTGTCTTTGCCACACCTAAAGCTGGGACAGAGTCAATATCAATCCATCATCTTCAGCTTCAGCGGGCCCTCAACAGCCACCTCTCTGTTTTTCTAGTCAGCCCTCATTCCCACTTTGTGGTGTCTAAATGAAACATTTTTCACACAATTTTTAAATATCCAGCCCACAAGCCTCTCTTCACTCAATGCAGATGTGATGCCTCCCAATCTGCAGAGAACAGAGAAGCTCGCAGCACTCCCTCAACTTCCAGTCAGAAAACCCCAAACCCGCCGGCCCCTGCACCCCCTCTCCTCCTGAGTTGCTGCCGTGGCACAGCAGTTCCTATTCCTGTCCGATGCCAGTGCTTCCACGTGTGCTCCCAGCCCTCTGGCCTCTCAGGACCACACTCTGTCAATTACTCTTTCACTCCATCTTCAACATCCCCTCTCTATTCATTCCCACCCACCCACCCTTCATTCAGCATCTAAAAAGCATATTCCAAACACTTCCATGTTTTAAAGAAAGCTCCCCGTCTCCCCTCACCCACTCGTGAACTACTGTTTTTCTTCTCCCCTAGCACAAAACTCCTTGAACTGATGGTATGAACCCACTGACCCCACCTGCCATCTCCTCCCCACCTCCTCCTGCCGCCCCACGGCTCAAGCCTCAGCATCCTGAAATACGGGTACCACTCTGGGAACTACACTCAAGCTCCTCTCTTCAGGGTTACTAACAATAACTCTTGGTAAATTCAATGTCTACTATTAAGTCTTAATGTTACTTGACCTCTTAGCAGCATTTTATATCACTTAGTATTCTTTCTTTAAAAAAAAAAAATCGCTCTTCTTCTCTGTCCTATCTCTCTGGCTGCTCCTTGCACTTTTCCCCCCTGCCTGTTGCATAAATTTTCATCTATATTTCAGGACCTTCTCTCTCCTCACTCTAAAGGCACTTAATGCCTAACACATTCAAGTATCTATCTGCTGAAGATTCCTCAATCTCTCTCCCTCTAGGCTTTCTCCCTTAATCCCTAGACACAAATAACCAATTGCTTTTTGCATATCTTTAAGTAGATACCCTCAAATTTAATAAGACCTAAATTGAACTAACTTTTCCCGAACCTATGCCTCCTCCTGTGTTTTCTACACAGTAAATACCATCGCCCTGCACTCCACGGATCAAGCCAGAACCTGGGCACGGATGTCCACATATGTCCTCATTGTCTCTGCCTTCTCCCTCACCTTTATACAACCAAATCCCCAAAGCTCGTCATTTCCACCTTCTAAAGCAGTTTTCTCAAAGTGTGGTCCTTGGAACCGGCTGCAGCAGAATCACCAGGAGCTTGTTAGCAATGCACATTCGTGGGCGCCCCCCTCCCAGAACTACTGAATCTGAAACTCTGGGCATGGAACCCAGCAGTCACTTGTGTTAGCGAGCCCTGCCTCCTGACTCTGACAGACCCGACACTAAACATTGTTAGCATCTGTCCCCATTCCTGCTTCCATAGTTGAGGGCAGTGTCTCCTTTCTCCCGGATTACCCCCAGCCTCCAACCAGGCTTCCAGCCTCCAAACCACACCCCACAGCACACTGCTCAGTCCACACTCCACAAACACCCAGAAGGCACTCTCTAAAGTAAGACTCTTACCACAGCTCACAGTTTCAGTTCCTACCCTTTCCTTCTGAAAGGCTTCCTGATGGCTTCGGAGTACCATCAGGCCTCTTTCCTTGAGATGCTTCCTCAGCCGCATCCTCCTCGCTCTGTGAAGCGAGGCTCCAGTCTTACTGACCACTCAAAATCTACAAGGGCTTCTCTCACCACCCACGAAGCACTGGGCCACCACGTCTGTTCATGTAGCACACCCCCTTTAGACAGTAAGCTGCAGGAGCACAGGCACAGTATTTGCATTTTTCACAGAAGATTTCAATAAACAATGTTTGGTGACAATACATGGTTAGACAGAGAGAGAAAAAAAAAAGCATCAAGCAATAGAATAAACTCCTTTTATATATCATCTGCAAATTGGACCAGGGGTCAGCAAACCACGGCTGCAGGGCCAAATCTGGCCAGCTGCCTGTTTTTGTAAATAAAGTTTTATTAGAAAACACTGCCATGCTTATTCATTTACATATTGTCTACGGCTGCTTTCATACTACAACATCAGCGTTGAGTAGTTGTGACAGAAATTGTAAAATATTTATTTCAACCAAAAATATTTGCTATCTGGCCCTTTACAGAAAAACTTGGCCAACCTCTGACTTAGGCAATAAAGAATAAATCTTATTTTTAAAGTTAATTAAAAATTAGGGGGGAGGGGAAAGTTGTATGCCCCTTGGGTGATGTTTTCTCAGCAGAAGGTGTACCCTCAACCCTTGCCGTAGAGTCACAATTCTGTGCTTCACACTGGCTCTTGGGATAAGAGAAGGAAAGCCACAAGCAATGCCAGTCACATCAACAGGATTATTAATATTCAAAGCATATTCCAGAGGAGAATAAGAAAAGAAAATCATGAGAGAAAAGTTGGGCTGAGTCACCCTTTTTAATAAAAGTCCATCAAATAAATTCAAAATGAAATTTGAGTCATCCAACACCGCTTGCTAAATGGGTGACAAAAAGTACCAGTTGTGAAAGCCAAAATGAGTATCTGAAAGAGCATAATCCTCTTCAATCAGGAAAAATGAAAAAGAAAGTATGTCACTGCCTCAAAAAGTGTGACTTACCAAGGTGTTTTTAAAAAAACTCATTTTTCTAAACTTCAATTAATTTTATTGTTGGGAGTTATTCTAAAAGCTACAAAAGTACAAATGGCATTTTCTCCCAGCTCAGAAAACTATGGTGAGGAGAACAATAATAACTACCATTACTGTTCTGGCATTAATCATAATGAGAGGAAAAAATCACCAGTTTTGCCTTCTATAATAAAATGCACAAAGTATAATAAAAATGCACTAGTAGACCTCTACTAAATAATATTTCAGATCAAAAAGTAAAAAAATTCTCAAAATATAAGTGCTTAAACTCATTATGTATAAAAACTGGGACACGGATTACTTACAGGAAACAGTCATACAACCATTCACTGAATAGAAACTGGGGATAAATCACCGTAAATAGGATAAAAATATATGTGACAGAGTCCTTTTTAAAGGATGGAATCCAGAGAAATAACAATATATGTGTGTGTATATGTATGTGTGTGTGTCACCTTTTCCTTCAGACTGAACTGAACTCCATGACTACACACTTGGGAGACATCGTTTGATCCACCACACAATCAACACTGTGGTAAAGAAAGGTTCCTAATGCAAGGCAAGTTTTACATCCATACAGCAAGTGCACAGTCTTCAACACGTATATATTCCTTATGATACGAACCTATCTTACAACTAAAATTAAAAGCCATGGGAAAGCACCCATTGGAGAAAACTAAGAAGAGTAAGCAGTAAGGTTCTTCCTGTTTATATTTACTGATTGTTCCCTTCAGTAGTTTTATCCCACAAGAACTGTCAAACCAAGAAAAAACAAACTTATTCCATGTGGTAGGGTTCTTTGAAAGAGAAGAGTAGTGGTGCATAGTAAGCCAATCTCTGTCCCTTTTTGGTTTCTCTCTCTGACTCAGGAATTCTGGATGAAATAAGATGTCCTTCTTCTTTGGTATGGTGTTACAGGAAGTAGGACTTCCACTCACTCGTGCCACATTTCTCCTAAAGTGTGCCAGACACTCACACATACATACAGAGCTCAAGCCACAAGTAAGTTATGTCAATATCTGAGTGTAATACACCTACAGAAAAAAACCAAGCCAAGCACGTATTCACAATGAACGAAACCAACTGACCTTTGCACCCTACGGTCCCCTTACCGGTGGCTTTTCCTAATGTCTCTCCCTTTCCATTCCACCCCATCACCACCCAGAAAGATGTGGGGAGGGAGAACTGGGAGAAGAATGTGGTGGTTACAGCAGTAAAATCAAGGGGAGGAAATGGATTAGGAAAGAAGGGTGGCAAAGAGCCCAGAATCTATCCAGTACAGAGTCAATTCCTGAGCCAGTTCTGGAGCAAATCCATATTTCATCCCATCCCCCATCTTCTCTCCCTCCAAGTATTTTCAATATTATTAAAGACAGTTAACCCTTGGTCATTCAAGAGTATTCACGTAATAGATTCTCCAGTTCCTCCTCTCCTCGGTCAATACAGCTTCTCTTAAAACCCTCTTCTTCATGAAATCAACGCATAGCTATCAAATGGCTATGTCAGGTTCTGCAATAGGAACTTAATAACTAAATAATCTAAAATAGTAATTGCTAACAATTACTGGGCACTAACTAGGTGCTAGACCCTGTGCAAAACGTTTATAAATGAATCTCAATCTTCAAGACAAGCCCAGAGGTTGGCACTATTATTACAGATGAAAGACTTAATCTGTGACCAGGGCCAAATGCCCTAACCTATTAAGTAAGTGGAGAAGATGTGACTGAACCAGAGTCCACTCTTAACCACTCTGCATAGTCAGTTAGGGAGACCTGCATTGCACCACTCAAGGAAAAACCTTGACATAAAATTTAATTTGCAATGGACCATGTGACAGGTTGAATTAAGTACCTAAGAGGGCGGTGTGAGTTTTCAATCTTAACCCATTCCTGTGGTTATGAGCCCATTGTAAAGAGGGCCTTTTGAAGATATTATTTTTAGTTAAGGTGTGGCCCAACTCAGTGAGGTTGGGCCTTCATCCTATTACTGAGGGCTTTAAGAAGACAAGGCACGTGAAGGAGCAGAAGCTGGAAGTCAGTGGAATCCAGAAGAGAAAGAAGACATCTCTGCTTGCAGTGCCATGTAAGTGACAGAAAAGCCAAGAAACCCAATAATCACAGGCATCCAGCCCAGAACACCAGGCTGCAGGGAGAAAGCAACACCTTGCAGACACCTAGGTTTTGGACTTCTAGCCTCAAAACTGTGAGCCAATAAATTCCCATTGTTTTAGCCAACCAATTTCATTGTACTTGTCTAACCAACTGGGGAACTAAGACAGGGCATTATAGAATAAACAGCCGATTATAATACATGTGATAAGTCCTTGAGAGGGAAAATACATACTTAGTTGGTTACAGAAGGCTTCTGTGAAGGAAGAACATCTAATTCTGAGCAGCAATCTATGGAAAATAGTAGAACTTAACTGGGAAATAGCAGGTGGGGCCAGAAGCAGTTTTATCTTTAGAGCCCTAGGGGTGATGGAAAGAGCAGACAGTTGGGAAAACTGACAGCACTTCAGTATGGTGAAGAAAAGGGTTTGGAGAAGCAAAAGAAGTGGGTCATCAGCTGAAAAAGTAGGAAAGGAACAGGAGAAAGATCATGGAGGCCTAAGGAGTTTGGACTTCATTCTGACAGAAAAATCACTAAAAGCTTCATGGAAGAAAATGATACAGTCAGCTGTACACTGTGGGGTCTCTCACCCTCAGCACCACTGACATTTGGACAGGATCATTCTTTGTTGTGGGGGGCCATCCTGAACATTACAGGGTGTTTAGCAGTATCCCTGGCCTCTAGCCACTAGATGCCAGTCATACCACACCCCTATTGTGACAACCAAAAGTATCTCTAGACATTGCCAAGTGTCCTGTGGGGAGCTAAAGTGCCCCCAGTTGAGAATTACTGGGCTGGAGTAAACAGATTGGCCTGGAGACCAGTAGTGGGTAGACACAAAGAAGCTAGTCAAAAGGGAAGCGGCTGTGGCTCAATCAGTGGGGCTCCCGTTTACCATATGGGAGGCCCCGGGTTTGGTTCCCGGGGCCTCCTGGTGAAGGCAAGCCCGCCCGCATGGCATGGTTAGCTGACCCAGCGAGCACAAGCAGCAAGGGGGCGATAAATGAATAAATAAACAAAATCTTTTAAAAAATAAAATAAAATAAAATAAATAAAAAAAATAAAAAGAAGCTAGTCAAAAGACCAATGCAACAATCCAAGCAAACAATGACTGAACCTGAAAACTGATTTTTCTCTGATTCTCATATAACATGTCCTCATAATCTATCCCTCCATAGTCATGTAGGGAATATTCCAATTCCACTCTGTGCAAAATCATCTCCACTTTTAAACCCTATACCATCCAGTAGTATCACCCTCTGTGCCTCCTCATCTAGGACATTTACTGACATTCTCAGCACAGTGATACATCCATCACGGACTTTGTAACATGATCCTGTGTGGACTTCTCAATACCTGTGCCTCCACAATCCTTCTAGAACATGAAGTCCCAGCCAACACCTGAGCTCCTCAATTCTAATGGCAATGGGCACTCCACTCCACTGAATCTGTAGAACAGCTCCAGCTCTGTGATCTCTGTTTTTTAATTTATTTTTATTTTTTTTTACTTTTTTTTTTTTTTTTGGCTCTGTCATCTTAAATACCAGTATCCTTCTCTCTGGCCACAACCTCCCATGAATCCATTTTCTCCAGACTTCCACTACACCTATTCCTCATTATTGTTAAGAACCTTTATCTTTTGAGTCCTCTACTTTGTCTTAATTTACTAGAGTTCATTATTTAATCTGTTTGTATATAATCTACAATTTATGCCAGCAATCAGTTCCCCTGCCTTCTAGAACAGCCACCAACATGCCCCAAAGAACCACAAATTCCAGATGTCCAAAAGAGAAATTATCATCTTCTAGGCAACCAGTTTCCTTTTTATTCTGATACTTAGTGGTGTACCACATCTACTTGGAATCAAAAGAAATCATTTACTCCTTCACTTGCCCCATATCCAATAAATACCAAGCCCTGACAATTCCAAATCTGAAAACTATAATTGTCTCCTTTCCATCCCCACTGCCTCTGTTTTAGATTAGGCAAATCTAACTCACTGGCCATGTTTGACTTTCACTGATCACTCAGACGCTAATTTTAGCCTTCTTCAATCCATTCTCCACTCTGTCACGAGAGTGGTGTTTTACAAATGCAAATCTGTTTATGTCTACCTGACCAAAATTATTCAAAGGTGTCCCTAAGGTGACATAAATGTCCTACTTTACCTGTATAGCCTCCATTCCATCCATCATTATAATTAACAGTTCAGAAATACTTATAAAGCACAGTCACAATATCTCCTTGCCTTTTCATGCACTGCCTAGTATAAAGACCTCCTTTTATAGCTGCCCCTCGTATTAGTTAGCCAAAGGGGTGCTGATGCAAAACATCAGAAATCTGTTGGCTTTTATAAAGGGTATTTATTTGGAGTAGAAGCTTACAGTCACCAGGCCATAAAGAGTAAGTTACTTTCCTCACCAAAGTCTGTTGCCACGTGTTGGAGCAAGATGGCTGCCGGTCTCTGCAAGGGTTCAGCCTTCCTCTTCCTCCTAAGGCTCTGTGGTCCCAGATTCTTCCGATCTCAGCTGTGGGCTGGGATCAGTCTCATCCCTCTCCCTGGGGCTCGTTTCTTTCCGGGCATTCTCAGCTGTTCAGGGCCCTGGTCTTTTCAGTTGCAAATTGCTGGCGAACACCTCGGTTCTCTCCCCGGGGCTCCAGCATCCAGAACTAAACTCTGTGTTCTCCTTCTCCATGTATTTACTTCCCTGTCTTTGACTGAGCATCCGTTTATATAGCCCACAAAGGTGGGGGGGGGGGTCAGACCGAGTCGCCCTAATGAAGTGGTCAAATAAAAGTCCTAATCTTGATTTAATAAAGTAAAAGTGAAACCTCTGAATCTACTATGCCCAGAGGAACAGACCAGTTCACAAACACAATCCAATATCTATTTTTGGAATTCAGAAACAATGCCAAACTGCCTTACCTCCCTTTAGCAAACTCCTATCAAGCTCTCAAATGCCATCCCAAGTCATGTGTCCTGAGCTACCAGGGAGATTTAGTTCATCCTCCCTTTGCTCCTCCACTGTCTAGGGCCCCAGAACAGCACTATGATGTGTGATGAAGTTAACAGGCACTCAGCATTTATTATGCCTATTACTATAAGCCTAGTATTATGAAAAATGCTTTACTTGAATTTACTTGAATTCCCACTTCAGACACTACTATATTGTAGTACAGAAGAAGAAACTGAAATTGAAGAAATTAAGTCATTTGCCTAACGTTGCACAGTAACTGGGGAATTCAGAATTCATATCCAGGACAGTCTGACTGCAGAGCCCACTTCAACCACAAAGCTCCAATAATTTGTTTGCATGTCATTTATTGAAAGGGGACTGTAGACCACTAGACAACAGGGGATTTGTCTTCATCTATATGTCCCTAGTAATGAGGGGGCAAAAGGAGAGGTTACTGAAAAAACAAGTTAGAGTCATAATTATCAAGAAACAGATGTAAATTAGAAAGGGATGCCAGTGAGCTTCCAGAAGAAAGGAAGAAATTCCAATAAATGCTAAGAATGAGTTGAAAACTCAAAATGTTGAGAATATAGAGGAAAGCACAAACTTTTGCTCCCGAAACAGAAAACAATGGGCAATCAAAACTTTGTTGAGCTGGATTGGAGGTATTGGGGAACCTATACAACAAAGGGATGAACCAATGTAAAGTAAATATGGGATACTTTTGAGCAAGTGATCACTTATAAGAAAAAAGACTCCACTTGAACTTGACCAAGCAACATCCTTCTTTAAGTGGCCTACGAGTTATAATATTGGGACTACAAAGAAAGAAATTGTAGTCAGAGCACATTACTTGCCTCTGTAGTGCAATATTTACATGGTGTTCATGGGTTTTTCAACCTTTAAAATAAACTTGTAGCTATAAAATTAGCTTTAAAAATATACCCTAAAGATAAAAGTATGCCTGGTAGGAGCTGGGGGGTAAAAGGCGCTCAGAATAGATTGTGAGAATGGTAGAGGCACTAATAGCCTAACTTTACATGGTGGGTGAAGGAGCAAGAGATATTATCTGAATTTGATGGAATGACAACAAAAATAAGTTAAGTATATTACTTAAAGTTCAAAAAGGAATTATTAAAGAGAAATTACAAATAACAATATTAACTATATTGGAAAGAATGGGGAGGGACAGAGATGGGGTATACATGAGCTAACTCCTCATCTCTGACGGAATGTTGTTAGTCCTGAGCAAACTTCAAACACCCAAATAAAAACCAGCTAAACAAGAATAAGGGGTGCCACACCAGGCAGTTAGGATAAACGCAGGGTAGTGTGGCAAGACAGGGGCTCCTCTCGCCATTGTAGACGATTCTATTCTATTGGATTTTTTAACCATATGAGCATAGTACACTTTATAACTATTTTTAAGTTCTTAAAATGAAAAAAATAAAATGAGTAAAATTGAGGAAAGGTATTTCAGTTTCAATCTGCGTTTGTTACCCTCACCATGAATTTATGCACTCTGATTATCTAGTTAATGGAGTTGATATAAAACATGGATGCAATATGAACTTCAGTTTAAAAAACTGTATTTATTACTATGTTGTGATTAGAGAAATGTCTACAAGGAAATAAATGTCAGCCAAAATAATTTTAAAAGCTGTTAGGAAAATTAAGTATAATTTTAACATCACATTTAAAATAAAAACATCTTCCTGATTGTTACTACTGTACTAATGTTTCAAAAATAAAAATACCATAAAAACAACATATATGTACATTTGCTTAGAGCTGGGAAATTGCTTCTTAGGAAAAGAGCTGACTAAATAACATCTAAGCATTCTTCCTACTCTAAAAACAAAATGAATTCAAATACAAATGATCGTTTCTGGTGTTCATTCAAGTCCTCTTTCTGACTATGTGATGGTAAGTAGAGTACATTTCATTAGTTTTCTGGTAGTGACTGCTTTTGATTTTGATCGACTTATCTTTCAACAAGTTCAAGATCATGTTTCCTTTATTCCTTTTTGGGCTGATTCTTCATGTCTTCCTTCTCAGTAATTCTAGCCTCACTAAACACTCATCCAAACCTATATCCATTTACATATACACCGAAGAAATACTGCCTAGCTGGTAAGCATGGGATCACTACATATTTAGCAAAGTCAGCATACCTGCCAAACCTAAAAAGGCCCAGCATTCAAAAATATGCATCCAAAAATGTACTAAAGATATTTAAGATCTAACAATTCATAAAAGATTAAGTAGGTATAACCATATACTCAAAATCCTTGAGGCAATTAAAACTTGTTTATTTGTGATGTAGATAGATAATGTGACATCTGAAAGAGTTATGACTGAATAAATCCTAAAAGCTTGCAATCAACAGTTGTGTAAGAAAATTGTGGTTTGCTGAAAAACAGCTACTGATGAATATGACCCAGTAAAAAAGGGATCTAAGTTATGAATAAAGGCATTCAAAGGAAAAGGAGGCTTAAGGGGATCACATACTGGACTTTGGTCTTGCAACAACGGCCACCTGAATGGACAACCCAGCAGGTACGGACCATGGTGAGGACTGGCGTGCCTCATCCAAGGCAGTGGGGCAGTGGCCACGACCTTTACGTTTTACGGAGTATTGCAATAGCTAAACCTTTGCGTTTCTAAGGATTTGGAAACTGATAAAAAATTTCAGAAGAGATGTTTTCCTCACATTCTATTATCCAAAAACCAGGCAGAATGATCCATGTAAAATGTAGGGCAAATATGTGTGCCCTCACTCCCCTGCTGCAAATGATCTTCCAAAAGCTCCCACTTAAACAAAAATCCACTTACCTTCCCTGGCTATCAAGACCCTGAACCTTCTGGCTCCTTGGACCTTGCTGTCCTCATTCCACTGAGCTTCTGCTACATGGACCCTCAGACTGCTCCCTGCAGGGGTCAGGCTTGTGCTCCCCCAGGCCCTCTACACTTGCTGCTGGCTGTCCTGGAATGACCTTCCTCAAATGGCACCTCCCAGCTCCAGTCATCATTCCCATCTCAGCACGTCTTCAGACAGGTTTCCTCTACAGCCCCCCTACTCTAACCTCGTCACGCTATCACCTTATTCTGCTTTATTTCCTTCACAGCACTTAATAGTATCTAAGATAAACGGATTTACCTCTGCTTTTATTTGTTTCTGCAATCTGTCTTTTCTCACCCTGAACAGGATATGTTTCAAGAGGACAGGAATCTTGTCTTGCTCACTAGCATATCTCCGGAGCCTAAAACACTGCCTGACAAGTAGAATGTATTATGTAAATCTGTGTAAATGAATTAACATTTTCCTCAAAGCCATCTTTGTCTTTTAAAGTTTCTTAAACTTTCACCAGTTAAAAGAGTGAGAGAAAACCTGAAGTCCTTTCCGGTTTTCTCTGCCACCCTATAAAGCAAGCACCCTATAAAGCAAACTGCCAGGCCCTGACAGATATATAAGTAACATGGCACTAAACTCTGAGCAGTTGGCTGAAGTACACTCATCAGTCAAGTGCCTCAGAGAAATCCCCAGACCAGAGCTCTTTACTGCTCTGCTTAGGTTGTGAGAGGGGCGAGGGAGGAAAGGATGGGTGCAAAGTCAGCGAGTGAGTGGAAAGGGCACCAGGCAGGCGCTTATTCCCACAGGGTGCTCTATATTTCCAAGGGCAACTGCGCTCGAGAGAATTGGAGGTATAAATCCTCCCAACAGCCATTTTCTGGAAGTCAGCCGAGAGACTAATTAGCAGAAGCTCCTCTCCCTACAGGTACCCACATTCCTCCTCATCTGCCCATGACCCCTCAGCCTACACAACTGCTTCTCCTTCTTGCCTGTGTATACAGTAAATGCAGTTTTCTATTGAACAGGTGCTTAGGAACATGGAGTCAAGTTTCTGGCTAGAATACCTTTAATTTCTTATTTGTTTTTTGTTCAATTGGGGGGGGGGGGGGTGGAGAGGTAGTACAGGGCCAATGAATAAATCACAGAAAGTTGGGGAAAAGGAGTTTACCCTTTCCAAGGAGAGTACTGCATACAGCATGAATGAATTGTATTCATTTGTTATTTGTTATTCACTCTCCACCCCACCTCCAGCTGCCCTCCAAAATAACATGGTAGGAAACAGGAAGAAGTTACTAGTCTCTAAAATAAGGATGGGGAGAGGTGGAGCATAAGAAGCCTGCTTATTTGATTTTTTTTTTTTAAAGTACCCTATTCTTTTAAGTTTATTCCAAGTCCACACTTATTGGCCAATCAGGGTGTTTACTTCTGAGCTTAAGAGGAAAAAGGCAGTTAATTGGGGGATCATTTTAATCAAAAATTAGGGCTAGACATGGCTAGAGTTTGCCTTTGTACTCTATTTATTGTAATTCCAACTTGCCAAATTGATGGATCTTCTAGAAAACAGCTTCACCACGTCTAGCACAGTCCGCGGTTTCTGACTACAATAACACACATCTCTCACAGAGGAGAAAGGAGGAAAAATTAAAGATATCCCACTCTTCCCACAGATCTCGACCTACCTAGCAGGAATTAGCTGCCATGTCCTTTTAAATAATTACTTTTACAGCGGGGAAAAACAATCAGAAGAAGGAAGCTTCACAAATCATAGCATATCCTGGGGGACTGTGTTTCAAATAGGAAGTATAAAGAAGATCTCAAAATATTTTATGCAACCACTGATTTATTTTCCTAACACTGAAGAGGATCAAGGAAGACTACAGATTTGTAATAGGTAAGAAGAAGAAAAATAAAACCAAGCAAATATATACACTTTATTATTTACTATCACTTCTTGATCTCACTTTCATTGCCTTTCAAAACTCATCAATTCACTTCTTTGATCAAGAGCATGTCTATTCAAGAAGGGTAATACAGAGCAGGGGTGCAATTGGAGGCAGGCGAACAAATATAACTAGGCTATCTGGGAGAACCCATGACTCTGCCTCACCAGTACTGGGTTCCACACGATTAAGCTAGGCAGACCTTCAATTTTCTTAGGAGAAATTCATGTATGAGAATTCTTCCGCGTCTAGGCTTTAGATGCATACTCATCACAACAAATGCCACAAATGCACCACATACCTGAGAAAGATTAGCAGCACTCTGGCTTGAAAATGTTAATCCAGCTGTGCTGATACTCGTTATGAATTTGAATATGTCTTTTGTGTTTCTGTTCCGCAGTATTAAGTCTCTTGGTGAATGGGAGCTGGGAGAGAAAGCAGACGATGCTGCTTCGTGGCAATATTTAATGCATAAAGGTGTTACCAACGCACTGAAATAGCATCCTGGGACCCATGGAAACCAGGGGCCGCGGGGACCAATCATCCTGCCCTGAGGAGTTGCTCCTGGAAGAGCGTCTAAGCACCAGGGAAGCCAGGACACTGACTGAGAGCAACTTCAGAGGCACCGTGGAGTCAAGCAGGCTAGAAAAGTACCAGGAGGAGCCGCCTGAGAAAAGGAGGTTTGGCAAGCATACTTAAGGATACCCTAGTCAGAAAGGAAGCGCAGAAACAGATACAGGAGCAGGTGGACGGCGAGGGGAGGCAGGCACACACCACATGTCGTTTTTACACTGCAGGGCGACTGGGGAGACAGCGCAGCAGCTTTTTCCACTGCAGTCAGCCTCGCTGCAGACGCCAGTTCCCCCACTTACATCAAACGGAGCTGAGCTTGCCGGGGCACTCTGAGTACACGGCTCCCTGAAGCAGTCACTAAACGGGAGCAGAAGACCCATGGCAATGATGCGTGAGCAAAACTTCTCGGCTTCTTCCGGAGGCGCGTTCTCCTGCTGGCTGAACAGCTTCTCCAGCAGAGTCCGCCCTGCGGGGGGAACACAGGCGTTAGGAGGGCGCACTCCACCCGGCTCGGGCACCCCCGGGGGAGGGCAGCCGCACACAGCCAGCCACGCCGTTGCCAAGGCGACTGAGCCTCTCACCAGGGGGCCAGGGGCCTGGGATGCCCTCGAGGAGGCGGGGCTGGCTTGCGCCCCAGAAGACAGGGCCCCAAGTTAGAGAACCCTCGTCCTAGTGGGCTTCCCTGGTACTCCTCCTCCTCGTCTGCCCTGCAGATGTTTCTCTGAGAAGTCCTGTGCAGCGTCCACCCTGGGGTCCAGCCCAGGCAGGGCAGTGGCGCGGGGCCGGGCACGAGGAGACGGGAGGCAGGCAGAGGTTCCCCAAGGTCACCATCCCTGAGAAGGGAAGGAAACCCACCAGCAAAAGAAAGATTTAAAAAAAAAAAATTTTTTTTAAGTCGCCCTAAAGGGAAGAATGATGGAGAGAAATTCAAAATTTTCTTAGGTGCACCTTAGAAACCTAAGTCCAAGCTAGGTCCAAGCACGTCTCCTATTCTTTCCCTAAAAGAGACCAGAGAAGAGAGGCACAGCAGGAGAAGAGGGCACCGGCTGAAGGCCTGGGCGCCTGGGCCCACCTGCTCAGAGGGCTTGGTGCTGGGCTCTGCCGTGCGGGAAGGGTGTGGGGCGCCCCAGGCACTCCTCACGCTACATGCTCTCTGACCTTCATTCCTAAAAGGTGGTAACACAAGCAGAAATTCTCTGGGACCCTTCCAGAACCACAACTGTTTCCTCAGTTCTTTTCTTCCCCTGCCCCCTTGCCCCTCAACTAGCTGATTCATTCTTCAAAGTTAGGTGAAAGTCACTTAACCAGAAGCGCCTTCAGAGGCCCCCTTTCACATTCCTGACACATTTTTTGGCAACACTATGTAACTAGTTACTTAAAATAATTATTTGTGCAATCATGTGTTTAATGCCTCCCTCCCTTACCAGCATATATCCTCTAACCTGGCCCTTTGCACACAAGAGGCGTCAATAAATAGTTTTAAGATTTCTGAATGAATAAAATGCTACAATTCTGTAGCAAAGATTTATTCACATCATAGTTACAACTGGAAATGAGATACCAGTCTATACAAGGGGTCAATAAATGTTTCCTGAAAAGGGTTAAATAGTAAATATTTTAAGCTTTGTGGGACACATAAGTTCTCTGTTGTATATTCTTCTTTAGTTTTTTGGTGTTTTGTTTTTGTTTTTTAAAAAACAACTTAAAAATGTAACATGTTCTTCTCTTGGGGCTGTGCAAAAACAAAAGGCCAGGTCTATCCTTCAGTTAGAACAACTAAACTTCAAACACATAAATGATCAATTCTGTCATGCCACTAGTCATGCAATTTTCTTGTCTCTTCTTCTTTTTTTATTCTTTAAAAAAAAAAAAAAACTAATCTCAAAATCTGTTCCTCTGATATGTGGAGTGAAAAAGAAGGGCAAAAGATTGTCCTTATTCCTTCAGGTCATTAGAGAATATTCTTTAGTTTCCCACGGTATTTTGGGAGAGGAAATAAAGGATTTTTTCCCTACAGAACTTAAGTTTGCTGCTCTTAACTTGAACTGAATACCTAGGACACTGCATCCCTCAATTCTCAGGTGATTGTCACAACAGTGTGTCCACTGTGCACTTCTGACGGAATGACTGAAGGCTGCAAAATGAACTTGTTCTGTCCTATAACTCAGATATTGTGTATGACAGAAAGTAAGGGAGAATGGATCTTGCGTGTGTGTGTGAGTAAATGTGTATTTTTATATCATGCCAACCACCGTCAACGGGGTTGCTCAACAATGTGGAACGGGAAGCGCGGCGCCTGGACACGTCCAGGTGTGTGATGCGCAAACACCCCTTAACCAGGGTGTCTCAGCGGCAGCACTACTGACATCTTGGGCGGGATACTTTGTCGTGGAGCACTGCCCCAGACATCGTAGGACATTTCGCAGCAGCCCTGGCTACTACCCCTTAGAAGTCAGTAGCACCTCCTGCCCCCAGTTGTAACAAACAAAAACTGTCTGCAGACATTGCCCAGGTTAAAGATCGCTGCCTGAAGCTCTCTTTGAAGTAACTCTGCCTTCCTTGCATTAACAGCATTCTGCCTGTCCCTGAGGAGATCCCCTATCTACAGGCTTCTCTGGTGGAGGAATCCCACATTCTTTTACGTCAAATCTCATTTATCTGAGGAACAAGAAATGGGTTGGTGACTTCCCTGACTCCCCCACTTTCAAATGATGTCTCCTCCTTCAAAACCCTTAGCTCCGTTGAAACTCCTGCTGCCTGACTAGATGACCACCTCCTTTGCCACCCACTAACCTCTTGCCACTCCCCCTCATTCTCTAACTCCCTGTCCTCCTTCATATCTCTATTTTTCTCATCATCCTCCATGATGTTGACATCCACATGGACGAGCAAAACCAACTCACAGGTTGTAACTCCTCTGAGTCCTTGGTTCCTTGACTCCACTCCCCATTACCTACCCAATCCCAAGTTCACACTCTCAGAAACGTCATCATCAGGACACCTCCAGAATCTCAATTTCAAAGCGGACTCCCAACTCTCCAGTGCCTTCCATCCCACATACTCACCACCGGTCGCCTCTTACCACTCCCCCTCACTCGGCCCCAGCCTCCTGGCCTTCTATTCCTTGAGCCTGCTGAGCTTGTTCTCACCTCAGAGCCTCTGTCCCCCCTTATAGCTGAATGACTCACTCTCTCATGTCATTCAAGTCTCTGCTCAAAGGTCACATCCACTGAGACAATTTCCTGACCATACTGTCTAAAATAGCACACTCTGTCACTCTTTATTTTCCCCATTATTTCCCTTTATTATACTTCAGAGGACTCAGCACTTGAATATCTCTAAGGTGGTGGTCTCTCTGCTCCTGGATTATAAACTCCTCTTCAGCACACACTCTGCCACTTGTTCGCCACCCCATAACCAGGGCCTAGCAGAGCTTTTGCCTGGCACAGAGTAGGAGAACCGTTAAAATTTGATCATGAATGAATATCTGTATAACATTCATACACACAAATGCCTGGTGAACATCTAATCCTGGACAACTCCTTCTATCCTTCCAGCTCTTACTCTAGGATTCCCTCTAAAAATCCATCCACCACTTGGACCTTGAATCTGCTGTTCCTACCACTAAGGCACAATCCATTGCATGTACCATGTCTTTACTTCCTTCCTTACCAGCTTCAATTCCATATTCCACCATTACAATTACATCATTGCAAACACTTCAGCTCCCTCATCCTTCTCACTTTCCATCATGTGTGCCTGGTAAGACCACAACTTGTCCCAGTCTAACCATCTACCTTCTCTTTGCCTGCATAGGAACAACTGAATATTGTGAAAGATACACATAGGTGTTTGTTTTTACTTTAGGACCATGACTGTAAAATTCAATTAGGTCCACCACCACTCACATTCTCCATTCTCCAATACAATTTTATACACTTTCCTTACCTTTAACCCACTCTTTCTAATGACAAAATGATATTCTTCTCAAATAATTTATTGAGAAAATGGGAGACTCCAAGGCAAACTATAAATATTTCAAAAGTCCTGAACCTGTACCTATCCTCTCTGCCTTTTTCCTCTCAAGAGAAATGGGCCCTGCTCCAAGCAAAATAAGTTCTTCCCCTTGTGCTCTAGGTCACATTCCTTGTTGGATGCTCAGGACTGGACTTCTTTAGTCATCCCTTCTCTCTCTTGAATCACAAACATCTCTCTCTTTTTACTGGACATCCTCATTATCACAGAAACATGCTTTAAAAAAAAAAAAACAGGAAAGCAGATGTGGCTCAAGAGATTGAGCTCCCACTACCACATGGGAAGTCCCGGATTTGGTTCAGTTCCTCCTAAAGACAGTGCTTATGTGATGGGCTGGCACAGCGAGCTGATGCAACAACATGACACAACAAGAGACACAAGGAGGAAAACATAACGAGAGACACAACAAAGCAGGGAGTGGATGTGGCTCAAGGGATTAGGTGCTTCCCTCTCACATGAGAGGTCCCGGGTTCAGTTCCCAATGCCTCCTAAAAAAATTTTAAAAAAAGGAAGACGAGCACACAACAAACAGACACAATGAAGGGATAGGGAGAAATAAATAAAATAAAATAAACCTTAAAAAAATACCAAAAAATTCTTCCCTGAGCCCAATTTGCTCCCCACCCCCAGCTACTGTTCCTACAGTTTTATCACATCAAAACTACTTGCCTTAGTTAATTACACTTGCTGCCTCCACCTTCTCATTTCCATTCATCCCTCAGCCCACTATGATTTGATTTCCATCCCCAGAATGCAACAGAAACTGGTCCGGTCATGCAATAGGTAGCAAAAGAAACTGGTACCTAGTATGTTACCAACGGATACTTCTCTATTTTCATCTTACACAATTTCTCAACCTCTCAGAAAAATTTCACTGTGGACTGACTCCTACTCATTGAAACATCATCTTCTCATCTTCCATAGCACATTCTCCTGTTTTTTCTGCCTTGCTGGCCATTTTCTCTCAAGTCCCTTTTACTGGCTTCCCTACCCAACAGTAAATGTAGGAGGGCTTCGAGCCTCATCCCACAGCCTATTCTCTCAACTCTTTCTACATTCTCTCCCTATCCTCTCACCCAGCCTTCAAATACCTCTCTCCTTGAAAGCCAGCAGGCCTTTGTGACTGCATCAACTCCAAGAGTGCAGCAGCAGCCAGGCCATGTGATTCTGGCGGCTAGGTTAGGAAAGGCGAGGCCACTCTTGCTCTCTCCCCCACCCCCTGGAACTATGGAGGCCTGAGCTGCCATGCTAGAGAGATCTTATGGCGAGATCATGTACAAACAGCTAGAGATTCCCAGGAAACCCAACTGTCCCACCCACCTGCACCCAGACTTCAGGGTAGCTCCAGTGCCAGATCCCAGTCAGTCCCCAAAACCAGGCCCAAAAACAAATCATGGCTTTGGGCCAGTAAGTTTGGGGTGGTTTGTTAAACTGCAAATGGCCTCACAGTAAACACTGTTACCAGTTCCTTGCACCTGATGCCCTGGTAGTCCAGCTCTCCAGATGAGTTTGAGAAGCCAGGCACTATCCCCTATCCTAGACCCAAAGAAGCCTGAAACCCAGAAGTGGACAGCAGTGCTGACAGAGAAAGCTCTAGGATGCAATTTGGCAACATGTGTTAAAGATCTCTTTAAAAAAACCTTTACTCAAGAATGTAACTTCTGGGAAGCGGCTGTGGCTCAATCAGTGGGGCTCCCGTTTACCATATGGAAGGCCCCGGGTTCGGTTCCAGGGGCCTCCTGGTGAAGGCAGGCCCGCCCGCACAGCGTGGTTGGCTGACCCAGCGAGCACAAGCAGCAAGGGAGGGATAAATGAATAAATAAATAAAATCTTTAAAAAAGAATGTAACTTCTGAAAATATATCCTAGGACAATATGCAGAGGTTTATTCAGAATAATGCTTCACAGGATTACTGTGAGAATTAAATGAGATAATCTATATACAGTGCTTAGCACAGATCCCAATACAATAATAAATGGATTATTAATAGTAAAAAATGAAAGAAACTAAAAATAAATAAGTAGTTTAAAAATTACAATTTTATACACAAGGGCTAACTATGCCTCCATTAAAAATCATGCTATTCCAAAAAGAATAACCCAACTGATTTAAACACATTAAATATGTAAAAAGGAGGAAGAAAAATAAAACACATTTGATATCATTAGGAAATGTTAGGACACCAATCATCACAGATAAGAGAGAATTAAATCGGAAATCATGAAGCATTCATCCTGCCTTTTCAGTATGAAATGGATTTCAGGGTAATAAAATACACCAAACAAATAAAGGAAAGTTTTTCATTACAGAAAAAAATCCAGTCAAAAATGCAAAAGAAATGACAGAATTAGAAAATCACTGTTTTGCAATCCCTAATGATATCATTGGTTCACCTAATGAATAGTAAATGGATGGGAAACTCACTGGAGAAAAAGTCTACTGAAAATCTAAAAGGAATCAAGCTGTCATCTCCAGACCCACTGACCATTCTCAGCTTTAAGACAAGTGAGAAAACCAGACATGAGAGGCCTCCTGCTATGATGGATTACAAAGGACCCAACACTTTGTATAAAGTATCAAGTATAGGGAAGCAGCTGTGGCTCAATCAGTAGGGCTCCCGTTTACCACATGGGAGGCCCCGGGTTCGGTTCCCAGGGCCTCCTGGTGAAGGCAAGCCCGCCCGCACGGCGTGGTTAGCTGACCCAGCGAGCACAGGCAGCAAGGGGGGGATAAATGAATAAATAAATAAAATCTTTAAAAAAAAAAAAAAAGTATCAAGTATACTTTATGAATATATATATATACACATATATATATATATATACACGGTATACTTTATATATATTATACTTCATATATACGTATATTATACTGCATGTATATAAAAAGTATCAAGTACACTTTATGAATATATATACACACATAATATACTTTATATACATATTACACTTCATATATGTATATTATACTATATGTATATAAAAAGTATTAAGGATACTTTATGAATAGACACATAGTATACTTTATATCTATATTACACTTCATATATATGTATATTACACTATTTGTCTATAAAAAGTATCAAGAACACTTGCCCTCACCAAGTCCTGGGGAAGGGGAAGGGGAAGGGGAGGGAAGGAAAAAAAAAAAAAAGGAAAAGAAAGGAAGGAAAGTAAAAAGGAAGAAAGAAAGTAAAGAATATGGTATAAATTTAATAATGCTTGGAACTAACTTACAGTCTATGATACCTGAAAATTCTGAAAATGGAATACTTACCAGGTGTGGCAGTTTGATATAATTATGAATTCCAAAAATATAATTGAATCATGCTTGTAAACTGATCTGTTAATCTGGGCATGATTAGGTTAGGATGAGGGCGTTGAGCCCCACCCCTTGGTGGGTGGGGAATTGAATATAAAAGGCAAGGCAAAGGACAGTTGAAGCAGTCTTTTGAGAAGCAGTTTTGATGTTGGAAAGAAGGCCCCAGGAGAAGAGAAGCAAGCCGTTCACCTGATCGTCTACAGCTAACCTTGTGGAGGAAACAGGAGCTAAGCCTGGAGAGAAACACAGCCCCGGGAAGAGAGGAACCCCAGAAGCCTGAACCCTGGCAAACGCCGGCCGGCAGCTGTCTTGTTTCAACACGTGGCAATGGACTGTGGTGAGAGAAGAAACTTAACGCTTTATGGCCTGGTATCTGTGGACTTCTACCCCAAATAAATACCCTTTATAAAGACCAACTCATTTTTGGTATTTCACATTAGCACCCCTTTGGCTGACTAATACACCAGGTAATACTAAATAACTTCTATTTGCATTCGATATAATGACATTGTGACATACAAAAAATATGCCCTCTTTCAGATGCATACTGAAGTATTTGAGGTAAAAAATAACAAGATGTCTAAAACTTATTTTAAATTACTCCACAAAAAGGTGTCAAGGTAAGGGGAAGATGCAACTTTTATGGCAAAAAGAGTGTTAATTATTGCAGCTGAGTGGGTACATGGGAACACACTGTACCTCTACTTTTGTATCTCTACTTTTGAATATGTTCAAAATTTTCATAGTAAAAATGTTTAAATCACAATATTAAAAAGGTTTAATGACATGGGAAAATGTGTCACAAATATTATGTGAAATAATCAAGATTAAAAAGTGAAGCCAATTTTGCAAAAGCAGTAAACCTGAACCCAGATTATTAAAGAGTCAAATTGCTGTGGCAGAAGCATAGAAGTGTTTATTTTCTCTGGGAACTGTCCTCCAGCTGGGCTACACTGAACTCCCTCTCCAACCAACCAGGGAACTCACTTGACTGGAGGGGGAAGTCAGGGGAGAGTTGACAGAGACGGGGACAAGAACCTGTTTGTCCTCCAGCACTTGAGGACTGGGATTTAGTCAGGACACACTGACACACTACCCGGGATTCCCGGAATCCCAACTAGGAGAGCAGGCTGGCCTGAAGCCTTCCAGACCAGTCATAGCTCTGCTCAGCCTGACAAACTGGCTGAGACTGGGGACCAGAGGCCCCAGCTCCCTGCCCCACCATACAAATCCTCTATGACCTGATCCAAGCACCTGTTCCTTCCTAGACTGAGAGGTGTGGACAACCTCCTTCAATGAAAACACCTAGCCACAGAGCATGAACAAGCTTAACTTCCCTGAGTGTTCAGTCACTCAGACTTTAATTTGACTTAATATTTCTATCTATTTATTTAGTCAACAATAATGTTTACTGAGCTCTTACTCTGTGCAAAGCAGCTCTAATTCACTAAAAACCTATTTGATGAATGGCTAATTCACTAAAATCTGCCTAACAGCCAGCAGCAGCTGTATTAGTCACTGAGTTCTCCAGAGAAAACTAACAGAACTAATAGAGATTTATTATAAGGAATTGACTCATGCAACCTTGGGGGCTGGCAAGTCCAAAGTCTGTAGGGAAGGCTGCTGCAAGCTAGAAACTCCAATAAAGGTAATGTTGAAGTCCTTGGTTCAAATTCCCCATGAGAAACTGGCTGGCTGGAAATTCCAGTAGTAGCCAATACTGAAGGTCAAGTGGAAATTCTTCTTCTGATCTCTGAAACCCTCAGTTCTGATGTTTAAGAACCTCCAAATGTTTGGATGAGGAGACTAACCACTTGTTGAGGGCGATCTCCTTGTTGATTGTAGATGCAACCAACTGACTGCAGATGCAATCAACTGATTGTCAATACAAATCCATCTATGAAATACCCTCACAGTAACAAGCAGGCCAGTGTTTGACCAAACAACTGGACCCCTAAACCAAGACAAGATGACACATGAAACCAACCATCCCAGCAGCCATTGCACAGCACAGGCTGGCAGGGGTGCTGCCTGTCATGTCAGTCCCTAGGGTCCAGGCCACAAGCTCAGCCATGAGGCCCCTCAGGAGCAGGCACTGTCTCTGGGTTATTTATCAGGGAAACACAAATTGGATCACCCATAAAGGAAGAGCTAGGCTCCACTGCTGCCTTGGGAACCTAGAAGTAGAAACCCTGGACTCTTCTAGCAGCTGTGGTAACATTAAAATCTTAGAAAATTCTCAAAACCCATATAATCATCCTATATAGCGCAAATTGTGATAAACTATAAAGGTACACAGAAACTGGTTTTTGGTGAATTTATAACTCTGTAAGTACAAGGGCAGGAGATGGGCAAAATTTCTCAGGCTTCCCCCTTTTCCTCCATGCCAAAAAATAAATGAAAGACCCAGTGAGGACGGCAGTCTTTCTGTTCTTCAAATCCAGCCTCTAAATGCCATTTCACGCCAGGGATGTTAGTTAGCTGTCTTATCCAGGGTAACACTTTCTAGTAAAGGTTCATCTCATTTATCACTCACATTTTATCTAATATGTAAGGGTACATCCATGGATAATTCTTTTATTCTTTATGGCATGAAGAATGTTTCTAATTTTCTGCCCATTTTTTCCTACTGAAAACATATAGATTCTCACTAGACTTCATGAAGTGTCTCGAGGGGATGCAGGAACTATGGTGCAGAAGCTGTGAGTGTACGCTATGGAAGGAAACAGATGCCTCAGTTCAAATCCTGATCCTACCATTTTTCTAGCTATAACCTTAGACAAGTTACTTAACCTCTTTTAAGACTGGTTTGTTTTTCCATCTATCAACTGGAAATAATCATCCGTATTACTGCCTAGGACTGTTTTGAGAATAAGTGACATAATTTTTGTAACAGGCTTAACACCAGTGCCCGACAAGGAGCAAGTTCTATTATTATTCTCAAAATACAGTTCAAAGACTATACTTGTAAATGTGATTATAATTACAAACTTGGTTGAATTTAAAAGAAAGAAATCATAAGTAAGTAATGTAAAAATCATAATGTACCTATAATCAAAACCTGGTTCTGAAAACATTTGAGATATGATATAAACAAGATGATCAGAAATTAAAATTCCTTTTCCACCAAGTTTTGTGGGTTTCTTTTGTTTTGTTTTTGACATTCAGGGGATCTTAATTATAACAACAAAATAATATTTAAGTCCCAGCTTGCTAGAATGTCTACCTCTATTTTTAAAAGCTTGCATTAAATTCACAGTCAGAAACTAGAATCCAGGTTGCCAGGGGTCTGAATAGGGGCTGGGAATGGGGAGTTAATGCTTAATTGGTACAGAGTTTCAGTTTGGGGTAATGAAACAGTTTCGGTTAATAGATGGTGGTGATGATAGCACAATACAGTGAATGTAATTAACACCATTGAGTTGTATATTTGAAAGTGGTTAAAATGGAAAAATTTAGGTGTGTATGTTATCAGAATAAAGAGTAAAGGATGTGGAATCACTTTTTGTAGACACACACTATCTACAAATACTCCTCTTTCATTGCTAAGCAAAAAACACAGGGCTAGACAAGTGTGGAAACACCAGCTAAGGGGCAAATAGAGAAGACTCTTCACCATCACAGCAAATGCAGGGATCCTCCTACAATGAGGAGTAAAATAATTGGGCCCCACACTCAAGAGTTCTTCTGGGCTGGTGAACAGTGACACTATAAATGAACTGAAACCCTTTTGTTGAACAGAACTATATAATGCAAAAGACATTTCCATATCTATTCTCAGCTTTGACCCTCCCATTAGCTGAGTGAAATAAGCAGAACAAGGTTGATGATGAAGATTTCAAAGAAAGTAAATGAGGAATGAAAAGGCTCAAGAATCTGCCTGAGGTCATAAGACAAGAAAGTGGCAGTCCCAGAACTGGGTGCATGTGCTGGTCTCCTAATTTTTATTCCAAGGATCTTCCACTTCCGAATCAGCTAGCAACTCTGGGAAAAGCTCCTGACCAACACTCTGTATTAAAATATAAAAGAAACAGTCCACGTGGTCACACCCTGCAGTGGCTAACAACCTAGTTACAAAAACCAAAGCCCAAGAAGGAACACTTAAAAAGCAGTCTATTTAGAACACACTATCTTAACTAAACTTCCTTAGTAGAACTGGAAAGAAAAAAAAAAGCAACAAAGACAAGATAAAACTGAGCACTTTTGTGTCTATCATATGCCAAAGACCCTCCAGAGAATATACTCATGAAGAAAACACACACTCTGCCTGTAACTAATAATAATACTGTTAGACAGCATAGGTGGAATATTCTTGTAAAAGAGGTGAACAGTACAGCAGGGGGAGCCTCTGCCCGTCATGCATTTGCCTAAAACAATGAAATGTCTGAACTGGAATAGAAACCTTTAATGCTGAAATCTTCCCATGGAGAAAACAGGACATTCTTTCTTACTACCCTTGATTATATATGTGCCTTTTTTGTTTTTATTTGCTTGTCCAAAACCAGTAATGTTTTATTAGTAGTAGTATTAAATTACTCATCAACAATCTACTACTTTTACTTGTCAGCATTTTAGATCATTAAGAGATCATTAACTCAATTCTCTAACTTTGCCTGTGAAGAATTCAAGGCCCAAAGATTTGAGTAATATGTCCAAAGTCATGCCGGGGGTAGACAAAGTCTAAATTTTGTGGTGAGCTTTGCATCCTAAAATAGCATTCATTTTTAATCATGTTTTTAAAAAAACATATCTTAACAGCCTACAAACACGTCACTGATATTCTTTCTTTGTGTGCTTTTTAATGGCCAAAGGATGAAGAGAAAATAATAGCCATATTTTAAAAAGTGTCAGTATAAGTTTCTGTTTCTTCCAGTCCCTATATCTTATGCAAAATGAGAAATGAACAGCTGTCTCATTTGGTTAAACTTTTCTTTGTTCTTATGCTTATATGCTCAGACATATCTAGCTAATAAACTGCCCCTAAAATCCCATATTATTTAACAACTGAAATAACAGGAGGGAATAAGGTTGTTGACAAGCAAACCTATAATTAGACAGTAATGGCAACTGCTTATGTTTATGATGTCAGTGAATACAAAGATATCACAAATATATATATCATATATTGATGGCATATGCCGAGTTAAATAAGGAAGATAGAGATAACGAAGGTTAATTATGGTCAATAGAAATTAACGGCTATTTTCCAATCCAAAATATGCCAGGGTTTTACACTAAGAGGAGGACAGTTGCAGTGTAAATGTCTAGGAGTGCCTCAAGAAAAGGAAACAAACATGTAGTCAATGGCAGGAAGAACAAGTCACAGGCCATGGGAGAATGCGTAAGCCCTCCCTCAACTGGGGAAAAGACGACCAGAGTTCATGAAGGAATTCAGACATAAAGGAGGAGGAAATGCTCCTACTGCCAATGGAGCCACCAGAACCCACTGAACCTGTATAACTGTCTATACAAGACACTCTTAGAGTAGACCCCTTCCTCTGACCCCATCCAGATCAAAAGTTTAGTTAGTCCTAGGGAGCTCTGCCACATTCTCTAATGGAACAGCAGGAATCCCCCAAGTACAGGGGCAGTGACAATTGAAGGAAGATGGGCCATTGATGGGCCCTTGGTATTGATGACTGTACTTATGAAACTTTACTTTTGAAATTGAAACTTAGCCTAGTATTGTAGGGTGCCTAAGAGCTACCTTCTGAGTAGCTCAAATGTTGCCTAGGCCAAACTCAGCATATAAATGTATTACCTTCCCCCAGCATGGGACATGACTCCTGGGGATGCACTTACCTGGCACCGAGGGATTACTGCCAAACACCAACTAGCAATGCAACTGGAATAAGACCTTGACCAAAAGGGGGAAAAGGTAAAGACAAATGAGTTTATATGGCTAAGTGACTTTAAAGTAAGTCAGGAGGTCACTCCAGAGGTTATGTTTATGCACATCTAGGCAGGATCTCATTGACTGCCAAAGTAAATACTACCTCAAAGAGTGGGGCTCCTGAGGGCTCTGGAGATATCCAGAGAATATAGACAGGGCAGACAGCTCATGAGTTTTGCGCCCTGCCAGTGAGACCTACTTTGGAATTTATGCTCCCCAGTATGACAGAGTTGGACTCAGTTGTGGTTTCCCTACACATGGCTCTTCTGCCCTTCTATTTGAACCTACAGTTAGTACTAGAGTTGATAGGTATATGGCCAAGAGACTTAAATCTTTGGGCTGTTCAGGTGCCAGCTGGGCTCCGAATCTCAACAGAGTTGCTACACCTACCCTCCAGTTCATTGGACTCACCCAGGACAACTAACAAGAAGGTGATGGTAGACAACAACCATCCCAAGGACTCTCTGCAACTGCAAGCAAGACAGTCCCATCCATCTGCCCCATAGCATCTAAGCCCACTCTCAATTAGAAGTGGAGTGGGCATCACCATCCCAGAATCCTCAGGATTAAGGAATGAACGATGGACTAGAGTAGACTTACTCGTATTCTACTTTACACTTATTGTGATTCTAGCATGTGGAGGCAGTGGCCCCTGGAGGTTCTAAGGGGAAGGAGAGGGAAAAACAGGTGTAATATGGAGGCATTTTCTGGACTTGAGAATTGTCCTGAATTACACTGCAATGACAGATACAGGCCATTATATATCTTGCCATAACTAACAAAATTGTGTGGGAGAGAGTGTAAACTATAATCCACGCTTAGTGGCAATGCTCCAAAATGTGTTCATCAATTGCAACAAATGTACCACACTAATGAAGGATATTATCAACATGGGAAAATGTAGGAGGGGTAGGGAGCAGGGCATATAGGAATCCCCTGTATTTTTTATGTAACATTTATGTAATCTAAGTATCTTTTTAAAAAAATTAAAAAGTATATATATATTTTAAAATTTAGTTAGGAAGCAATAACCTAGATATTTTAAACTTTATAAAACACTGGCAGATAGGGTGCAAATATGCTGGTTTTCTGAGTTCTCAATAGGAAGTGCTTACAACGTGTCTTCACAATTGCATTGAAGAAAGTTGACTGCTCTGGAAGGTGAACTGAGACTCACATTTCATGCATTTCTGTTTCTTGACTTGGAGAAGTAAAGTAAAAGAAAGTGATTAACACCAATTATAGCAAATACATCTACACTGAAATAGAACACTCAAAAAGTGACTGGTACAAAGAGTTCTCTAATTAGCCACTACAATTTATTAAATTTATATGAATCTGAAATTTCAACTTTAGCATCCATTAAGGCTTTTTTTCTGGGAACGGCTGGATACTCTCTGAGGGACAGCCTCTGTTTGTTAACAAGGTTGGAATCATATGAACTGCTAGCAAACCCAGCTGCTCTGTCCTGAGCTCATTTAATGTTCTGTTTGGATATAAATCTCTGGCTTCAAACGTGTCCCTCTAGTCATTGGGGAGGCGCTGAGCATTTTTGATAAAAAGCATTACAAATCCTCCTGGAAAGGAGGGGATGACGAATTAAAAATATATTTTTGGAGGTATATTTTAACAGGATCTAAAGACTAAACGCATATGGGAAGAAGAAAGTGTGAGAAAGCACAACCAACTTGCAGAATCCCGGATTTCTGGCTGAAGAAACGGGGTAAAGAGTTGTGCTGGGTTTGGAATTATCATCCACCAAGGCCAGCAATGCATAAGGGAGGTTCAGGGTGGAACTATTCCCAGATCCATATGAAGATTTTTAGACGGCAAGGGGAAATGTCTGTCTGGAATTCACAGGAGAGAACTGAGCCAGAAATTTGAATTAGGAGTCATCAACATGCAAGAAAATGTTCTCTGGGGTGACTGTTAAGATGGACTAAATCTGAAGCACGGGGGCAGAGACATATTTAGAGAGCCAGGGGACGGGGAAAAGGGGGCCCTGCAAAGACACTTAACAAGCAGCCCTGAAGGTAAGAGTCAGCCCGGGGAGAAGGACATAATGGAAACCAAGGAATGGGTGCTTTCTCCGATTCCAGAGAATATTATACAGTTGTTTTAAATGATGCTTTTGAAGAATTTTTAATAGTTAGAGAGACTTTTTTTTTTTTAATGTTGACTGTAAAGCCCATCCTACCAATTAAAATGTCAATAATGTCTCTAAGTTTTAGGATTTTTGCTTCCCAGAGAGAACATGGAGGAGTCCTAAAAACTGATCCACAATCATTTTAAAAGAATCTACATGATGTATACTATGTTCTATAATCATGTTTCAATTATTTTGCAGTAAAAAGTTAGAGGATTGCCTTTAAAAATCCCATACGACTATAAACTATACATATTACTAAGTAGCCTTTAGGCTTTAAAAAATTCACAAAGGAAATCCTACAATACTTAGAACTGAAAGACACTAAAAGCATTTCTCTTCCCCAACAATAATCAATTAGAAATATTACAAAAATGAGAAACTATTTCCATTGGCAACAAAATATATGAAGTATCCAGAAACTAGCTCAGAAAAGAACACACAAAACTCCATTTAAAAAGTTTAAAACTCCATTAAAAGGACATAAATGATTATCTGAATAAACAAAGATATTTTCATATTCATAGATAAGATGAAATTATAAAAGTGTCAATAGTCATCAATTTAATCTATAAATGTTTAAAAATTCCAATCAAAACAATACCAGGCCTTTTTAAGAAATTCAGTGTATTCCAAATTTATATGGAAGATTACAAGACCATTAATAGCTAAGTGTACTTTGAAAATGAAAAGGGGACCCTTTCCTTCAAGATAATCAGAACTCTTACAAACCTCATTTTATTAAAAGCATATTTTTTCTAACAGACAGAAAAACGACATACTTTTAAAAACTACATATAATTTCAAAGATTATATGTTATTTCAAACACACAAAAGCAGTTCTCTATGTCTGCAAGGGGAATTAAACTGATAAATGAAGATGTTGAGGAATAAATAAATAAGACAAAATGAAGAGTTTTGCATGGACTAATGATTGAAGTGCGTCGTGAACTGAGGAATATGAATAAATGGACTCTTTTTTTCCTGAGGACCCGGGAGAGTCAATATTACCTAAGACTATAGAAAGAAAATGAGATATCTGAAGAATGACTAAAGCAATTAGGTCAGGGGGAAGGATGGTAGAGAAATCAACCAACAAGGAGCAGACAAAACTACAGAGCACTGTTAAGCCATACTGAAGAATTTAAACTTTTATATGAGCAACAGAGAATCACAAAATGTTTCTAAACTGCGACTGACCAGCTCACATTTGTATTTTAAACAGTTTACTATGCTTGCTGTATAGAGAATGGACTGGAGAAAAGCCAGACTGTGGCAGGGAGAATGCTGAAGAGGCTCTGACAGTGACCTGAATTAGGAAGGGTAGAGGAAGTAGGCATAGAAATCAAAGCTATATTAAGGAGATATTGAAGACAATAGTTGAGAAATGTAAAGATCAATTAAAAGAGTGGAGGAATCAAGGAATATGGAAAGACTGGACGGTGATGCCTCGATTGGGAAACTCAGGAGGAGAGGGAAATGATGAGGGTCGTTTTAGACACACTGGATCCCTCAGATCTGCCCAAAAGACCTAAGAGATATGGGACAGAGACACAGACCTAGCAGTCAACTGGTAAAGTCGACAGGAAAGGAAATGTGTCACTCAATCTTATGGGTTTAGCCTAAAGCAAAGCCTAAGGACTCATGCCCAAGACTTTATTATCCCAGAGATGATGGGAGTGAAATGAGTTATGAATTTAGAGTCAACTGAGGCTCCTAAGAGAAATAATCCAAGTAGGAGATCGAAGGCTTCTAGGATCATGCCCTCACTTATCACATTTTCAACCCATTTTCAATTGCCAATATACTAGCCAAACATTTTACATACCCAAAGCCAATTAACTAAAATAGCACTGCAAGCACTGTAAAATATAATCACCTGCATAAGAACATCTTCAGTAAATGCAAAATGCAACAGCCCCCATAGAGAATTCATATGCCTTACCCTCTCCAAAGGCAAGAATTCGTCTAAAGCTTTAAAAAAGAAAAAGAAATAGGGGAGCCAATTATCTACAAGTACACAGGTTAAAAAATGAGTTGTAAAGGATTATCCCCATTGTTATCCCTTTACCTTTTAAAAGAGTAGTAAAGGCAAGAATTTTATGTTAACAATGATGAGAATCATTGCTTATAAAACTTCCCACTGAGGATTCAAACTCATTTATTTGGAATCCTGAAATAGTTTTATTCTAGTTCTTTTGCTTCTTAATGGGACTGAAAAAGATGCACTTGTGTAAGGTCAATAACAGTTTAAAAAACTGTAGTTAAAAAACCTAGGAGAGTTCTCAGAACCTTTTGTCCTTCTAGTCTCTCGGAAATTTTTATGTCAACACAAAGTTCTAAATATAATACTCCAGATTCATAACAATTATTTGTGTAAGCATATGTAATAGTAAGGGGAATTGAAAACATAAAAACCAGTCTATTAAAATAAGAGAATTAATAGTACTACTTTTATTGAATAGTCATGTCCTTTAAACAATAAAGGAAAAATGCAAAGCCTACAATCCATCCAAGAATAGGAGATGTCTTAGAATCAATCTAAAAGGACTTGCTCAGAATATCTGGTGTCAACATTAGACTCCATACACGCAAAACCCTTGGGTCGTACATTGTGTAACACAGCTTCCCCTTACAGTATTTCTGAAACAGGATGAACTGCCACACACAGTCATCACTTTAGTGTCCAAAACCACCACGTGCTAAGGCCACATCATATAATGGCAGTCCAACCAATTTATATCTCCTTTAGCATCAATCAAAAATTGGTCAAAACTCTGAAGGTCAAAACATCACTGTTCTCACCACCAACTATTACCGTGACTCAAATACTACTCTGTAGTCTGAGTGAAAACCCCAGCATAAGGACTTTCCTCAGCTTCAACAACAAAGAAGAGCTCTAAACACGCAGAATATCACTATCAGGCAGACCAGGTAAGCACCGGAGCCAGCACATCTATGGAATCACAGGGTTGAAAGGGACCTTGAGGAGGCTTCTTCCCAGCAACTCTGCATTCACTTTTGCAACCCGAGAAAGCAGGGTACTAAGAAGGGGTAAGAAGTTATTGCCCATGTCTTACAGGAAAGCAAACCTCTCACGCCCAAACCTGGAGAGGCAGGAGAGAGAGTCACAGTTTACTGGGCGCAAAAACTGCCACGGAACGGCATCCAGTAGGAATACTTACAGGGTAACTGGCTAATCGCTGGAGAATGAGGATGGACTAGTTTGAGAGAAAAACTTCCGGGGGCCCAGCCTTATGAGTCCCCCACACTTCATGAGTTTTACCTCCAGGAGCCCAATCAGGTTCCCACTGTGAAGATGGGAGAAGAATCCCCTCCTGTTACCATCAGGAAGAGGGGAAATGTAAGCATTTTAAATACACCCAGAGCATTCAGTTCTCCTTAATAAAGGCTGCACTCTAGGGAGGCTATTTTACCAGAGCCTAACGAAATAGAGGAAGGAAAAGAGCCGCCTCCAGGCCCTCCAAACTTCCTATAATAAAAGGGGGAAGAATGCTGAGAAGTACTTGGGAAGGACACAGCCCAGGGAAACCAGTCATAGGATTATAGAAGACTTTGCCTCCCCCACATCAAGAGGACACCCTCTAATAAGAAGGGATTACAGCAGAAGGATTTACAAGGTTTAGACCTTATTGAAGGAAGAGTCTGTGGACACCCAAAGGCACAGGGGAGATAAAAAACGGGGACACTGGAGAAAGTTTCAGCTTCTGACACGTACAGCTACAGCACACAGTAAACACAGCCTAACTCCCAGCCAGATAAGCATAAAGTCTCACACTAAATCCTCAATTCCATTTACCCCATAAAACATTTTTGCCTTTCAACAAAAAATTACAAGGTATGCTAAAAGGCAAAAAATAAAAAATAAAAACAAATAAACAGACTGAAGAGACAGAGAAAGTTTCAGAACCAGACTCAGGTATGAGAAAGATTTTGGAATTATCAGACTGGGAATTTAAAATAAAGATTACTAATATACAATGTGTGATAACGGAAAAGTAGAAAACATGCAAGAACAAATGGGTAATGTAAGCAGAGAGATGAAAACTCTAAGAAATATTAGAAATTGAAAAAACTAACAGAAATGAAGACTGTCTTTGATGAGGTCATTAGTAGACTAGACGCAGCCAAGGAAAGAATCACATTGACCATGAAGATATGTCATAGAAACTTCCAAAACTGAAATGCAAAGAAAAAAAAGACTGGAAAATAAAAAAGAACAGAAGAAATATTTGAAGTAATAATGGCTGCGAATTGCCTAAATTAATAACAGATAGCAAAATACAGATCCACAAAGCACAAAGCAGGATAAATACAAAGAAATTTACACCTAGACTTATCATGTTCAACCTACAGAAAGTCAAAGACCAAGAGAAAATCTTAAAAGAAACAGAATTTTGAAAGTAAAAAAATCTTACCTAGAGAGGATCAGGGATTAAAATTACATCAGACTTCTCTTCAGAAACCAGGTAAGCAAGAAGAGAATAGAGTCAAATATTTAAAGTGTTGCATGGAAAAAAAAAATCACCAACTAGAATTCTGTATGCAACAAAATTATCCTTCAAAAGTGAAGGAGAGGCAAACAGATGTGGCTTAAGTGATTGGGCTCCCGTCTACCATATAGGAGGTCCAGGGTTCAATTCCCGGGGCCTCCTGGTGAAAGGCAAGCTGGCCCACTGGCCTGAGCGGAGAGCTGGCCCAGGCAGAGTGCTGGCCCGTGCAGGAGTGCTGGTTCACACAGGAGTGCTGGCCCACGTGGAGAGCTGGTGCAGCAAGATGACGCAACAAAAAAGAGACATCAAGAGATGCAGCTGACCAGGGAGCTGAGGCGGTGCAAGTGATTGAGTGCCTCTCCCCCACTCCAGAGGTCGCAGGATCAGTTTCCAGTACCGCCTAAAGAGAAGACAAGCAAACACAGAAGAACACGCCGAGAGCAGACAGCGAGCGCAAAACAATGGGGGAAAGGGGGATTAAATAAATAAATCTTTAAAAAAAATTTTTTTTTAAAGTGAAGGAGACATAAAGACTTTCTCAGACAAACAAAAATTGAGTGAATTTGTAACCAGTTAGAAATGTTGAAAGAAGTTCTTTAAAGAGAAAGAAAGCGATAAGGCAAGAAATTTGGATCTATATAAAGAAAGAGCATACAAGAAGGAATAAATGTAGGTAAAATAGAAATCTTTTATTTTTCTTATTCTTAACTGATCTAAAAGAACAGTTTATTCAAAATATTAATAGCAGCAATATATTACTTACGGGTAAGTAAAATATGTCAGTAGTGTGATAAGGAAGAGGAGGGGGAAATTGGGAATAATCTGTTATAAGGTACCTACATTACCTGTAAAGTACTATGGGGTTATTGAAGGTGGTCTTATACTAGTTATAAACGTATACTGCAAACTCTAGGGCACCTGCTATAAAAGCTTAAAAGAAACGTAATTTATATGCTAAGAGAAGAGAAAAAAATAAAATCATATAAAATGCTCAATTAAAACCAGAGAATAAGCCCTCTCTCACTTGGAGGTAGAATGGACATCACCATCCCAGAATCCTCAGGACTGGGGAATGAACTATGGACTAGAGTGGACTTACTGGTATTCTACTATAGACCAATTGTGATCCTAGCAATGGAAGAAATTACAACATTGATGTGGAGCCAGTGGCCACTGGAGGTTCTGGGGGCAGGGAGAGGGAAAAACAATTGTAATATGGGGGCTTTTTCGGTACTTGGGAATCGCCCTGAGTGACGTTGCAGCGACAGATATAGGCCATTTTATATCATCACATAGCATGCAGAGCTGTGTGGGAGAGAGTGTAGACTACAATGTGAACTATGGTCCATGTTTAAACGGCAAAGCCCCAGGATGCGTTTATCAATTGCAATGAATGTGCCTCACTAATGAAGGATGTTCATGTGGGAGGGTGTGGGAGGTGTGGGGAGTGGGGCATATGGGAATCCCTATATTTTTTGTGTAACGTTTATGTAATCTAAGTATCTTTTTAAAAATAATAATAAAAAAAAGACGAGAGAAACAGAAAAAGAGTGGAAAACAAGAAAGAACAAGCAATAAGTAGAAAACAGTGACATGTACAGTTCATGTTAATTCAACTTTACCAATAATGGCTTAGCAAAAGGTCTAAATATCACTTAAAAGGCAGCATGACTCAGGAAAAGAAAATGTACATGGAAGACCAAAACCAACTAAAGAAGTTGTAAAATTTGAGCTTTTAGCAAAGTGTCCTGAAGGTCTCAGTGCTCCAAGTGCAGTATATGCTGCTTTGCAGTTTTAGGTCTTCTGGACCATGTGACCACCAATGCAGCAGGTATGTCCAGCTAGGATGTGGAGGATTCAGGTTCAATGACACTCTGCATCACCAGATATCATCTCCACGGATTCTAGCTCTCAGGATGACGGAGCATCCACTGGCCCAGCTCTTGCTCCACAAGTGCAAGACAATTTACCTTCCTGCTTTGGATACTGGTCATCGCTCTGGACCAGCAGGATTCCCAAGTATTAATCTGCTTTCCTTTCTTTTTATGTTTTAACACATTTATGGTAAGTTTGTTTACAGTTATGACAGAAATACCTTCAACTTTCAGCTACTGAAATACCCTAAGTAAACATAAAAAAAATGTATCACAGGTCAAGTGACTTCTTAGTGAAAAAGATACATCACGTCAGTCACTTTTTACACGAAATTCTTAAAAGCAGTGAAAAAGTGGCTGCATCTTCTAGTGTATTCATGTGGTAGAAGAAGATACAAAACAACTAACAGAAATTTCAAAATCTTGAACTCTTTCAGTTTAAGATAAGAAATTATTGTTGTTGCTTGGAAAATACGCTTCACTTTTCATCTCTTTAAATGTTCACACATAATTTAATACCAAACAATAGTCTGTTACTTCTCTAGATATGTTTCACACAACAGTTTTCAATTAATGGTGAAAAAAAATCATCTGCTAATTTTAATCACAACTAATGACTAGTTAGTGGACCAACTATTTATTCAGTAATATAGATGGCATATGGACCTATACAGGGAATGATCTGATAATTACATGCTGTGTTATTCTGCCTATTAGCAATACTTAAGCTAAGAATTTGAAATATGTTCCATTCAGTTAAAAAAAAAAAAAAAAAAAAAAGACAGTAGCCCTCAGAATAGATTAAGCGTGGTTGGCTGGCCCAGTGAGCGCCAGCAGCAGGGGGGGGAGAAATGAATAAATAAATAAAATCTTAAAAAAAAAAAAGTAAAGGGATGGGCTTTGGTTTGGGTCCCAACTCTGCCACTTATTAGTTACATGACAATGGGTTAATTAACACCTCTAATCGTTACCTTCCTCATTTGTAAAGTGAGAATAAACCAATCTCAAAAGGTTATTGAAAGAATTTAAAGAGATGCCCATGTAATGCATTCATCCAAGAATAGAGTAAGGGCTTAATGATATTACTTATAATTAATAAAGTAGAAATGACATTTATTGAGTGTACTGTATGAACCAGACAATATGCTAATTGTTTCCTATGTGAACTTATTTAGTGGTCAAATAATTCTGAAATAATAATTATTATTCCTATTTTGCTGATAAAGAAACTGAATTAAGATTAAGTAATTTATCCCAAATCATTCAGCTGATAAGTTTTAGAGCTACTCTAAGAATCCAGGTTACTCCAAAGCCTGTGCTCTTTCCTTTATTTTATGATGCTTCCCTAAAATAGGTTTTTAAAAGCCTTTAGCATTGAAATAAGCTCAAACTGAACTCTATTGTATGAAATTTACATTGATACTAAGTCGTATTTACTTTAACAAATTCCCTCTATCTCTATTAGATTTAGACGATTATTTCAGAAATAATGTTTTTCTTTTTTCTGACTTGTTATTTCCCTAGATATTGTTGAGTAAATCTAAGTCAATAAAATCAATTGTCAAGATGGTCATAAAAATTTAAAAAAAAAAGAATGAAATAAAATTATCATTTTTTCTTTCAGAAAAAGGTAAAGGGATGGAAACAGATATATCATTCCAGCACTAATCAAAAGAAAGCTGGAGTAGCTACATTAATTTCGGGTAAGACAAATTTCAGAGCAGGAAAATTATCAGGAACAAAGAGGGGCATTATATAATAATAATGACAGCAAAATCCTAACTGTATGTGTGCCTAACAACAGAGCATCAAAATACATGAGGCAAAAACTGAAAGAACTTCAAAGGAGAAATAGACACATCACTATATAGTCAAGAATTTCGACACCCCTTCTATCAGTAACTGGCAGACCAAACAGGCAGAAAACTAGGAAGGACATAGTTGAACTGAACAGCACCATCAAGTGGATTTAATTGACGTTTATAGAATACTTCAACCCAAAACAACAGAATACACTTCTCAAGTTCACATGGAACATTCACCAAGATAGAACATATCCTGGGCCATAAAATACACCTTAACAGGTTTAAAGAATAGACCTCAATGGAATTAAGGTAGAAAACAATAACAGAGAGATTGCTAGAAAATCCCAAAATATTTGGATTTTGAACAACACACTTCTATATAAGACATGAGTCAAGAAGTCTCAAGAGAAATTTAAAAGTATGCTGAACTAAGTCAAAATTAAAATATAACTTAAATGTCTGGGATGCAGCAAAAGTAGTGCATAAAGGAAATTTATAGCATTGAATGTATACATAGAAAAGAAGAAAGATCTAAAATCAATAATCTAAGCTTCTACCTTAGGAAACTGCAAAAAGAAGAATATATTAAATTCAAAGGAAGCAAAAATATATATAAATAATAAAAATTAATGTAGAAATCAATGAAATTGAAAACAAGAAATAAAGAAAAATCAGTGAAAACAAAAGACGGCTCTTTGAAAAGATCAATAAAATTGACAAATCTCTAGCCAGGGCAACAGAAGAAAAAAAAAAAAAAAGAGTAGACACAAATTACTCATATCAGAAATGAAAGAGAGGCTATCAATCTGATCCCATGGACATTAAAAGGATAATAAAGGAATATTATAAACAACTCTGTGCCCACAAATTTGATAATGTAGAGGAAATGGACCAACTCCTTCAAAGAAACAATGTACCAAAATGCATACAAGGAGAAACAGATAACATGAATAGGCCTGTATCTATGAAAGAAATTGAATCAACAGCTAATAACTTCTAAAACAGAAAGCAATAGGCCCAGATCATTTCACGGATGAATTCTATCAAACTTTTATTTTTTTATTTTTTTATTTTTTTTTTAAGATTTTATTTATTTATTCATTTATCCCCCCTTGCTGCTTGTGCTCACTGGGTCAGCCAACCACACCGTGCGGGCGGGCCTACCCTCACCAGGAGGCCCCGGGAACCCAACCCGGGGCCTCCCATATGGTAAACGGGAGTCCCACTGATTGAGCCACAGCCGCTTCCCTCTATCAAACTTTTAAATAAGAAATGGTAACAATTTTCTACAATCTCTTCCAGAAAACTGAAGCAGAAAAAACACTTCCTAACTCATGCTATGAGGCCAGCATTATCCTAAAACCAAAACCAGACAATGACTCAATTAGGAAGGAAATTACATGCTAATATCTCTCATAAACACAGATGCAAAAATACTCAACAAAAATATTAATCTAATTCAACAATATATAAAATAATTATAAACCACAATCCAAGTGGGATTTATTCCAGGTATACAAGAATGCTTCTACATTTGAAAATCAACTAATGTAATTCATCATGGCAAAAAGCTAAATAAGAAAATTCATATGATCATATGCAGACAAAGCATTTGAAGAAATCCAATACCCACTCATGATTAAAAAAAAAAAAAAAAAAATCCCAGAAAATTTGGAATAGAGGGGACTTTCCTCAATTTGATAAAGAATATATATAAAAACCTATAGCTGTAATATCATACTTGGTGAGAATCATTCTCCCTAAGATCAGAAACAAGACAAGAATGTCTTCTCTCACCAGTTATTCAGCATCTCACTGGAAATCCTAGCTACCGCAATAAGACAAGAAAAGGAAATAAAAATATACAGATTGGGAAAGGAAAAAAATAAAACAGTCTTTGTTCACAGATGTGATTGTCTATGAAGAAAATCGCAAAGAATCAACAAAAAAACCTCTGGGAACTAATAAGCAATTATATCAACTTTGTAGAATACAAGGCTTAATATACAAAAGTCGATTATTTTCCTATATACCAGCAATGAACTTTTGGAGTTTGAAATTATAAACACAATACAACTGATATTAACAACAAAAAAATAAGTATTAATTTATAAACCTAACAAAATATATACAAGATCTATATGAAGAAAATTATAAAACTGATCAGAGAAATCAAATAAGATATAAGATGTCAATTCTTAAATTGACCTGTCCACTCAGTGCAATCCCAATAAGTTATTTTGTGGAAACTGACAAACTGATTCTAAAGTTTATATGGAAAAGCAAAAGACTCAGAATGGCCAATACAATAGTGAAGAATAATAAAGTCAGAGGTCTGACACTACGCAACTTCAAAACTTACCATAAAGCTATTGTGATCAAGACAGTGTGGTATTAGTGAAAAAGACAAATAGATCAAAAGAACAAAACAGAGTGCCCAGAAATTGACCTATATAAATATAGTCAACTGGTCTTTAACAGAAGACCAAAGGCAATTAATTCAAAGGAGAAAGGATAGTCTTTTCAACAAACAGTACTCGAAAAGCTAAACATCCACATGCAAAAAAAAAAAAAGACTCTTGATGCCAACCTTACACTTTTCACAAAAACTAACTCTAAATAGATCATAGACCTAACTGTAAAGCACAACACTATACAACTTCTAGAAGGTAATATCAGAGAAAATCTAGGTGGCCTTTGATTGAGTGATGGCTTTTTAGATGTAACACCGAAAGTACAAGCCATGAAAGAAAAATCTGATAAATTGAACTTCATCAAAATTTAAAAGTCTGCTCTTCGAAAGACAGTGCAAAGAGAACGAAAAGATAAGACACAAGCTGGGAGAAAATATCTGCAAAACACATATCTAATAAAGGACTTGTATCCCAAATATATAGAAAAGTCTGAAAACTCAACCATGAGAAAATAAACAACCTAATTAAAAATGGGCAAGAGATCTGAACAGACACCTCACCAAAGAAGATATTCAGATGGCATTGGGGACTGTCCCCCACAAAGATATGTTCAAATCGTAACCCTTGTTCTATGGGTGTGAACCCATTTGTAACTAGGACCTCTGAAGGTGTTTCTTTTAGTTAAGGTGTGGACTCATTTGATGAGGCCACATTGAGTCAGGGTGGGTCTTATTACCATATCACAAGACCCTGATTTTAGACGTCTAGCCTCCATAACTGTTTTAAGCCCACTAGTGTGTGCTATTTGCCACAGCATCCCTAGCAAACTAAGGAAGGTGGCAAGTAAACACATGAAAAGACAATCAACACCATATCATTAGGGAATTGCATATTAAAACAAGATATCACTACCTACGTTTAGAATGGCTAAAATCCAAAACACTGGCAAAACCAAATGCCGGTGAGAATGTGGAACAACAGAAACTTTCATTCACTACTGGAGGTAATGCAAAATGGTATAGCTCTGGTAGTTTGGGATAGGTTTACCACGTGATGCTGTAATCACGCTCCTAGGTATGTACCCAAATGAATTGAAACCTTCTGTCCATGTAAAAGCCTGCATATGAAAGTTTATAGCAGTTTTATTCATAGTTGCCAAAAATTAAAAGTAATCAAGGTGCCTTTCAATAAGTGACTGGATAAACAAACTTTGGTGCATCCATATAATAGAATATTATTCAGCAATAAAGAGAAATGAGCTATCGAGCTCATTCAAAAAGAGATGGAGGAAACGTAAAGGCAGATTGTTAAGTGAAAGAGGCCAGTCTGAAAAAGCTGTATACTGTTTGATTCCAACTACATGACATTCTGGAAAAGGTAGAACTGTAAAAAGACAGTAAAAAGATCAGTGGTTGCCAGGATTCGGGGAGAGGGAGGAGGGATGAATAAATGGAGAACAGAGTATTTTTAGGGCAGTGAAACTAATCTATATGATACTGTAGTGGTAGATACATGACCTTGTGCATTTGTCAAAACCCACAGTACAGTACAAAGTACAGTACAAAGAGTAAACCCTAATGTAAACAATGGATTTTAGTTAATACTAATGTATCAGTATTGTTTCATCAGTTGTAACAAATGAACTATACAGATGCAAAATGTTAACAATAGGAGAAACTGTGATGGGAGGGGGATGTATGGGAACTCACCATACTTTTTGCCCAATTTTTCAGCATGCTCTAAAGAATAAAGTCTATTTTAAAAAGCCTTAGAAAGTTTTTGGTCAATAAAATTATATCCAATAACTATCAGGTTAGAAGGCAGTATTTATGTATTTCTTACTAATGGTTCCTTCATGCTAAATTGCATTTGCATCATTTCATTATTTATAATGCAAATGCAGAATGATCAAAGGAATAAAATTTTCTCTATTTCCTTTACCTTTTCTTTCATTACCAATAAGATTTATATTCAGAAGCTTATAGTTACTATACTACCATTCTATTTTAAAATTAATCAACAGAACTAAGAATAGATATTAAAGTATCAATCTCTCTTCACCAGTGATTCAATCACACTCGAAAGAAAATAATTAATTTCAACTATCCAAAAATATTAGCAATTTCCCAGCTTAAATTCAACTAGTTTCAGTTGCTAATAGGAAATCTGGACACCCAATTTCACTGTAAGGCAAAAAAAAAAAAAAAAAAAAAAAATGGGGGGAGGCAAACAAGTATTCAAAAAGAGCTCGATATGTTCAGGGCTGATAATTTTGCCTGGCACAGAGCAGGTGCCAAATAAATAAATAAAGAGTGGCTGATGGATGGATAGAACCAGGCAAGCAGGCAAGAAGGAAGGAAAGATGGAGGAGACAAATAAGAGCAAAGGGATCCGTGAAAACCCAGGAAGGATATATGGTATAATAGGGACAAGAAGTGCAGAAGATGGTGAGATGACTACGAGCTAGATTTAGTAGGAAAAGAGACATAGAGGAAATGGGAATTCAATCAGCTCTTTACAGATGCTAAATCAAGCCAGACAGTATGTTCTAAGAGGGGGAAAGTGCAAGACAAAGGCACAAAATCAGGAAAATGAAATTCATGTTCAAAAGAACAGTACCCAGATTCGTTTTCCTGAAGTAGAGTTTATGAAGGAAATCGTGGGAGGTCAGGCTGTGAAATCAGGCAGTTGTAGGCAGATGCTGCATAGAATATAAAACACTGCAGGGTGTCAGCCTGCTGCCTCCTCCTTCCTACCCACCTTTAAAACTCAGCACCTCCCCCTAATCACAGACACACCCCCATCTTGTGCTTTCCTTGTCCAAAGCTCCAAGAAAACCAAAATTTCTGAAAAAGTGACAAAAATGCTTACAATCATAGAAAATGCAAAAGAAAATACAAAACCAAATTGTGAAAAAACAGTGACTAAATATATTAATTTTCAACTAGCATTCGATCAATTCATATCCTGCCAAGATTTTTGTCTACAATTTCAGTTTTCTGTTTTGTTTTGCTTTAAAAATTTGGTTCTGACTACTTTGAACAATGACGTTTACAAAACAAACCAGAGCAGGAAAGCAAACAGCAAATTCTGAGCACTTCCTATATACCAGACAGAGTTGTAGGGGCTTTATAAATACCATTTCGTTTAATTTTAACATTTTTCATTTTAAATTATTCCTCCACTCTCATAAAGATGAGAGCAAACTACTTGTGGTGGGTTACTTAGCTAAATTGCAAGGCCAATATGCAAAATTATCTACATCTAAGCTTAAGGTCATGTTCTTTTCACTCATCACACTACTCAAACTTTATTTTTAAAAATAATAATAAGCCCTTTTAACCTACTCCCTATCTCAAACGAGCTCTGAGGTAGCTCTGATTTTCCAATCACTTAAATACAAAAGTTAGAACAAGTACTGCAACCATTCCACCTGTGTAGTTTTAGCGCCTTCTTACCAGCATCAGAAGGAAACCCAGCTCTAAAAGCCATTCCAAATACAAATGGATCACATCCAAATGCCAAAATGCACTTAAAACTAGGCCAGTTCTCGGCTGATAAAGCAGTCATTAAAACCCATCACTGAAGTTATTGGGGTACTTGATTTCCACCCAAACCAACAGATTGACTACCACAAACCAAAAGAAACCAGGAAAAAGGATGTTTCAGACCAAATGAAAATGATCTAAGAACAGTGCTTCCTGTCCCAGGTTCTGTTCTGCAAGTCTCTGCCGGTACAGGGCACCCAGGAAGGACAGAGCCCTGCCACCTCCTTCCATGTTATACCAAGACTGGTACAGCATACGCGAGGGAGGAATTCCGACTTTCATTCATTTCCAGGGCATTACCTGGACATCCACACTCCGTCAGGTGCTACTGCAAGAAATAAGACAGCTTCTGGCCTTAAAAAGTCACAGTGTAAGTATTTAACAAGCTATATGAGAAAACACATACTCCGTAGATTGGGCCCCTCTCTCTATTGATATAAAAATCAAGATACCTTCTGGAAAACCAAAAGGTGGGTCATACAATCCAAGCACTGAAACGCAAGCACTTTATTAACTAGCCAGTTCTCCAGAAGCTCACTGAGAATCCACTTGGTTTTATTCTATGCACATTAATAACATTCAATTTTCTAACCTATCCTGGATGGGCCACTTACTGGCTGAACGCCTGTAACCAAGTTACTTCACTTGTCTGAGCCTTGGTTTGCTTATTGGGAAAATGAAAATAAACAGTTATACTTCAAGACTATCATAAGGATTAAAGATAATTATGCAATGTACCAAGCACAGAGCCTGACAAGTAGTTGATGTGCAATAAATACAGCTAACATCAAAACTACAGGACTTGCAAGCCAATAACAAATTGATTAGAAAAATCAAATTGGAAGGAATTGGGGGAAGATGGCTAAGAAGAGATAAGAGAATAAATAGCTGACAGCAAGAAAAGCAAGAAAACTGGAAAGACACAAAAATTCAACAGAGCAGATTGGACCCACCAGCCCACACACATCTTTGTGTAGCCTTTGAGGGCTCCCACCCATGTTTTCACAGGATATAACAATGATGGGCCTGATGATGACATTAAGCTATTTAAACAGTTTAAACTTTTATTCCATGTGTTTAAAAACACAGATAAGTACATAAGTGACTTTGGAAAGATTCCTATCAAAAATGATTTAATATCACAGTTTTAGCCTCTTAAAGATATCTAAACTTTAGCAGCAAAATTCTATTAACAAGCTTATGCTACGCTTAATGAGTAAAGGAACCTTTCAAATTTCAGAAGGAATCTGTCCTACTAAACACTGAAAAATATTTATTTCAAACAAATTAATTGTAAATATTGTAGTGCAAGAGCCTAAGACAACTTCAGTTTCTTAAAAGCTAAAATAATATAATGTTTTGGTTGACATCATTGCTAAATGTTTATATATCCATAAAAGAAACACAAAATGAGGTTCCTCTTCACTTTATTTTTTCCCTACATTTTGAAGGCAGTAAACAGCGAAAAACATCTGTTCCTTCCTGCAGGGCTGACAACCCTCATTCTATGGTTTAAAAATAAAAGATGTTTATGGACGCTTATAGATATAATGATCACCTGATTTTCAAAGGCAGCTGGCTATTGACTGATCCTAACATATGCAAAACAAAGGCAAAAAAAAATTTCCCTAAGGACAATGCTTGCGCTCCCCAGGTCTCTGGTAATCTCAGAGACACCCATCAAATAGTACAGGATGATAAAGAACCAAATGGGACGCCAGATGACAAGAAAACAGGCAACAGCTGAGAAGCAAGGGCCTCTGTGTCTCTCTGGACTCACTCTACCACCAGAAGAGCAGTTTCCACGAGAGCTGCCTCGCGGAAATCTCGCTCACTTGGGCCAACAATCCCCCTTTATCCAGCCCAAGAAAGGCCATACGTTAAATAAGTAGTTTAACGTACACCTTATAAAAAAGGCAAAGTGGAAAAGCTCATAATTGAAGGCCTTACATCCTATAACATCTATTTAAAACGCTTTTCGATTCTAACTATTGTCTTACTGTGTTGAACATCCAAACATGAGTAATAAGCAAGGACATTCAGACTTGCCTCAGGAGACTCAGTTTCTATTTCTGGCTCTGCCTCTGCATGAGTCACAGTATGACCTTGAAAAAGTTATTTCATCTCTTTCCTTCATTTTCCCAACAGTTACAAGGTTAGTTTAAGCCTACCGCTTCTTTTCTTCAGAAAACGATGCTGAGTGGATGAGTTAAATATATGGAAACTGCTACGCAAAAACAGACCTCCTGGGCGCTGACCAGCCCCGTCCAACTCTCCAATACAAAGTAGGTGATCTCCCTCTTAAAACAGGTAACTGCTCTTTCACTCTGCACAGTAATGTGCCTGAGAGGCCAACGAAGCCCACGTGCTTCCTCATCAGGACTCCACTAACAGGGTCCCAAATTTCAAATCTTCAAATACTTAGGAAATTAAAACGAAATGCAAGTTCCAAGAAAACACTTTTTTTAAAAAAGGAAAAGAAAACGCCAACCTATTTAGAGTCCTAGGTTCTTTCTCTCACCCCATACCTAGGAGATAAGCCTCTGGATTCTCGATGCGCCCACTGACTGTACGACATATCTATATTTATTCCCACACACTAGAATCATTTCATGCCTCCCTCTTTACTTAGTGAGCCTTGGATAGGCAGAACCATGATTTAACAGATCTTTGTATTACCTACCAGCTAGCATATTGCCTGGTTCCATGTGGCTGCCATATGTATATGTATGTGTACATGTATCTATTTGTTAAATGAATGAAATGAAAAAATTCCCAAAGTCTTATGCTACTAAAAACATCAATCGTCAATATCAATGAATGATAGTCTTAATTACAGTGAGCTATTTTCCTTTTTAGAAAAATAACATATAAATGAATTTTACCTAAAGAGAAAAGTTCTCACCAACATTAAATTCACAAAACTTAACTCAAGAACCTTCCAATATTCTTCCATCAAAAACGGGCTTTAATTTTTTTCCCCACAATTTATCTAATGGCTATAAGACTACATACATTCTTTTTAACTGAATCTATCTAATAAAGAGAAGCTAAAGGAGGAAAAGTGAATAAAGAGAGCATATAAAATGAATATAAGAGGATACTCTAAAGAATGAGATTCTATAAATGCAAAATAAAAGATGACCCATTGATGAAAATTAACAAGTGGCCAACAAGAGTAGTTCCTACAACATTAACAGCACTTAGCCAACTAGGAAGTGACCATCCTTATTGTGAAATTTCATCTATGCCTTATAGATGAAACTACCTCATACATAAAACTAAAATAGAACATAACATTTTTAAATTTTCAAATTGCTTTTCAAATATTTATCACATGTACAAGTTGCAGTGGTTGCATAAATTTTCATTTTTTCCTATTCATTAAATTCTTATGCTCAATATTTTTATTCAACAATTCAAGGTAGAAGTTATATGTTAACAGGAAACAAACTGACTCCTTTTCAGTGGGTTCTGAAGTTATGGCCTTGGGACCTAAGAGCCTATGAGAAACAAACTCATTATACCATTTGACATTTACTACAATAAACTGCTCGTTTAACTGTGCTTTGGGTGACCTGTGAGCCCATAACAAATGCTAACGGAGGAGGAGAGCTGCTGGTCGGATCACTGTACTCTCATCCTTCTCGCCTTCACTGCCTCCAAGCTACACCCGTACTGTCTGGACCATGAAGCCAAAGGAAAATTGGCCCTAATATTCTACTTCATCATTAATTTTTAATAACATGAATCAGATTTGCTTGCATCAGCAAACACGTGACCACTTAAACTTACTAAGTGGTCACACCCAGATGGCAAGAAGATAAAAACTTTGTACTACACATAAGTGTGTGTGTACATATACATACATACACACGCATGTGTGCCCACATGCATATACATGTTTTAGAGTGGGCAGAGATGGCCAGATAAACGATTTGTTTCTCCAACACTGGCCTTTGTGAAAGGACCATGGACAATTTTGTTCTTTTTAATGCTGTGGGATGAGGAAAGAAAGAGAAGAATGATGGGTAGGATATTAAAAAAAAAAAAAGAGTTTATCTGCTCGCATGACCCTGGGCAGAGAGAACACAAACGCTTTGGAGAAATGGGCAGAGTAACCCTTTCTCGAGATGCCTTAGGGCAGACAAGGCTAAGCTGTTCCCCTTGGCCCTTCTAAGAAACTATTCAGCAGCAGGGATGTCCTGCGCCTTTCGCCGAGCGGGTGAGGGGAAGGGCACAGGCGTCCCTGGACAAGGGGCGCGCGGCCGGGAAGCCCCGGTGGGCGGGCGCCCTGCGGCCTGGGCGGGGGCGCTCACCTGAGAACACGTTCTGGAAGCCCTCGGCGGCCGCGGGCGCCGCGCACGACCTGGCGGCCGGGGCCGGGGCCGCCCCGCGCTGCAGCAGGTCCGCCGAGCCTCCCGCCCGGGGCTCGCGGGCGCCCAGCTCCTCCGTCCAGTCGGCCGAGCGGCTGAGGCCGCCCGCCAGGCCGCCGTCCGCCCGGGGCTTCGCGGCCGGGCCGACGGCGGGGTCGAGGGCGGCCTTCGGGGCCCGGCCCAGGGAGGAGCCGGGGCGCCTCTGGACGCTGGGGCTGTGGCTGGGGGACGGCGCGGGGGAGTGGCCGGGCGAGCTGAGCTGCCGGGTGGTGGTCCTCACGTAGCAGGGCGCGAGGAGCGGGTAGGGCCGGAAGCAGCGCGGGCTCGGCGCCGGGCTGCCCGGGAGCGAGGCGGCCGCCCGGGGCCCCGGCTCCTCTCCCGGCCTCGGAGGGGCCTCCCGGGCCCCCGGGCCCCACTCCTCTCCCGGGGAGCCTCTGGGCGCGTCCTCAAAGGCGTCCTCCTCCCCTTCCTCATCCGTGTCCCCAGTCCCTGGCCCGGGGGCTGCGGCCGCGCCCTCCCCCGGCCCGACCTCGGGAAACGGGAAGGCCGTGGACGAGGGCGAGTCTGCGGCCGCGGGCTGGGCCGCCGGCAGGGAGGCGGCCTCCAGGTCCTGGCAGCCGCTGGGGGGCGGTGGCTGCTCGGGCGCGGGGGGCTCGGCGGCCAGGCCCCCGGGCAGGTCGGAGCGCGCAGACAGCGCCTGCTCGGTGTCGGGGCTGTGCGGGGCCTCCCCGGCCGGGCCGAGCGGCCCCAGCACGAGGTGGTCCAGGCCCAGGAAGGCCCCGGGCTGAAGGGCGGCGGCGGGGGGCGCTGCGCCTTCCTCCGAGCCCTGCTGCAGCAGCTGCTGCTGCTGCAGGCGAATCGCCTGCTGGATGTCCGAGAGCAAATCCTCCTGCTCGGTAGCCGAGTGAAAGCTATAGATGTCCGTGTCCGAGCCCGAACTGGTCCTTTGTCCATCCTGCGCCCCCGCGGCCGTGTCTAAGTCCTCGGCGGCCGCCCGCACGCCGACCTCCGGCTCGGCGGGCCCAGGACCCCCTGGCCGCGCCCCCTCAAAGGGGTCCGCACACTCGGTGTCCGACAGCCCCGTCTCGTCGGCGGAGAGGCTGAGGTCCGGGGTCTTGGCGAGCAGAGAGTGGGCGCTGTCCAGCTCCCCGGTGTGCAGGGTCTGCGCGTCCAGCACATCCTCTCGCGAGCCGCCGGCGCCCTTCCCCTTGGCCAGGTTCTTCCTGAGCCGCAGGTTGGAAAACACCGAGGCTCTCGAGTCCGACTTGCTCCTCTTCTTGCCCGGCTCCCCCGCGCCGCCCCCGCCGCCCTTGCCATGCTTGCCCAGCGCCTTCTTGCTCGCGCTCCCCTTCTTTGTGGCTTCCGCGTCCCTGGGCCCCACCGCGTCCTCGGCGCCGCCGCCCTCGTGCGAGCCGTCCCCCGCGCTCCTCTTCAGCTTGCCATCCTGGTTCCCCATGGTGCACCCCCGCCGCCGCGCCGCGCCCCCGGGACTCAGGCCATCGCGGCCCTCAGCCCCGGGCCCGGGCGCCGGGAGCCTCCGCGCTGAGGCCGCTGCGAGGCGCTGGGAGGCGAGGCCCGCGCGCGGCGCCCCGCACGCTCCTCTCGCCGCGGCCGCTGTGCATAACGCGCGGCAGCTGCCGTCGCTGCTGCGGCTGCGGCCCGGGGCCGGCAGGGCGCGAACATGCTCAGTGCGGCGCGCGGCTCCCGCCAATGGCTGCGCCCGACGCGGCGGCCCCGGCCTCGCTCCCCGCGGGGCGCCGCCGCCCCCGCCGCCTGCGCCTGGCTCCTGGCCGAGCGCGAGCGCGGAGCTCGCCTCCTGGGTCGCGGGCACGCCGGTCTCCACCGTGTGGATCGGGTGCATTGTCCCCGCGCGAAGAGCTGGTCGCCTGCGAGGTGCACACGGACTTCAGAGCTCCCGGACCTGCCACGAGAAAAGTTTTCTTTAAAAAGAACATTTTAAACGGGGAAAAGCTGAAGCCAAACTGCAGTCGACAGGTGCCAAAATATCACGGCCACATACAGTCCTCCCCAGAGGCTGCCTGGAGACGAAGCCTGCCTCGTCAATAAGTATCTGTTGAATGGATGGATTGTTCTGTTTCTTTAACAATCGGCCTTCTCCTTGAACTCTCAATGTACTTGAGCATATGGTTTGGGAGAGGTTACTACACATTGTCCTGAGTTTCTGTTTCAGGCAGACCTCGGTTCTCCATGAGAAGACCATTAGCTGTCATTTTCCAAAAAAGTTTGTTTTGTTTTGTTTTTTTTTCCGATTTTATGGCCAAAAAAAAAAAAAAAAAAAGGCGATGAGGCAAATTGAAAATACTAGGAGATTAGAGTTGATTAAAATGTTAATCTCCAAAATTCTAAGTGTTTACCATATAAACCAAACGGCATTTGTATTCGAAAGGAGTGCATATACTATAACTCCCAGGAGGTCAAACTCATCAATATTAAACATGGTCACTATTGTTGCTGCCTATAAAAAGGAAAAGGACAAAAAGGAAACACCCTTGGCACACACACCAAATCAGATGTTATGCTATAAACCACCACTTTCCCAAGCTACCCTTCAAGGCAAACTTGGTCCTTGTCTTCATTATAAAAGTTTGCCATAGTTTACTGTAGTGAAGTTTCCTTAACATTCTGGCTTCAATATTAGCACAAACAATTTTCCTCAGTTTTGATATCATTATTTTGGTTACTTATAAAATTTAGTTACCTATATTAAAAAGGCATTTTTAAACCTCACTGGTATCTCAATAACTCCAAGCAGTGAATTAAAATAAGATTAAATGACATCAATCAATAAATGTTACAAGTATTTAAATTAGAAGTTCCTTGTAGCTACTTTGAAAATATGGAACAGCTATCCAACATGTTAATAGTTTTTAAGTAAATCCAAGGAAGAAAAGCACCACATATTATATGACACAATTTAAATGCAGCAAGAAAATGTCTGGTGTTCCTTTCTGAACCTCCCTCTTAAACCATATTTATTAAAAAAAAAAAAAGTCGGTCCTATAAGTCTTTCATATAAAAGCATTATGTGTCAATAATTCACTAGCCTTTTTCAAACTATATTCATTTAAAAAGATGATAAGAGCAGGTGGCCAGTTGTCCATGGGTGGTCCTTTTGAGTTTGGTTTGGAAAAATTAACTTTAATAACTTTGCCAAGCTCTGGGCAGTGCCGACGTACTTGAAAACCCTTTATTTCACCTCTTTCAAAAGAATGCTCTCTTCTTTCTTCTAGAATCTAGGCTCCTCAGAGGGCACAATTTGTCTGCAGCTATTAGAATTTTCTGCTTTACTGAGTACTGAGGTACTTTGATTATTGATTTTTGCTCTTTCTTTGACAGGATATCTTTGATTCTGAACTATTTGTTTTCTTCTGGGGTATATTCTAGATGTTCAGAAAACAAAAAAGAGAAGGAGACAGGGAGGGAGGGAATGGGGGAGGAAGGGAGAGAGGGAGAGGGAAGGAGTGGGAGAAGGAGAGAGAGAGAAGCTGATTTTTACACCTCCTTTGAATGTGAAACAATAGGTGACAGTTGTGTAGCAGGCACAGTTTACAAAGCTCTATTACCCCAAAGTCTCATTTGAAATTCACAAATGGGGATATCAAATGTAGGTATGTACTCTGAACCCAATGTAATTAATTAATAAGCTCAGTGAGGCTAAGAGATTTGTCCAAGGTCACACAGTAGCAGAGACAATAATTGAACCTACAAATTTAGATCCCAAATCGTTTTTAACAAACAGCCGTGCATAGTTTAACTGGGGGTGGGGGTGGGGTGGCTAGTGAAAGCATTATAAAGGTAAACAGCATAGACTGCCAAAGCATTGCTTGATATTTAGTAAGTATTTATTAGTCCCAAAGATGCCTGGCACATGGCCTAAGCTTAAATCCATTTGATCAAGAAAGAATAGACTATGTCTGCAAAAATGCATTTTACCAATAATTAGAGGTCCTACTCTGTACCTGGCTGCATGCTAGTTACAGGGGTGCAGAAAAGAAATAAGCAAATGTGAGTGGTCTCTACCTTCAAGGATCTAGTTCAGTGTAATTACTGGTAAAGTCTTTAGTATCAGTGTCCCAAAAAGGTCACAAAACCACAAAAACTATATATAAAATATAATATGATGCTATCCATTTTATAGCAGAGGAGACGGAATATGCACTCTACAAATAAAACAGGTGAACATAGTTTGGACAACTAAGCAAATATTGAACTCTAGTTCATAATCTATGTGTTGACATAGGGTAAGTATAGTGATCTCTGGAACTTACTCTAAAATGCATCAAATAATAAGATGTATTTTTGGGTAGATACTTGGATAGATATGAGATAAGGCAAGTACAGTAAAATGTTAATTGTATAACCTAGGTGGTAGGTATATGGGTTTACTGAAAAAAATTCCTTCAATTTTTCTGTATGTTCAAAACTTTTCGGGAAGCGGCTGTGGCTCAATCAGTGGGGCTCCCGTTTACCATATGGGAGGCCCCGGGTTCGGTTCCCGGGGCCTCCTGGTGAAGGCAAGCCCGCCCGCACGGCGTGGTTAGCTGACCCAGCGAGCGCAAGCAGCAAGGGGGGGATAAATAAAAAAAAAAAAAAAATCTTAAAAAAAAAAAAAAAAAAAAAAATTTTCATGTTAAAACATTGGAGAAGAAAGTGGGTTGCAAGAATATGTGAATTCCCCAGCTTTTTAAAAAAATAATATTATGTAATGGTTAATGGCGATTCTAAACAAAATGGTTCATTTGTAAATGGATCTTGCAACGTGCTGACCAATTCTTCAAGGCCAACTGCTGTACTTAAACTTTCCTCTGAACTTTCATCCTCACTTGAGTTTCCACTTGATTTGATCATTTATGGCATACACGGGGACCTAAAGACTAGGTGGACCCCCCTTGAGATACCTTATTGACTTTTAATTCCCTTATAACTTTTAGCAGGCACTCAATAAACACTGAATGAACAGTCCTCTTCTCTTCCCTTTTCCCTATCTGTCTGAATGACACATCATTTCTTTTTTCTCTTTCAGCTCTCCTCCTCCATCACTCTCTTAAAGGACTATATGCTGAAATGATTTGGATGCCTTTGTTTGTTTTTGGTTTGGTTTTGTTTTTTCTCTCTGCTCAACCTTGGTGGAATGCTTGATACTCTCTAACAGAACCTTCAGGTTATGTTTTAATCATCCAACTCATCTTAAAGAGAATAATCTTCCCTTTAAAAAGAGAACTCTTCTGTGCTGGTATCAATTACTAACGGTTGCCTCCCCGATGCACCCCTCAGCCAGACTTCACTCCTACACTCCAGATCCCTGAACCACTACTATTACCGTGCTCCCGTTCAAACCCAATACGTCTGAAAGTTCTCGGGCATATATGATCCTCCTTTATTTTCTCTTTCAGTAAAACCACCATAATCTCCCCAGTTGTACAGACCAGAACTGTTGCTCCCTTAATCCCAGTCACTACCGGTCACAGAGACTTCTCTATTCTTCCTGCTTAATGTCTCTCAAATCCATTCATTTCTCCCACCCAACAGCCCCTTCCCTAATTCAGGCAAACTCAGCTCTTGCCTACCTCCCAGCCCCAGCCCCCAACTCCCATCTGTCCTCTCCCTTCTTCATCACTGCTTCTCAACCTGGGGCGATTCTGCTTCCAGGAGACATTTGGCACTGTCAAGAGACCCTGTAGGGGAGGTGCTATGACATCTAAAGGGTAGAGGCCAGGGATGCTGCTAAACATCCTGCAATGCACAGGACAGCCCCGTCAACCACCAAGAATACCATGGTCGAGAAACCCTGCTTTATCACAAGGCCTCTCAGAGCCGCCAGTCAATAAATGTTCACTGAGTGAATGACAGAGTGAAGAAAGCAAATTAGATTTCTCAGTTAATCGTTCTAAACAGAAACTTGAAGACACTATATCTACAGTGCCAAATATCTAAATGGGGACCTAGCTCTTTTCTGAGACGTCTTTAGTTCCATAAAACGATGCAATCTGCATAAATATACCAATTCCCCACACCCTTGGTCACATTACAAAAACCTTTATTCTTACCAAAAATTTTCTGGTAACAAGGACAGAACTTTGCAGAGTTCTTTTTACAGGGATGATTATGTGCATCACTAGGAAGTCGTTAATGTTGCTTTCAACTTTTACTACCATTTTTAAATGTTTACAAAAATAGAGAAAAAGTAAAATATTACTTTCTCCAAGCAAAATATCGAATGCACTACAAATGAGTTTTATATTAGCAGGGGCCTAAAGTACAGATACATAGCTATATTTTTCTCTAGGTTACATATGCTCCTCCCTACAACAAACATCATATAAAGGACCTTATTTCCTAACCTCTGGAAAACTCAGCTTCCTCTGAAAAATTCCCTCTGAGATTTGTAGGTACACTTTAGCTCTTGACTTATGGGATTATTTACAACTGAGAAACAAAGGTAGAAGTGGGTACATTTATATTGTTCTTATGTCACAAGGAATCCCCTACAAAGCTAAATAGTGCAGGTGTTGAGTCTCTAAGTGTGTCCTTGTCAGTGAAGTTGGCCCTACTAACCAGAAGGAACGATTCAGGGACTCACAAGGAGTTGTGAGTCACGACCATACAGAATTACCTCTAGAAAGCCACTGAAAGTGAGTCAGCCCATAACGGACCTTGCTCCCTGCCTTTTTTTTTTTTTTAAGATTTGCTTTATTTCTCCCCACCCCCTTGTTGTTTGCACTTGTTGTGTCTGTTTGTTTTGTTTCTTTAGGAGGCACAGGGAACCGAACCTGGGACCTCCAATGTGGTAGGGAGGCGCTTAATCGCTTGAGCCACTGCTGTTCCCTACTTTGTGTTTCTCATTATGTTTTTCTTCTTGTGTCTTTTGTTGCTTCATCTTACCATGTCAGCTGGCTACAGAGCCAACAGGAAATTAGATGAAGCCAATCCTTGGCCTTAGAGCAGTGCTGACCAATAGAAATATATGTCACATATGTAATTTAAAATTTTCAAGGTACCACATTTTAAAAAGTGAAGTGAACATGTAAATGTAATTTGAATAATGTATTTCATTTAGCCCAATATACCCAAAATATAATCATTTAAATAAAATAGCAATAAAAATTGATGAAATATTTTACATTCATTTTTTCATACTAAGTCTTTGGAAGTCGATGTGTATTTTACACTTATAGCGACATTTCAACTGAGACCAGCCACAATTCAATTGCTTGATAGCCACATATGGCTAATGGCTACTATATAGGACAGTGGACAGTGCAGTCTTAGCCTTAGATTTTTCAGGGCTTCCTGAGCAACTCTTAGAATCAGCAGTGGTTGATCCAAAGTGTGTTGTTAAGATACTTTAAGACAGTATTATATATTTTGGCAGACTTAAAGATAGAGTCATATGTAGATATATATTAGAGCAATATATTTTTGACATATAAGCATAAAAATCCTTATTTAATATTTTGTGGGGGAAAATATATCCTATTTTTAACCCCTCAGTTTAAAAAAGGCAAGTTCTTCCTCTTGACCCAGTTTGCCACCACTGAAATAAAGAATTCACACACGAAGGACCATGAGAGAAAGGCAAGGAGGAACGCTGCTTCTAGTATAAGCATGGACAGGAGAGCGAAATCTAGATCCCAGAGAGCCCTCCAGTTTGGGCAATCATTTCTCTGCCTTAACCACTAAAACAGTAAGTAATCGTTATCCTCAAAAATTAGGCCAAACACATGGGTTTTCATGAAGGTAGAACCCCAAGGATAGTATGCATACACATGTATTTTTTTCCAAGAAATATCAGTTTACCAACGCATATTTCAAATCCTCAGTGATGATCTTAATATTGATGCAAATCACACTGATCCCTAAAATCTTCACTATTTACTAAAGAAAGAAAAATCTTTTACATTGAATTTAAAGTGTCAGCACTTACTCTTGGAATATAAGAAACAATCTGGCTATTTATCACAATATGGATCTAAGGCTAGAAAGGATCAAAAAAGAGAAGGTAAATGTTTCCTTTTAGGGGCAATCACTTTCCAGCTTTTTAGAAAACAAATACCTTTATCCTTTGCACTTCCACAGAGATTTTTAAGAACCTGTTCTGATCAGAAATGGGTCCAAGAAGTTTGAAATTCACATCTCTCGCTGCAATTTTTCAGGCTGTCTCCAGGTAATTTCCACTTCACAAAGAAATGGCTGGTTGTCTCTGTTTATATTTGCAATGCAAAGTAATAGTTTCAGAGAGGAACTTTGCATCAGCTTCATTTTCCTGGGAAGAGCAGGAAATGCTCCTGGAAGAACTGATTCCACTCACCTGCAGAGGAGCTTTAGTTGTACACATGATCTCAGGGCAATGGCTGCGGGGAGGGGATTTTACCCTCTATAACATAAAGAGTTTTTTTTGTAATAGTATAGAAAAGGTTGTCACCAGAGTTTCATGAAAAAGTGATCGCTTTATTTGCTTACCAGGAATTCACTTTTCAGCCTCTACCATATGTTCAATCCTCCCTCCCTCAGAGATTTGGGAGGCAAGAAAATAAAATGGATTTGGGAATCTGCCTTCCCTTGCCCACGACAATACCTTAAAGATTTCCAGAGCTCTTTCTGAACTGCTTTAATAGTCTTCTAGATGCTTCCCAAGCCAAGGAAACATTTTCTGGGCATTTCTTCCTCTATCTCACTAAAACTCTGGGACTTCATTTAAGGCCGATATAAAAATGACAAAAATTAAAATAACTATTGCACAATTGGATGGTTTCTTTTACAAGTTAAAATGCCCCTTCCTGCCTTGGACTTTCGGGAGTTGTCCAATATGGGCGCCTGAAGAGAAAGGACCAAGATATGCTAATTTTGCTTCATTAAAAAAAAAAAAAAAAAAGCTTTAAGGGCCTGACGTAATGCTGGATTGGAGAGCTTTCAACTGGCAGATGGAAGCTGCCCTCCTTGAAGTGGGCGGGGACAACCCCTGTGTACCTAGCAGCCTGCTGATCTACACAATTTGTTATAGGAACTAGCACAAAGTGGCAACTCTCTTCGATATGGAAAGGAACTTGAAAGTGGGCTTAGTAGGCGTTGCCTGAAGTCTGAGCTCTTTGTTTTATTACCGATATTGTTAATGCTAATCAATAGGGTTCTTTAAGTGCTAAGTACTATGCTAGTAGGTGGATATAGGGTGGTGAATAAAACAGATGAAGACAATAAACATATATGTAATTATGAATTGTGATCAGGAGTTGAAGGCTATGATCTGCTGCTAATAGAAGAAATAACCTACTTTAAAGTGGGCGGTCAGGGAAGGTCTCTCTGAGGACCTGATATTTATGATGGGAAATGGAGGCTGAGAAGGACTCAACCAAGCTGAGTATCAGAGGAAAATTTTGAACCAAGGTTCTGAAGCCTTGAAGTAGTTTATTGATAAAAGCAAATAGTAAGGTAGTTCTACGCTTAAGAATCTATCACGTTACCTTCCTAGCATCTAAGTTCCTGCGAAGTCTCTAAATATTTTAGGTTTCCATTTATTATCTATTTTCAATCCAACAGACTTGAGGATCAATTATTTAATATCTTTTAAGAACAATCTGGTTCTCGCAATTATTTATAAAGCTAGGGAGCGAGCCAAGCAATAGTGCAGAATGGGGAGGACAGGTTAATGGAATCGCCTTAAAAGCACCTTCAGACTGAGCAGGTGCCCTCTTCCTCGAGAGTGCCCAGAACGCTCCCCTCCCCCACTCCACCGCACCATACTCCTATGTATTCAGCCTCTTCTTTCTGTCCCCAAAACCACTGGGAAAAGATCTGTCTTAACCACCTTCTACTTCCTCCTTCACCATTTCTACTATAATGAAAAAAAAAAATGTTTTAATGTTACTTAGTCACAGAAACTTGTTAGACAGTAGGGTAAATTGGCCTTAGAGTAAGTGGGTTCCAATCTTGACTTTGCCACTTATTGCCTGGGTGATTTTGGACAAATAACAATCTCTCTGACGTTCACTTTCCTCATCTATAAAATAAGTATAACAGCAGCTATTTTGTATGATAATTATTGTAAGAATTTAATTAGATAATGTATGCAAATAGCCTAGTATATACTAAGTGCTCAATAAATGTTGAATGAAAGAAATAAGAGCCAGTTATGTAACCCAGATAGTTCCAGGCCTCTTATGGACAAGGTACCCTAGAAACACATAAAGGCAGTAATTGTTCATTCACTGCGTTCTAAGGAAAACTGCCAGGCATGAGAAGTTTGACATTCTCAGACCTTGTTGCTAGGTATTCTGACTTGCCAACAGAGATCCTCTACTTATGCCACCCTCAGATGTGTGCCAAGGAGTGAGTATTTTTCCTGATTGGCCCAGTGTTTTCCTGCCCCTAAATGCTGGATTTCATCCACTACAGCCTCACACATGTGGGCTAAGAGAGATTGAGCCCTGAGTCAGTGTACTCAAGACACCTAAACAAAAGATTCTGACTGAGCCGAGTTTTGATTCCAGTTCGGGTATAGAATGCTTATCCAAAAATTCCCAAGAATAACTAGATTTGGGATCTTAACAAAGGACGGATACAAATCCATCCCTGGTACCCCAGATTGACTATATCTGGCAGGTTCCTCAGCATAAATTTTCTGACTATGACCTAGTAGCGAAAACCAATAGTTCTAGCAAATGGATAAACACACAAAATGTGGTATATACATATGATGGAATATTATTTGGCAATAAAAAGGAAGTGCTGACATATTCTACAACATGTATGAACCTTGAAAACATTATGCTAAATGAGAGAAGCTGGACACAAAAAAAACCCACCTATTGCATGATTTCATTTCTAGGAAATGTCCAGAAAAGGCAAACTGACAGAGACAGAAAGCAGATTAGTGGTTGCCTAGGCCAGAGGGGAGGCATGGAGAATGACAGTGAGGTTTCTTTCTAGGGTGATAGAAATGTTCTAAAATTGTATTCTGACGATAGTTATACAACTCTGTAAATATATGAAAAATCACTGAATTAAAATGGGTGACTTTTATGGTACGTAATGTGCTTCAACCAAACTGTTAACAAAAAATTTTAATTAGAAAACATGAATAGTTCTCACTTTGGGCCTTAGTTTAGAGGTGGTGTTTTCCTGATCAGAAATGTCCTAAGTCTCGTTGCCTGCAACCTTAGCTTGAGTGCCCAAATTAAGCTCATTCCTCTGGTCCAAAAGGCAACACACAACTTTTCCCAAAGTTGGTTCCAGGGACGAATGTTCCAAGGAGATAAAAGCTGAGGATGCTCAGGAGTGCACTGTCCCACTGGACAAGCTAATTAAGAAAAGTGTCTCTAGTTGAGATTTCATTTTCATGTTTTATTGACAATAACTCTTCCACTGGTGTATGACATTATGAATTTGTATGGACATTATGAATTTGATATCCTCTCGCCAACTCCCAAATACCTAAATATTTCTCTTTAACAAAAGATGAGCTAAAGAGAATGAAATGCTCATCAAAAGTGCTAAATTGCACAATGGACCAAAAATGCATTACCTTCTGGTGGAAGTGGTAGAGACTGTTAAATATCTTAGTCCCCAGCAATTATTTAGCTCTCTTTTTCATTGGTAGAAAGAGATATTGACCATAAGAAGGGGAAGAAAATGGCAGAGTGGGAAAATAAACTCAAACCCAAGTTTTAAGTGTTTTCTAATCCCCTAATCTGCTAAGTAAGAATCAATTACTTCAAATATGTTTATAAATAGTCTTAGTTAGGGAATATGTAGTTACAAGGAACCAAAACTCATTCAAGGTACAGATAAAGGAGTGTGTTATTTTTCCTAAAGATACAATAGGCATTTGTATGGACTTCCAAGGACAGGAAACAAAGAAGTCTGGGCCATAAACAATGACTCAGAAGTCATCAGACAGCCACTTTCTGTCTGTCTCTTGCCTCTCCTTTTGTCTGTGTGTCTATACCCTCCTGTTTGTTTTCTCAGCAGCACACACGAGGCCTAAAATGGCGGAGCAAGGCCAGGTTGTACGTAAACTTTCAGTTCAAGCGCTCAGCACCACTTGGCTCATCCTACCAGGATTATTCCACCACTGTCCAGTGTCCACCCTGAGCCAATCAGCTGATGCCAGGAGAGGAAGATTACCAGGTCTGTGCGGTCACAGAGGCCCACTGTGATAGGCAGAATAATACCCCACCCCCACCCCCCAAAGATGCCCATGTGCTAATCCCTGGAAATTGTCAATATGTATATTACATGGGGGGTGGGGGTAAGGCTTTTAGACAGAATTAAGGGTGCTAATCAATTGACTTTAAAATAAAGAGATTATCCTGGGCCCAATGGAATTCTAAGAGTCCTTTAAAGTAGAAGATGGAGGCAAGGAGAGGAGGTCACTGTCAGAGAGGGATTTGAAGATGCAATTTTGCTGGCTTTGAAGATGGAGGAAAAGGCCACAGGCCAAGGAACACAAGGGTCCACAGGAGGCTGGAAAAGGCCAGGAAACGGATTGTCCTTTATGCCTCCTGAAGGAACGCAGCCCTGCAACACTTTGATTTTGGACTGATGAGACCCATTTTGGACGACTGATCTCCAGAAGAAATACTGAAAATAAATTTGTGTTTATTTTACGTTACCAAGTTTGTGGTAATTTGTTATAGCAGCAATAGGAAAAACGGATACACCTGCTAGATCTAGACCAGTGTTTCTCAAGCTGTAATTTGCCATCACCTGGGATCTTGTTAGAATGCATCCTCTGATCTGGTAGGTCTGGGGGTGGTGAGATCAGAGATTCTTCATATCTAACAAGCTCCCAGGCAAGGCCAGTGTCAATGGTCCACAGACCACACTCTAAGGAAAGATCTAGAAGGCAATTTCAAGACATATGAGAGACATTGTTATTGTAGACAGCATATATAGCTTTTGTTTGTGTTGTTTTCTTAAGTTTATAAATTACTAGTGCATTTGATAATTAAATAAATGCTGTCAGGCAGATATTGGTATCATTCCTTTATACTGACAAGGAAAGTAGTATTCAGAAAGGGTCCGGCTGCACTGCTGGTCTGTTTTTTTTTTTTTTTTTTTAAAGATTTTATTTATTTATTCATTTATCCCCCCCTTGCTGCTTGTGCTCGCTGGGTCAGCTAACCACGCCGTGCGGGTGGGCTTGCCTTCACCAGGAGGCCCCAGGAACCGAACCGGGGCCTCCCATATGGTAAACGGGAGCCCCACTGATTGAGCCACAGCCGCTTCCCTGCTGGTCTGTTGTATAGGGTTTATGGCAGAAACAGGCCTTGAGTTTAAGATTTTTTTTCAAGTTCTTTTCATTCTGACATAATTAATGTTTACAATCATGATCCAAAATCAACCAAGTGTCAATGAATTCAAGACACATTCATTCCTGTTACTTGAAGACGTGAGGCAGCAAGTATGATTTTTTTTTTTTTTTTTTTAAAGATTTATTTATTTATTTATTTATTCATTTTATCCCCCCCCTGCTGCTTGTGCTCGCTGGGTCAGCCAACCACGCCGTGCGGGCGGGCCTGCCCTCACCAGGAGGCCCCAGGAACCGAACCCGGGGCCTCCCATATGGTAAATGGGAGCCCTACTGATTGAGCCACAGCCGCTTCCCCAGCAAGTATGATTTAAAGTCCAACAGCAACTCCTGTGGAACTTAAGTGGCATGGAAGTGGGTGGGAACAGAGATGAGCTGTTGCGTATTTCCATTTTGAGGCCTGACCAAAATGATAACCATGAATTACATTTTCAAACCATCTTGGATACACCTCTAGTGTGAAGCACATTCCTTTGGTCCAGCTATCTTGATAGTGAATAGATGCACACTTGAGGCATTTTGTCACACTCTCCCATCTCTGTTCTCTCTGAAATTTTGTACTATGTTTTAGCAGCTTTTACTGAGCAACTGCTGTGTGCCAAAATACCATGCCAGACACTAAGAATCCAATATAAATTATTATTTAATTATAATTTAAAAATAATTATTTTTAAAACTAACATTATTATTTCATTTTCTTATTAATTGTATTTGGATATTTTGTTGGCTTCATTTTTGAAGAAGTTTTGGATCAATGAAGGGTTACAACTGTGGCAGGGGAGGATCATTGGTGTGGAGTGTCACTGATAGGGGATACATGGGAGGAGGTTCACCTTGGGCATACTTGTAAGGCACATGAATGTGTTCAAGTGTTCATGGGGCATTGTCATGCTAGGTGGAGATCCACACAGTAAACAAAAGAATATCAAATTCCCGTCCTGGGGAGCTCTGCCACATTCTCTAGTGGGACAGCAAGAATCCCCCAAGTACAGGGGCAGTGACTGGTGGAGGAGGATGGACCATTGATGGGCCCTTGATATTGATGACTGTACTTATGAACCTTTTCTTTTGACTGAAACTTAGCCTATTATTATAGGGTGCCTATGAGTTACCTCCTGAGAGCCTCCCTGTTGTTCAAATATGGCCTTTCTCTAAGCTAAAGTCAACATATAAATGCATTGCCTTCCCCCGTGGTGTGGAACATGACTTCCAGGTACAAGCCTCCCTGGCACCGAGGGATTACTGCCAAACACCAACTAGCAATGCAACTGAGAAAAGACCTTGACCAAAAGAGGGAAAGGGTAAAGACAAATGAATTTATATGGCTAAGAGACTTCACAGTGAGTAGGGAGGTCATGCCAGAGGTTACGCTTATGCACGTCGCAGCAGGATCTAATTGACTGCCAAAATAAATATTGCCTCAAATAGGGGGCTCCTGAGGGTTCTGCAGACATCCAGACACTATAGGCAGGGCAGGCAGCTCAGGAGTTTGACACCCTGGCAGTGAGCCCTACTTTGGAATTTATGCTCTCCAGTGTGACAGAGTTAGACTCAGTTGTGGTTTCCCTGCACGTGGCTCTTCTGCCCCTTCTATCTGAACCTATAGTTAATACTAGAGTTGATAGGTATATGTCCAGGGGATTTAAGTCTTTGGGCTGTCCATGTGCCAGGTGGGCCCTGAATCTCAACAGAGTTGCAACACCTACTCTCTAGTTCATTGAACTCACCCAGGACAATTAACAAGGAGGTGATAATGGACAACAACCATCCCAAGGAACAGAGACAGTCTGCAACTGCAAGCAAGATAGTCTCATCCATCTGCCCCAAGGGATCTAAGCCCCCTCTCAATTAGTGGCAGAGTGGGCATCACCATCCCAGAATCCTTAGGATTTGGGAATGAATGATGGACTAGAGTAGACTTATTGTTATTCTACTATAGACTGTTATTCAAGCAATGGGAGAACTTTTATCATTGATGTGGAGGCAGTTACCACTGGAGGTTCTGAGGGGAGGGAGAGGGAAAAATAGATGTAATATGTGGGCATTTTCAGGACTTTGGAATTGTCGTGAATGACATTGCAATGACAGATACAGGCCATTATATATCTTGTCATAACTTAACAAAATTGTGCGGGAGATAGTGTAAACTACAATGTAAACTACAATCCACATTTAGTGGCAATGCTCCAAAATGTGTTCATCAGTTGTAACAAATGTATCGTATTAATGAAGGATGCTGTTAATGTGGGAAAATGTGCGAGGGCTAGGGAGTGGGGCATATGGGAATCCCCTATATTTTTTATGTAATATTGATGGAATCTAAGTATCTTAAAAAATTTTTTTTAAGTATTAAAAAAATAAAAATAATTTTAAAAAGACACAATCCCTGCACTTTGAGATTTGACTCTGTGGTAGAGAAGATAGAAATGCAAAAAAAAATCTGATATATGCAATTACAGAAGATATTTGAAAGATCTAAGGAAGGGCTGATTAACTCTAGATAAAGAGGGTGTTAAATATGAGAGGTTTAGTTTGGTTTTGTTTGGTTTGGTTTGGTTTTGCTGCAGACATAAATTATATGTACCAAAAAGCCTATTTGAGATATATTTTTAAGTCAATATTCATTTTATTAAACTCACAAACTCAAACTCTAGTTCTTCCTTAAGCTTTTAGGTTCAGTTTATAAATCTTATTCTATTTTGAGCAACTATTAACTGTCACTTCTAGGGGCCTTGTATTAGTCCCAAGTCTGGCCCCATTTAACAGTTTTATATCTTTAAACTTTTATACATTTGTCAATTTAATATATTCTTTTCCTTCTTAAGTGTTTTGACCTAGTAAATAAAACATTCCTCAATACTAAGTAACTCTTATAAATCTAATAAAATGAACTTATAAATACAGTGAAATTTAGGGCCACATAAATGTCCCATCTCAGGAAGATTTCAACTTAAAAGCACAAGGCTAAATCAATTACTCAGTCACACTTTTTAGAGTTATAAAGTGGATGTTCTAATAGGCCAAATTATTTTACACATTACAAATAAATTTTTTAAATAATGCATATTCCTTAACACAAAGATTATAAATATTCTGGATTTTTTTCCTTAAATATTTAGGGTCTTCAGGAAGTTAAAATGTTTACCCACAAAGAGAGTTACCATCTCTGTTAACAGGAGTGCTCTAGGCGCAAACCCCAGCCCCATTTAGGCTTCTTAACTTCAAGAGGTAGGACATGCCCTGGACTGAAGTTATATATATCACCCCACTCTTGAGTCTTTGGCAGAACTCTGCAGGCCACAGCTGCATTTTGCGTGGTCTTGGCTTTTAAGATATATCAGTGTTTCCCCTTTACACATAGAAATCTCTAAACCTTTCTGGAATGCTGCATGCTTTTATATACTTCATAGGCTCACATAAAAGTGACAGATATTAAAATTGTATTGATTTGAAACCTGGGAGTTTCACAAGATGTTCACTGACTGGGAGTTGTAATTTATAAGGTTCTTTAACAGAGTTGGTCCCCCAACTCTGTAAACTGATAATTATATTATAGGGTGATATATTCAATTATAGAAGAAACTCATATAAGATAAAAATTCATCCAAAGATGAACTAACTCTTGATGGGGAGAGATGTCATGTATGTGTTTTCAGAATACTTGACAGCTGAAAACTTTAGAATGTTGAATAGGCAAATGCTAGACAACTGACAGAGAAAAGGATTCCAGTAAGTACTGCAGTAGGTACAAAAACACAAATAGTTTGGCCTAGAACAGTGCCTGACATGCTATAGAGCTCAATAATCAATTCTTCAGAAAATGGATGAATACATCAATAGTGAGTAAATATAGCATAAATTGCTCATACAAGCACTTTACCTTGGTAGTGCTAAAGTGTAAAGTACAAGGTAGGGTTATGGTCATGGATTTACACTGACAGTCAAATAAAACCCAATTTAAATATATTACATAATACAGGGCATTTATTTACTCACATCATTGAAAATGCCAAAAGTAATATAGGCTTCAGACATAATTTGATTCAGAGTGTCATGATTTTATCCTAGGGCAGAGGTTTGCTCCATAGAGGCCAGATTTCCTCTCAGTCGGCTTCCCTAGTGGTGTCAAATTGATCTTCACCATCCCAGACCTCTTTTCCATCAACTGCACCGTCCAGAACCGTTGTGTAAGCATTTCCAGCAATAGCCCCAATTCACTCTGATTAAACTAGTCAAGGTCACATTCCCACCCTTGTACTTCTGTGCTACATCATCTGTTCCACTCTACATACTAGGCAAGGGGGCAGCCTGCGTAGAAGCATGTGGACAGAGCGGTATGGTAATGGTGGGGAAGCAGTCACCTATATGCAAGTGTAGCATGGAATTCAAGAGGTAGTGGCCTGACCATAAGGGCCTTAAGTCTAAAGAGTTTCGACTTTATAATCTAAGGGGAAGATAAAGAGTAATTGGAGGGATTTAAATGTTTGGGTTTGCTTTTTAGAAAAAGTTTCTGTGGGCTGTGCATGGGCACGGAATAGACTTAAGCTGTACATATCTGGAGGTAGGTTAGGAGGCATGACAGTGGTCCTGGGGAGAGAAGCTTAGGGCTTTGAGCTTAGGCAGAGGCAGTGACAGGGAACACAGAGAGAAGAGGGCAGATTCAAGGCATGTCTAGGAATTAAATACAAAAAAGCATTTAGGATGATTTTCCAGTTTCTAATTGGCAACACCGTACATCTGGGGACAGAGGTGGTGAGAGCATGAAGCTGGGGAACAGCACAGCACTGTTGGGGAATTATTGCGGACAACGTGGATTTGAGCTGACTTTGAGTTGTCCTAGAGGAAATGTCAAGTAGGTAGGTGGATTTGGGGCTCTATTATAGTTAGAGGCTGTGGGCAGAGACAGTCACCATCGTGTAGGGACAAATTAAAACCAAGGATGGGAGGACTAGAGTAGAATATACATTTTCAACAAAGGATTCTAAGTTAATGTTAACAAAGGCCATCTATTCTTTATTCTGGTAGTTAACTAGTAAGTAGACTAGCTATGATTCCCATTCTCTAGTGTGACTAACTCAATCTCAATTAATCCTTGTCATTTTGATACCCCAAATTAAAGACCCACTTTCAGCATTGTTTTATAGATTTGTCTGAAGCCAGTGCACTCCAAATTAGCAACTGCAATCAAGAGTCCAGTGCCCAGCGTGGTAACAGGAGGCAAGAGGCAGCCTTTCCCCAGCAGTCTCTTCACAAAGCTTTTGCCATCTTTAAAGAAGTGAAATTTCCTAATGAGCTGGCCTGAAGGCTAAGTTTAAAGTCCTTCTGAGGAGAATCCATGTACCATGGAGATTCACTTTTTTTAAAATACCAGATTTGTTTCCTACTGCTACTGTTACAAAGTACCACGAATGTAGTGGTTTAAAACAACACCCATTTCTTACCTGCCAGCTCTGGAGCTCAGGTGTCCTAAAGACAGCACGTCCACAGGCTGAGTTCCCTCTGTAGGCACTACAGCAGAATGGGTTTTCTTAATTTTCAGCTTCTAGAGGCCACCAGCATTCCTGGCCTCTGAGGCCCTTTCTTGAATTACTCTGACCTTCCTTCCATGGGCGTAGCTCCTCTCTGCCTCTCCTCCCTCCTCTTTCCCTTGCAAAGGCTCTGGTGATTACACTGGGCCCACCTGGATAATTCAGGCTACTCCCCCACCGTGTCAGGATCCTAAATTCAATCACATCTTTAGGCCCCTTGAGCCATATACGGTATCATTCACAGGTTTAGGAGATTAGGATGTGGCCATCTTGAGGGGCAGTCATCCTGTTGATGCTGATACCATGTGACTAAGCTTAGCTCAATTTCTCAGAAATTAGTTGCATAGAGGCAGCAGCAGAATGCCATTTATTCCATCAATCATTAATCATTAGGATCTTTAGTATCCCAGCGTCTAAATGCTGCCTGACAATTCCTTGGGGTTCTCTTTGTCATCTCTCTCTTCTACTCCCTCTCCCCCCGCAACTCGGCTCTCCTCAATTTTCCCACTCCACCATCTCTACCTTTGTTTTCAACAGAAAAATTGGCCTCCTTCTTCATGAAGAAATTATAAGCCACCAGAAAGGAATATTCTCAACCTATTGGCAGTCTTTTCTTTTTTCCCATTTATTTATGCATCAAATATATACTGAGTTTTCAACTATGGGCTACATCACTGTCGTAGATTTTGCAGATAAAACGGTTCCTTCCTACTAGAGTTGACATTCTAGTGGGAAGGAGACCAGAAGAAAGATTAGGAAAGAAAGAGAGAAGGAAGGAAGCAAGGGAGGGAGTAAAAATATCTGATAGTGAAAACTACCAGGCTGAGAATATATGATAAAAGACTATGTAGCTATTTAAGAGGGGGGTGGTCAGGAAAGCTTCTCTGAAGAGATGACATTTAAGATGAGATGTGAATAACAAAAACAAAAACAAAACAAAAAAAAGCCTGCTATGAGGAGGTAGGTAGTAGAAATGGAAGGAAACGTGCAGGGAACCAAGATTTTGTCATCAAACGTATACATCCTACACTTATATGGTGACCCATCCTTTTCTTTTCTCTTACAACCACCAAGGAAGAAGTCTTCTTCTGGTTCAAGGAAAGCCATTCAGCTTTGTTTTAGCTTAGCAGTCTTCAAACAAGGCAGGCATACCCCTGGGCATACTTGAATTCTTTCCAAGGGACTCCTGAGCAAGATGAAGCTTTGGGATCATTTTCCTGAACCTTAACTTCCATTCTCATTCTTTTCTAAAATCCCTCTGTCTGAGAACAGGTCTCAAGGTCAAGATATGCTCCTTTTCTTTCCCACCTCCCCTTTCACAATTGTTCTTTTCTTTCTTTACAAAGCAAAGCATAGTCTACACCCAATCTAAATCTTAATTTGTTGCTTTGCACTGGGGTGTGAAAACCTCTGGTATGCCAAACAAGGGGGAATTCTAAAGATTGTTGGTTGTGGGTGTTGTTGAGAAAATGAGTGTGGAAATAAACAAAGACCACCCAAGTGAGAACAGAGCCCATGTATTCAGAGCTTACTATAGCACGGGAGTCAGCTACCATCCCTTGCATTTGGCAGAGACTCAAAGGCGGCAAGGGACTGGGAAAGCTTCATAGTGGAAAAGAAAAAGGGAAGACTTCAAGCATGCTCTGATTTGAGGTTGCTGACATGGGGAGGCTGGAGACAGGCTGACTAGAAGCAGGGCATCCTATGAGATTGGTTTGGCTTTTTCTGGCTGGCCCTGAGTTGGAAGTGGGGGTGGCGGGTAAGGAGGCTGGCAGTCATTGACAAGTGCTGCCCATTCTGGGCTGACTGCCAGAGATGCTGTGGGTCAGAGTTCGGATGTCATATATGGTCTGACTACTGTTCATTTATATATTCACTCTCTCATACGAATCCTGAAGAATCCTGCTAACTCCCAAAACTGATTAGCAAATCCCTCTGTAAGTCAGGTTACTTCTACTTCTTAGCTTTCAAAGGAATTGTAGAGGCAGATCTAGACCATGAAATATTTGTGGTGAGAGGTCACTCTGGTATTCTGGCATATATCCTCCAAGGAGTTAGGAGAATTAAGTGGAATGGTAATAAAACTCCTTTCATTCCCAATACTTATTATATGAACAGGGTGTTTGATTTTTGCTTTTTAAAATAATTTCTAAAAATAAAAAAGTATGAATAGAATTGATGCCACTTTTGTCTAATTTTATTAATAAGTAATACTCATTCACCGATACATGAAAAATTTGTTTTTGTTTTTTTTAAGATTTATTTTCTTTTCATTTATTTATTTCTCCCCACGCCTTGTTCTTTGCACTTGCTGTGTCTGTTCGTCTTTCTTGTTTCTTTAGGAGGCACCGGGAACCAAACCCTGGATTTCTGATGTGGGAGGGAGGTACCTAATCTCTTGAGCCACCTCCTCTCCCTGCTTTGTTGTGTTTCTCTCTCATCAGGTTTTTCTTCTTGTGCCTCTTGTTGCATCATCTTGTTGTGTCAGGTCGCCTGTCGCATCAGCTGGCTGTCTTGCTTGTCTTCTTTAGGAGGCACCGGGAACCTCTCTGCTTTGTTGTGTTTCTCATTATTTCTTCTTGCGTCTCTTTTTGCATCAGCTTGCCATGCCTGGCTGTCACGCCAGCTCACTGTCTTCTTTAGGAGGCACTGGGAACCCAACCAGGGTCTTCCCATGTAGTAGGCAGGAGCCCAATCACTTGAGCCACATCCGCTTCTCGGAAAAAATTATTTTAAAGCCGTATTCATCTCATTAGGAGATAGATTTCAAGAATATTTTATTTTTCTGTTTAATACCATTATCAAAATTATAAAAATAGTTATGTTATTTTAATCAATTTTATACTAAAATTATGATTAAATCGAGAATATTTGACTGCATTCATACTTTTGTTGCAGATAAGTATGATAGGTTGATTAATAAAGTATATTATATGATAAACTGTTGGGGAAATGAAAAGGACAAATGTTCAAGGAATGACAGTATGTTACAAAATCTGTAACTGATAAATAAAAGACGTTCTTGCCTTTCGAACAACCGACAAGATGGCGGAAATGGAGGAAAAGAAGAAGGAGATGTACGTTCACCTCCTGCAGCATGGTCCTGACGGTGGTGGGCTCGTCCCACCAGCAGGTGCAGCTGTAGAGCACCCGGGAGAGGCAGCGGCGCCACACCTGCTCCACACCTGCTCCACACAGCCATCCCGCCTGCGACGGGGCAGCACGGCGGGCATCTGCAACGCAAAGCCTTCCACCAGGTGGGAATCACCTCCACGCCCTGGAAGCCTGCAGCCTGGCCTGGGGAACCCCTGCTGCTTCATCCCTGGCAAGTAGCCCAGCATACCCAATAAAGGCCAGACTACCTCACTTTTTTTTTCTTTAAAAAATATGTGATGATGGGCATCGAATTGCTGGAGTATTTTGATTTCACTGAATATACTTAAGAGTCAATATTTTTTTAATATCCTGGAAATTACAACTTCTGCAAATCTTTATACTTCTGACGAAAGCTCTTAGATGTCAAATTAAAAATGGATGAAAGGAATATATATATTTCAACAACTGTTTGGGATCCTGAGCAAAATATTTTGAAGAACTATGTGCTAGAAAGGCGACTCTCAAACTTTGAGCAGGCACCATAACCAGCTGGAGGGCTCGTTATAACGCAGCTCACTGGGCCCTACCCCCAGAGTATTCAGAGAATTTACATCTTTTACCTGATCTACTGCTCTAGAGTTGTGAGCCCACATTCAACTGACTAAACAGGAGACACGAGTGTCCTCTGGACACCCCTCTTCTCGCCCACCTTCCACACATAGAATCATCCACCCAGTCTTTCCGACTGGTTCTACATGCTAAATAACAGTGGGGTGCAGCCACTCTGCCCTTGCCCAAGTTCCAGCCCTCGGGCCGCTCACCTGCATCACCATCTCCCCGCTGAGTGCTCCCCCCATTCATGTCTGTGAAGCACAGTCAGAGAGATCTGTCCAAAGCCCAGCACTGAGTCACACACCTCTCTGTTATCCTCAAAATGCAACTTCTTGGGTCTCTTGGACTCTGCTCATCTTTAAATCCAGCCTTAGTCAGTGCTGCTGTAACAAAGACCACAGACTGATTGGCTTAAACAACAGGGATTTATTGTCTCACAATTCTGGGGGCTAAATGTCCAAAATCAAGGTGTTGGCAGGATCACGCCTTGACATCCATAGTGTTGTGGCGCTGGCTTGCCGGCCATCCATAACACAATCTCCCACTGCCCCGTGACTGTCTCTTTCCTTCTGTGCTCTACTCCTGAATGTGAACAGATCTCCTCAGCTTATAAGGACTCCAGTCATGCTAGATTCAGGCCCACCCTGAATCAGTTTGGCCACATCTTAAAAGGATCTTCAAAGATCCTATCTGAAAATGAGTTCACATCCCAGGACTGGGAGTTGGGGGTTGAACATATCTTTGTGGGGGGCATGATTCAATACACAACAGACCCTCGTTTCTAGACTGTACAGTACATCATTCCCACACCTCCTACTCCCCTCCCCACTCTAGGCTCCAAATACATGGAACTACTTCTTGTTCCTTAAATGTACTATGCCTTCTCACTTCTGGGCATGAATGCTAATCTGTCTGAAAAACTCTCTCTCCCCTCCCTGTATACCTCCAGATTTCAGGTTAGATATCACTTCATCCAAGAACTCACCCTGGACTCCTTATGGCCAGCTCAGGCTTCCCCAAATGTGCTCTCATTGCCCCAAATCTTGGCTTTAATTACAGCACTAATCCCATGGTATGGCACTTGTCTGTCTCTCCCACTAGATTTAGGTTCTCTGAGGACAGGAACATGTCTTGTTCACCATTGGAACTTTAGGAACCTGGGCAGTGCCAAGAAAATAGTAGGTAAGCAACAATTATGCACTGAATGAATTCATGCACCTCCCATTCACATTGTACTTATGCTGGAGTGACAAGAAAAGAGAATATACTCTCTGGTCCCTGCCTTTAGCATTTCCTCAGAAGAATGTGGCAAGAAGACACACACACATGGAAAGACTATAGGGTTAAGTGTGAAAATAAGTGGCACAGAGTGTAAGTGCAATAGGAGCTTAGAGAGAGGAGAGATAGTAGATGGAATGATTAGAGAGGACCAAATGAAGACCTTGAACCTCCATATCCCCTCTTCAGTATTTTTTACATTTCAGGGCAAATGCACTTTTTAAGCCATGGACAAGGCAGTGAATTATTTATTTAGCATTAATCTTTTCCCAGATTGGGAGCTACCATTCTGGATAGAGGTTTGGCAGTTTGCAACGAATATTATTGGTTATTATTATTCTTGCATTTAATTCATATCTAGTCCCAATAAATGTAGACAGGTACAGAATTTCAGTTTGTTTAAAACCACGTGAGTACCTATTTTAGCGAGTAGATGACAGATTTTTCTGCCAAAAGCTAGCTTGGTAATTGCTCTAGTTGAAAATATTTAATAATAGTGTTTGCTTTCAAAAAGATTTAGAGACATACAATTTCATTCAATTCAATTCTTACATGCAGTATAGAGTGAAACTACCTAATGATTCTAAGAATCAGGTATTCTTATGCCTATAATAAAGACATAAAAAGCCTTGTAGACTGTGGGCCTGGCACTTTTATTAATAGTTCACAATTCCTGATAGTAGTTGTTAGTAAAATATTAGAGCAGAGATGCAAGCTTGCACGTGTGTGAGAAGCAATTTTGGTTCTGCTACCGCTGGTCCACGTGGCCACCAGGCAAGAGCATCACTCCTGCCCGAGTTCTTTGCTTTATTTACTTAAAACCAAATGTTACATGTACTTATATAACATATTCTGCTGTGATTTCCCTGATGACTCCTGTGAAGAAGGTACCCAGAAAAAGTTAAGACTCCAAATACAATCTTTCAGAGTAGGAAGGTGAATCGATACCAGTGGGCCAGAATGACTGAGGGTGTGACTTGCACACACAAAGCAGAGACGCTCTAGAGGCTCGCAAGCCCTTTGCGGGAAGTGACTTGAAGGGGCACAGTAAGGAGGTTTATGAATGCTTGTGGGAGGCGGCTCAGAGCACAAGGTCAATGGGAAACAAGGCCTGGAGTTTGGAAGTGGGCGATGAAGACAAAGCACGCGGTCAGGAGACAGGCTTGGGTAGAGCAGGGAGCGAGCCTAGTGTGGGAGGGCGAGGGTCAGAAATGTAGGCAGATGCCAGTCAAATCTGTAAGAGCCAGAGGATGCTGAGAAAAGGAAACAAATAAGAATGTAGCAAAGGCAAGGGGGAAATTATCAGAGAGGTGATCTGTGGTTGAAGAGAAGCAGGGAGAGGTGGACAGGGGGATGAGGTGGTGAATACGTCACAGTAGTACCAACGAAAACGCACAAAAACAGAGAGTGCACATTGCTTTTGTAAGATGAATTTTTTAGATTCTTTAGAGAAAATAGCTATAGGAGTTCAAGAAGAGCTCTAAGCTAATTTATAAAACAGAAGAAAAATCACAAAGTTTGCAAATAAGAAAGTCAAGAATTTATTTTTAATGTCATTTATAGATTGGATAAGATTGAAAGATTGAAAGAGTTTCTAAAGACCAAAAGGAAAGCATATCAAAAGAGAAAAAGATGGTTTTTTTTTTGTTTGTTTTGTTTTACTGATGAATAGGGAAAATAAAGTACCATATACCATCTAGTCGTTTTGAAGTATGTAAAATTTGTTAACCGGACTGAAACTGTTAAAATTATATTTATTTTGTACTTGTCTAGGTTCATGAAATACAGCATGGAAATAAATGTATTTGCCATCAAAATGAAAAAGAGCCCATTATAGTTAACTGCGGGTGTCCCCCTAATAAGGAAGAGCAGAAATGATTATTCCGCAGGGCCGCAACTCGATGAGCATGCGCAGCTATTTCGTATTCAAAACCGCAAATGCAGCCCACCTGAGCGGATAAGAAAAGAAGTACATTTTAGCTCCTTCCCCCAAATTCTTTGCTTGAGAAATGAGGCTTAATATATTGAATATGTTCTCATTGTTTCACTTTGCATGAGGTTTCAGAGCCTAAGGGATTTTTAAAAAATTGATTGGCAACAAACGGAAGTCCTCTTACCTGGGAAATGTATATTCCATCCTACCTATTTTTGTACGATGCTATAAAGCTTGCATTCAGCTCATCGTGTCTAACAGGCACGCTTTCAGGCGTTATCAGGCATTTCAGTGTGCTGATAATTTTGTAAAATTAATGGGACTGTTCAAAAGAGACAAACTTTAAAATCACTGAGACAGGTTACTGTGAATTATTGAAGCAATTATTTGGGAGGGAGCTAAGTGTTTTACGATTATTTCCTTTATGTCTTCTCATGGTAACTAGCACTTGCTATCTTTATGTAACAGATGGAGGTGCTCAGGCAAACTCGTGTTTAATGACTGTATTCAAGGTCACTAAATAAATCAGTTTCCATCCTGGGGGTGGACTTCTAACCTCAGAGTCCTTACGTGAAACCCGTCTCCTGAGCTGCGCTGCCATCAACTGACCCTTTAAATATTTGGGATTTTCAAATATGGTTTAACAAGTCAATGTGATGAAACCATGAAAACTGGATCACACACACAATTTTTCTATGTTGCAGTATTGTTTAGTGCTGAATAAAAATCTGGAACCCTTCAGATCCAGAGAAATACAGGTTGTTGAAATGACTTGTCGACCAGATTGTTGAAAATGCTGATTTTAAATTAGTTGCCAATATTTAATAATTAGGAATTTCATGTAGCTGGATTTCTGACTTTTTACATTTTTAAAGATCTGTGAAAATTGGCCTATATTCTCGAATGGTAAAAATCCCAGGAACTGGGTGATACCGCCCCCTTTACGTGGGCGTATCTCATCACCATCTCCCTCAGGAGCTTCCTCACCCTTTACAGTAAGTCCCTGGCCCCGGTGAGCACATGAGTTAGAGAACCTTCACGCGCAGGGATCTAACCAGGTCACTAGGGTAGGAACCCTCCTCAGTCCCACTCATTCTCCTGGGCATGCCATTCAAAGCCTTTTTTAATGGAGCCTCAGCTTCTCTTTCCCTCGTATTTTTATCCACTCCCCACCACAATTATCCTGTTTCAATTCCAAAATATGAAGGCTTCCTTGAATGTAACATGCTAGTCTCTGTCTGAAATATTCATTGTGCCCTAAAAACAATGACCAGATACTGGTATTCATGATTTTATGTGTACTACTGATTTACCTCTGCCTAAAGGGCTTCTTCTATCCCTACACCTCAGGGCAGCTTCCTCCTTAACTTCATTTCAGCTCCAATTGTGCTTCCTAAGCAAAGCCTTCCCAAATCATCCCCACTCCCAGACTCTCCAAATGCAGTTCATCGCTTCCTTTTCTACGAATGTCTATTATAGCATATAGTAAATCGCCTTATGGTAATTTGGCTATTTACCTACCCCCCCCATCTCCTACCCCCCAAGGCATGCTGTGTTATTTGCAACTTTGACCTCTGATCTAGCATTCTCCTCTGCCTTCTGCTCCCAATTATCTCTGATAGGATACATGCCACCGTCATCTTCCCTCAACCCATGCCTCCAAGATCAACCAAGCACCAACTGCTAGGTTAGCACTTGGCCAAGCAAGCGTTATCTTCTGAGAAAGGGGATTGGGGGGCATTTTCTCTAAATTGTTTGTTCCAGGAACCCTACCATATATTCTTGGTAATGCGGATACATTTTTCATGATTCTCAATCTTTCACCCTGGGAAGTACGGCACAGAAAGAAGAAAGGCAGATTCCTAAACATCTGGTGTCTAATTTATTAACTAATTCGGTGGAGCTGCTTGACTGATGTTCACAGATATTTTAAGATCCCAGCATTGTTCCTATTCTCCACAACGTAATGTTCACATGAAAACCAGCAAACTACCTTGAAACTATATATATATTTAAAATAAATACACAATGTCTATCACTTGTATGGAGCTGGAAAGCATGGTATTTCTGTTGTCTCATTTGTCTGCAGAAGCAAAGTTGTGGTCAAGACCACTGACAGCATGTTCAGGGCTTAGGCTGAGGTACCTTGCATTTAGCTAGGATCGTCCAAAGAGACTTTTAGAGAGCAAACTCTTGCTTGAAGATGGAGGAACTTGCTTGAAGAAAGTGTACACACATCCTGATTTTTTATTTTCCCTAAAGAAGAGGTAGGGATTAAGGAAGGGATATAGCACAGTTACTTGACATAAGACCCTGTTACTTTCCAGAAGGGTAGGTGCCACTAGGCAGCACAACACTACCATCCCAATTTAAGAAGGGGATATAGGTTTCTAGTTCAAGACTCAAAACTTCTTATGGGCAATCTCACAATGTGATGGTTATGGGGAGACTTGGGGTCTTGCTTGTAGACTTTACTGAGCCCAAAACCCTAATCAAAAATGATAGATTCTGGTTACCAGCTGTAGCAGTTTGGCAGTTTGATATAATTATGAATTCCTAAAATAGATATTGGATTATGCTTGTAAACTGGTCTGTTCATCTGGTCATGATTAAGTTACGATTAGGGCTTTGATTGGGCCATGTCAGTAGGGTGTTGAGCCCCGCCCCTTGGTGGGTGGGGTCTCAAAGATAAAAGACATGACAAAGGACAGAGTTGGAGTGTTTTGAGTTGGAGTTCTGAAGCTGAGTTTTAATGCTGGAGCCAGGGGAAGCATGGAAGCATGCATAAGGAGGAGCTTGGTCACGAGGAAGGAATGTCCTGGGAAGAGACAGGCCATTTGCCTGATAGTCTATAGCTGGCCTTGTAGAGGAAACAGAGGAGTTGAGCCCTCAGAGAAATGGAGCCCCAGGAAGAGAGGAAACCAAGAAGCCTGAACCCTGGAAAACATTAGCAGCTGTCTTGCTCCAACACGTGGCAACAGATTTTGGTGAAGGAAGAAACTTATGCTTTATGGCCTGGTAACTGTAAGCTTCTACCCCAAATAAATACCCTTTACAAAAACCAACCAATTTCTGGTGTTTTACATCAGCACCCCTGTGGCTGACTAATACACCAGCCAAGGCCTGCCTTTAAAACTTTATGGAAGTGGATTATGGGAAAGTAATGTGTTGTGTAGACCAGGACCTGCTCAGTGGACCCAGCTGTAACTCTTCCCAAAGCACTACTGAAAGAGGTGGAAACCTGGTATTTTAGACACTATTGCAAAGAAAATCAACTTCCCTCCCTGAGCTCACCCTCTTCCCCCCAACTTGAAGGAGCTGATATGCTCCATTACATACTGCCCATCTTTGACATTATACCTTAGTGTTTCCATGATTTCATCTTTTCTGAGAAAGCAATCATTGCCAAGTAACATCAAAACATTGCCCCTGGTTCTGAGGATCTCTTTGGAGTACTGACCAAGTATGGCACCACTGGGAAGATTTTTCAGACCCAGAAATCAAAGAAATTACCATCATACTGAAAGTACAACTGCATTATTGACCTGGTAAGCAAGATTTGTAATCAATGTTTTCTGAAAGTAGAATATTTGTTCCAGTATAATATTTTAAGATATTATAAAAAAGTATCAAAATGTCCAATTAAAAATAGCTTAAACTCACATACCAAAGAGCCTAGAGGAGCCATCGTAGGGTTGGTGAATCAGATGCACAACATGGCTATCAATGATTCGAGGCAGTCTCTATTCCCATTCTGCCATCCTTTGACTTGTTCCCTCATGGTCTCATATCCGGGCATCACAAAGAGATACAACAATGTCTTCCCCAAACAAGTGTTGTTGTTGTTTCGTGAATCTTTTTATTAGGGAGGAAATCTATTCCAGGAAGTCCCCCAGCAATCTTCCCACCACTTCTCGCTGGCCATGACTGGATCTCTTGCTAGCCCTACCTTCAAGAATGGGAATACAATACCTGGCATTTTCAGAAGGATACTTAGAATGGAGGAGGGGAAATGGGTGTTGGTGTGGGTGGAGGGGGAGATGTCTACTTTAAAGGGAACCAACATTACATCCTCCAAAAACACAAAGACTTGATTCAGTGGCAAAAACTCATTGGTTTTTCACTGTTTCCCCATGGAACCTCTATGCTCTTCATTCAGGATATCAGAGAGTCTTGGCTAACATCCTGGACACTAATTGCTTATTTCTTACTCACACTTATACTCCAATCTTGTCTTTGTCTACTTGTATTTGATGTTTGAACCAATTTCTCTGGTGTTTGACTCTCAACTCTTTCTCGCAGACTTTCAGCATAGATTTACACTAACGGCTGCTCCTATTCTGGAGTATCTTGAGGGGTGATTTAGACTGCAGGGGACCGAACCAAGCAGAGGAGTTTGGCACACCCTCCCACTCCCCACAGTGTCAGCAGGGAGCATGTAGTTTGGCCAATGAGACACCAGTTTTCACTGTTGGGAAACACTATACAGAACCAGCTAGGAACTACTCTCCCTCCTACTGCCACCTGGGATGGGAGATAAGAAGATAACATTTAGGAACAGAATTCCAAATGAGACAAGAAACTTACAATAATAAAAAAGCAGACCACTACACTTTCTTTACCACTTCCCTCAGAACAAAATAGCCTCACACATTATAAGTTCATTTATACAAAATGTCCAGAATAGGCAAATCTGTAGAGACAGAAAATAGATTAGTGGTTGCCTGGGGCTCAGAGGCCTGTGGGTTAGGAGGAAATGGGGAGTGACTGCTAATAGGTACAGGTTTCTTTTGGGGGTGACGAAAATGTTCTAAAATTTATTATGGTGATGGTTGCACAAATCTGTGACTATATTTTAAAAAATCATTGATTTGTACACTTTAATTGGGTGAATTGTATAGTATTTGACTTATATCTCAAAAAATATTATTTAAAAAAGAAAGAATTGACCTGAGATTAAAAAAAAAAAAAAAGCTATGCAAAGGTGGTGGATTGCAAAGGTAATTTTGCAGCTTCACGGCTAATGTTGCCAGCCTGCCAACCCCTAACCAGTTAAAAAAGAAGGAATGAGGATTTGCAGCTTGGTGCTGTGGAGGCACTTTTGCTCCGCAGTGTTCACGTCAAGATCTCTATATCCCATCGGTGAGTGGGAAAGGCAGGAAAATAAAGCATTCTGTATTATTCAGGGTTCTCTCAGGAAACAATCAACAGGAGATATCTGTCAATAATATGAGATTTTATAAGTCTCTCACGTGACCGTGGGGAAGCACAAGTCCAGGTTCTACAGGCAGGCTGCAAACCAGGGGCCCCGATGAAAGTCCAATGAAGGTCCTTGAAGAGTTTCTGGGAGAAGGTGGCTGTCCAAAGACAAGCTGGGAAATTCTCTCTGAATGTTGAAATCACTTCCCTTTTAAGGCATTCAACTGATTGGATAAAAGCGTTACCCTTGGCTGATGGCAATCTCCTTGACTGGTGCCGATGTAATCAGCCATCCACCCAGTAAACTCACTGGTGACCAAAGTCCTTAAATGTTCTTGTATTACAATTAGTCCAGTGCTTGCTGGACCAAACACTTGGACACAATTACCTGGCTGGGTTGACATATTAGCCTGACCATCACACATTCCTTGATCAGACACTGTCTTGAGCGGAATTGTAAACACCATTGCTTCACAGATCTTTGGTTGTTACTGGTGCGATTTCCAGGATAAAACAGAATCTTTGACAATTAGTCCTCAACTCCTGGACTCAATCAATGCTCTTACATCATTACCACTGAAATATAATCCAGTAAGTGCTTAGTTTGTGGCACATTAACAGGCTCTGTACACTGGGAGTTTTCTGCCAATGACAGATGAGCAAAAATATTGCTTTAATCAATGTCTGGGAAACATGTTTCCTTGTGTGGAAATGAATGTTTCAGTTTAGAGCTTGTATGTGTACCTCATGGTAACCTAACTCTGGAGGAAAGTTTCTATCTTTTTTCTAATAGACACTTTTATCTTCAACATATTAAAGGAGTAAGTTGCTGCTAGGGATACCTCCCAAGAGTTCAATGGCTTTCCAGCATCTTCGCAACAATTTACTTAGGGGAGTGTCATTGAATAGCAGCACTTGCACCTCCAAGCTTCAGAGTTTAAATTGTTCTTCTGATAGTTGTAATCCCCTTAAGAGTACCTTGTAAAATTGCTGAATGTTCACTGCATAGAGCTAGCTCTTTAATTTTTTTTTATTTTACTTTTGCCAAACATAATATGATAAATATGAAATTGAGAAAAGCAATCAGTTAAGCCAGGCTTATACATATTACAAAAGGACCAACTATAGCAAATTGTCTCAGTACATTTAAATATGCCTCTACCAAGAATTTCAACTTACACACAACTTTTCCCTTTAATCAATAAATGCTACTGAATGTCTACTGTGAGCCAGGTGCTGCCTGGGGCCCATCAATGTGAAGTGAGGTACACTTAAACAGAGTGTATTTGTTTTATTTTATTTTTAACAAGCACTCCTCCTGGCCCCTTCCCCCTTCCCCTGCTTCTGGTAACTTCTAATCTGCTTTCTATTTCTGGGATTTTGCTATTTCTAGTCATCTCTTATAAATTATATCATACAATTTTGTCCTTATGTGTTATTCTTGTTTCACTAAGTATAATGTTTTTATTCATTAATTTTAAGTTATAAAGGTTGACATAAAGTTATGAGATATAAAGCTATGAAGTTATAAAAATTCCAAATTATTTATTTATCCTATGTACATCTGCATATGTATCTTTTGGCTACAAATTTGGGGAGGGTAGACTTTGAAAAGCAGCATTAAGTGTTTTGCTTAATATTATCTTCTGAGAAACTCTCTTAAAACCTCCAAATTATTTTAAAATCTAAAAAAATGTGTGAGATAGGAAAAGATAGGTATTTAAATGAAAAACTAAGATATATGGAAAAAAGGTTGTTTGAGGAAGATAAAGAGAGGTGGGAGCAAATGAAAGTAAGATGTTAAGGAAAAGGTCAGCCAAGATTACTATGAGAGTTGGAAAATCAAAGTTCTTCAATAAACCACAGGTTAATAGAATCATAAAAAAGGACAGCACAGAAACCTGTCATGTTCCGAACAAATTAAGCAATGAGGCCCAGCAAGCATAATGGCTATCCGAAGAAGTCAATATGCCAAGATTTGATTTGTTATTTAGAAATAATGCTGGAAGCTTTCATATCATCTCCCAACCCACCTTAGCATAACTGGTTTGAATGTTGCTATAAGGTTGTTTTAAAAGAAAACTGTCCTGTCCTTTATTTACCACATACTCCACAAATATTTAGGGAGCGTAGAGGCAGGTTCTCGCTGGTTGAAGCCTTTAGGGAAGACCACAGCCCTGATCCACAGCACAACTGCCTCCTCACGAGCCATGCTGAGCTAGGGGCGCCCAGCTAAGCTGCACCCAGATTCCGCCCCATAGAAACTATGAGATAATACATGTTTATTGTTTTAAACCCCTAAACTTTGCATAATTCGATATGCAGGAACAGATGACTAATGTACATATGCATTCCACCAATTGCTAAAAAAATAACTTGCAAATTCAAACTATACTTTAAATTAAACAGTAAAAAGGCTGAAAATGACAAATACTCATGGAACAAGCATCAATTTAAAATTGTTCTATCCACCCTAAACGTGGGATTAATCCCACTATCTGCTTTCTTTGCTAACCATAACCCGGGTTATGCCCGATAAAATAATGTGACCATACAAGTTTTTTTTTCTTTTTTTAAAGATTTATTTATTTATTCCGCCCTCCCCCCGCACTTATGCTTGCTGTCTGCTCTGTATCCATTTGCTGTGTGTTCTTCTGTGTCTGCTTGTCTTCTCTTCCCTTCTCTACTTCCCAACCATACAAGTTTTAATGTACTGCTTCCAAACTCATCCAGGTCTCCGTGCCTTACACTTAAATCCTTTTAATAAGCAACTGTTGGCTGCCTTCTTCTTCCCCTCTACAGGTATTCCAACTCTTTCCTTTCTCTTCAAGGTCCTTTCACCCCCATCTATCTTCCTCATTCATAGCAAATAACTGCCTAACATCTATAGAAAAATAAAAGCCATCAAGTATTGTTTTCCTCTCCTTTCATCTCATGGTCACCTTTTTTTAATTGAATAATTTGTTGAGAATCCTAATGTGGCATCTGTAAACTGCCTCTGAAGAAGTGGTTTTTTTCCATCTATGAGTATCTAATTCCCTCCAGGGTACTAGTCTTCTGCCTACAAAGTTTCTCTTTAAACTTTCAGTCTGCCTTCTTTAGTTGTGCTCCCTTTTCAACCTTGTGTCTGACTGACCTTGGCTGTAGAATCGAACTTCTTGAAAAGGCAGGGGCTCAGCAAGCCAGCTTTCTCTGAAGTCTGCAGGGTTCTGGTGGTGGTGGCTGGCAGCTCCTAGCTCAAATCTCCACCATCTCCCTCCCTGTGTGCTCCCCACTGTTCCCAAATTTCCTCTGCTTGTAAAGACTCCAGTCATACTGGATTAAGTCTCACACTATTTCAGTTTGCCTCACATTGACCTTCAAATAACATCTTCAACGGTTCTGTTGACAAATGTATCTACATCCACAGGACCAGGGCTTAGGAGCTGAACATGATTCCATCCAGCACTAGTCAGCTACAGGCATTTTCACCTTATCAGATGCAGTCATCTCTCAGTGTACACAGCAGTTGTTCAATAAATGTTATTTCTGTTTCCTTTGCCTAAGTCATCAGTAGTTTCCTTATTACCAAATCCACTGGTCTTTCTTCAGTCTTCATCCCACCGGAACTATTAGAATTTTTTGATGCCGACTATCTTTTTCTTCTCAACACTCTTTTTTTTCTTTTCCTTCTCAGGCACTTTTCCCTCGTCCTCATTTACCTCCATCGCTCTTGATGATGCTTCCTCTTTTGTTAGGTTCAAATGCTCTGTTGTATGCAGTTCCCCCACAGCTCTCTCCCTTCGCTCTCTATACATTCTCTGTTAGTGGAGGAAAGTGGGGATTTTTGCTTCTGTTCACTCACCAGGCCAGCTATTAATAGCAAAAACAATGATGACAGTAATAATGATAACATTGACAACTCACATTTTTGGAGAGCACTGCTGAGTTTCACAGGACTTATCTAATTTAATCAGCAGCCCCATAATGCAGATATTGTGATTCTATACATTTTACATATAGTGAAACGGAGGTTTAGTAAGAGTAGGTAATATGATCAGGACAAAATGGCTAGTGGGTGTTGGACCCAGACTATCTAACTCCAGAGCTTGGACTCCAAACCACTGCATTATCCTTCTCCCAACAGTCAGAGAAACAGACTGCACTTCTCAGCTTCAAAGATAAATGGAGACTTGGCACTTAAGGAAAAGGCAAGTCTGGTACACGTCCTGTGGTCTCCCAGCACCTCCCTTACCTGGTTAGAAGTTCCTTGGCCTATGTCAGCCAATGAACAAGAGGTCCCGATTCTTTATAACAGCTATCTTCTGTTATTCTTTAATTTCTATCTACTGCTTCTACTTCCAAACCTCCAGCAATAGCTAAACCCAGATTTCCCCCATGTCTGACACTTTTTTCCAGGTGCAAACAGGTCCTTTATTTCCTGCTCCAGCACATACACAGACTGACAAGCAACATGAGACTGAGAAGCACTGGGGAGCAGGGCAGGTGCCAAAGGGGACTTCTGAGCCCCAGACCCCAGCTGTTTACAAGTAAAGGGGTGGGAAAGGGGAGACTGGAAAGAGGACGCAATGCCACTGAGGGGAGAATGTCAGGGAGGGGACACCTGGGCCTCGGGTGGGAGCCTGGATGCTCACAGGTCACAAGCAGGGGTGGGGGGGGGCACACCCCAGGGCAGAGGGATGCCTCACCCACAAAGAGACACTTCTGGTTACAAACTGTAATTAGGGCCTGAGAAGAAAGATCGAAGAACTGGGGAAGAGAGGCCAGGTCCCTGAAAGTCAACGAGGACACGGGAGCCACCTTGGTTTTCGGGGGTGATGGTAATCCCAGCCAGTAACAAAGTCTTTTAGTCATTGTCCACTTCCTAGCAATTGCTGAAGAGCAGTGGGTCATTTTGCATGGCAAAACTTTCTCTGGCATCACTGTGGAGAGACTGAGGTCCACATGCTAGTGACCAGCAGAAGAGGACCTCTAGCTCTCCTTGCTGGCTGCATTTTAGAGCAGAGATGCTGGATTTGGAGGTAACTCTGCTGTAACGACAGAAAATAAAGTGTTTGGGGAAGTCGACAGTATTGAATGCATAGCTAGGAAAGGTCTGATTATAGCTTTCCCATTTTGTGCTCCTGTTGAACTGTATCCCAATTCTTTAACAAACAGTTTAGGGTTACTTTATCAACAAACACAAGATGGGGTTTACCTATTTACCACTTACTACATTCCAGGAAAGGCGCTGGAAATCAGCAATAAATTATTTTTCCCTGTTATTTCCCTTTCCCACCTGTCTTAGGTCGGGTTCTCCATAAGCAAACCTTGATACAAATATCTGTGTGCCAGCTGATTAATTAATGCAGTATTCCCAGGAGTGCAGGAATAAGACGGTAAGGGAAGAAGCCAACCAATGGTGCAATGTCTGACAAAGTCCCACCCTCAGCCGGACTCAGGGGAAAGCTCTGGAGAATGAATGGATGCTTCAGAGTTTGTCTGTCTGGCCTCTGCTCATGTGGGGTGAGTTGCTTGGTGGCCCTCAAGAACAGGGCTCTGAAGAAAGTCACAGGTGTGAGCCCATAAAGCAAATCACGCAGAAGCTGGAGGAACCCGCCAGAAATCATGACCTATAGGCTTCACTCTTTATTGGGCACTACCCATTTCACTGTAAACAGAATATTTCCAATAGATTTTAAACATTACTAGCTATATATCCTGCAAGTTGTTTAAACCCAACATGCCTAAATCTGAACTCATAATTTCCCCCAGAAAATATACATCATCTTCTTTATCTTGATTAATGGCATCACAATCCAGAAACACACACATGCAAGTGACCTCTAAGTATTGGAATAAATGATTCCCCTTTTCTCTCATACTTGAATCAGACACATTGTTTCTACTTAGAAATCTTGATCCATTCCCTCCTTTTCAACTCTGTTACCATTCTCTTAATTCCAGCTGTTATCACGATTGCCTTGGCTCTCATTACAACTGTATAATTACTGTCATGGTCCAGTTTTTCTCACCTCTGGTCCAACTTTCCTTTTGTCATAGCTAGCCCTATCTCTGGATCCTCCCCTGTGCTGGCTGAACGCTGGCTTATGTTACAAGGCTCTGCTTAATGCCACCTCCCTGGTGAAGTCTTCCAAGATTCTTCCAGGAAAAGTTAGTGTTTCATTGATGATTCCATAGCACTTTCTCCACCACTGTGGACTACTCCAAAGAGGCCATATCTTTTTCACTCTCACATTATCACATCTATCCAGAAAGCAATGGAAAGAGAAAGGGAGAAAAGTCTATTTGAAGGGTACTCAGGGGTAATGAGACTCACCATGTGGGGGAAAAACCTTACATTCTTCTAGCTGACTACAGACAAGAGAGTAACTACATGAAAAGATGGAGGTAGTTTTCATCAGTAAATGGGCTCTGTATCTCTACAAGTTGAGATGAAGTGAGCATTGAATGAAAATGTGGTGATTTATGAAACTTTTGAAGTTATTGTTAACATTCTGTAAATAGATTTTGGGAGAGCAGTGCATTGTTTTAATAGCTAGAGTTCTGTCACTCCTGCCTTCAGTGATGGCATTCTTGAGTTGGATCATTTCTTAAAACTACAGTTACCTGGGGCTCCAGGTTCTAGAAGGAGACATTTCAATCAGAGGATGGCTCACTCTCACACACTCCTCTGCTGTTAGATCAGGGAATGGCTAAGTTTTTCTGTAAGAGGCCAGATAGTAAATTAGGCTTGTGGCCATAGAGTCTCTGTGGAAACTACTGGAGTCTGCCATCGTGGTGCAAAAGCAGCTGCAGGTCACATGCAAAAGAATGAGAGTGGCTGTGTTCCAGCCTCACTTTATTGACCAAAACCGATGGCCAGCCCACAGGCCGTGGCTTGCCAATCCCTTGTTTAGATAGAGAACTAGAAATTCTGTGCTGAGTTTTAAACCTCCTGAAAATTATCTGTGGTCTCTACTGATAGATATGCACAGTAAACCAGAATGCAGCCTCTTTGAGCCCTCACATTTCATGAAAAGTTTCACAACCGCCCACCTTCCTACCTACTCTCAAAAGTCCTTAACATTTTTTCCTTCTTAGGACCTTGTGTGAAAATTTATAAACCATGCCAAGATAGAACTTTCTCTCTCTCTAAAGCAAAAAAGACAGGATATGAAAAACAGTGTATATTACTCAGGGCTCTCTAAGGAAACAGAATCAACAGGAGATATCTATAAATAGCATGATATTTTATAAGAGTATATCACATGACCATGGGGATGCACAAGTCTAGATTCTACAGGGCAGGCTGCAAACCAGGGGCTCCGATGAAGGCCTTTGATGTGTTCCCAGGAGACACTGGCTATCTAAAGACGAGCTGGGAAATTCTCTCTGAATGTTGAAATCACTTCCCCTTTTAAGGCATTCAATTGATTGGATAAAGCGTCACTCATTGCTGATGGCAATCTCCCTGGCTGATGTAGATGTAATCAGCCATCTATGCAGTAAACTCACTGATGACTAAAGTCCATAAATGTCCTGGTATTACAATTAGCCTAGTGCGTACTTGACCAAACAACTGGACACAATTACCTGGCTGAGTTGACACACTAGCCTAACCATAACAGTCCACCCCTTGTCAACTCGGCAAACATACACATCACCTTAAACCATACTTAGTCTCTAAATAAAAGCAAAACATACATGCATACATATATTTCCACCTAACAATATTCAACTGTCCTGCATACAACTGGAAACACATTAATTCCCTACAGAATAGGGTGCAAGTCCTTGGGTAATATTCACTCTTAAACTTGACATCCTTAAATATTATGACATGAAACTAATACAACTTGTCATATGATAAGGGAAAAGGTTAGGTTAGAAAACAAAGTATTTGTTTTGTGTACATATACAATCATACTCATAACAAAACAAGGAAGAAAGATATTTGACCATTACAGTCCTTGTTTCAGTAACTGGTCATGTAGTCAAGGTTCATATTTATTATTACCTTCTTCCACTACCCATTCCATGTTCCCATTACCCTCAGCAAGCACGTCAGCCAGCCATGGTTCTTTGCCTGGTGGGGTGACCCAAACTTTCATTCTTGAAGATTCTGGGCCATTGCAGCCCCTTCCATGATGGAAGTGGTCCAATGTAATCAGCCTGCTACCAGGTAGCAGGTTGATCACCTCAAGGAATAGTGCCATATCAGGGGCTGAGTGTGGGTCTCTGTTGCTGGCAGATTGGGCACTCAGCAGTGGCTATAGCCAAGTCAGCCTTGGTGAGGGGAAGTTTATGTCAGTGAGCCCATACATAACCTCCATCCCTACCTCCATGGCCACTTTGTTCATGAGCCCATTGGGCAATGACATGAGTGGCTGGGGAAAGAGGCTGAGCATTAGTCACAGAGCGGGTCATTTTTTTCCACTTGATTATTAAAATCTTCCTCGGATGAAGTCACCCTCTGGTGAATATTCACATGGGACACAAATATTTTCATGTTTTTTTGCCCACTCAGAAATATCTATCCACATAGCTCTTCCCCAGACCTCCTTGTCACCAATTTTCCAATCACATTCCTTCCAAGTCCCTGACCATCCAGCCAAACCATTGGCAACAGCCCATGAATCAGTATACAAATGCACCTTTGGCTATTTCTTCTTCAAAGCGAAATGAACAACCAGCTGCACTGCTTCAAGTTCTGCTTACTGGGAGGATTTGCCATTACCACTGTCCTTCAGGGATGTCCCAGAAAACCATCCACTTTTGGGTGGTACCTGCATATCATGCAGAACCATCTGTAAACCAGGCCTGGGTTTCCTCTTCCTCAATCAACTGATTGTAAAGGACTCCCAAAGAGGCCAAAGCTATGGGCTGGAAAAGAGAAGGTAACATGGCAGGGGTGGTGACCATGGGCATCTGGGCTACTTCCTCATGTAACTTACTTGTGCCTTCAGGACCTGCTCAAACCCTATCTCGTATATACCACTTCCACTTTATAATGGAGTGCCGCTGTGCATGCCCAACTTTATGGTTTCGTGGGTCAGATAATACCCAGCTCATGATAAGCAACTCAGATCTCATGGTAAATTGATGGCCCATGACTAAGCATTCAGTCTCTAAGGCCCAGTAGGAGGCCAAAAGCTGTTTCTCAAAAGGAAAGTAGTTATCCGCAGAGGATGGCAGGTCTTTGCTCCAAAATCCTAAGGGTCTGAATTGTGATTCTTCTATAGGGGCTGCCAAAGGGTCCACATGGCATCTCTATTTGCCACTGAAACTTCCAGCACCATTGGATCTGCTGGATCATATGACCCAAGTGGTAGTGCAGCTTGCACAGCAGCCTGGACCTGTCGCAGAGCCTCCTCTTGTTCTGATCCCCAATCAAAACTAGCAAATTTTCTGGTCATTTGGCAGATGGGCTGGAGTAGCACACCCAAATGAGGAACGTGGTGTCTCCAAAATCCAAAGAGATCAACTAAGTGTTGTGCTTCTGTTTTGGTCAGAGGAGGGGCCAGATGCAACAGCTTATCCTTCCCTTTAGAAGAGATATCTTGACATGCCCCACACCACTGGACACCTAGAAATTTCACTGAGGTGGAAGGTCCCTGTATTTTTGTTGGATTTATCTCCCATCCTCTCTCATGCAAATGCCTTACCAATAAGTCTGGAGTCTTTGCTACTTCTTGCTCCCTAGGTCCTATAAACATGATATTATCAATATCATGATGTCTTAGGGGAGAGAGAGACGATCAAGGTCTCTGCAGACAATATTATGACATAGGGCTGGAGAGTTGATATACCCTTGAGGCAGGACAGTGAAGGTATACTGCTGGCCTTGTCAACTGAAAGCAAACTGTTTCTGGTGGTACTTATAATGGCAATTGAGAAAAGAGCATTTGCTAGATCAATAGCTGCATACCAGGTACCGAGAGATGTGTTGATTTTCTCAAGCAATGATACCACATCTGGGACAGCAGCTGCAATTGGAGTCACCACCTGGTTAAGTTTACAATAATCTACTGTCATACTCCAAGATCCATTTGTTTTCTGCACAGGCTAAATAGGAGAGTTGAATAGGGATGTGGTGGGAATCACCACCCCTGCATCCTTCAGATCCTTGATTGTGTCACTAATCTCTGCAATCCCTCCAGGAATCCAGTATTACTTTTAATTTACTACTTTGCTAGGTAGGGGCACTTCTAGTGGCTTCCACTTGGCTTTTCCTACCATAATTGCCTTCACTCCACAAGTCAGGGATCCAATGTGTAGATTCTGCCAGTTACTGAGTATGTCTATTCCAATTATGCATTCTGGAACTGGAGAAATGGTACAGGAACTCACTGAACCCACTGTGAGATGGACCTGAGCTAGAAATCCATCAATCACCTGACCTCCATAAGCCCCTACTCTGACTGGTGGACCACAGTGACTTTTTGGGTCTCCTGGAATTAATGTCACTTCTGAGCCAGTGCCTGATAATCCCTGAAATGTCTGATTGTTTCCTTTTCCACAACACACAGTTACTCTGGTAAAAGGCCGTAGGTCTCCTTGGGGAAAACCAGGAGGAAGATTAACAGTATAAATTTTTGGAAGTGTAACAGGATCCTTCCCCAAGGGGACCTGGCCTTCTCCTCATTCAAGGGGCTCTGGGTCTGTAAACTATCTCAAGTCTGGGAATTGATTAAGGGGCCATGATTCTCTGCATCTGTGATTTGAGGTATGGTTTTGTTCACGCAAGCTAGAACTCTTCTGCTTATACGGATCCAGAAGGAATTTAGTAGACTGCTCATCTATTTCACTTCTAGGTACCCCATGATCTATTGGCCAACACCATAACTCCATGCAACTCAGACTATTTTGAGTGCAGCTTTTAATCTGCCTTTCATGTGGTAGCCACCCCCACCTTGTCTTTGGGATTAACTGTTGATACTTATAACAGACGGAGATCCGATCATCTCAGAATGTTTAAGGATTCTACTTCCATTACAGCAGTCCCTACAGTAATATCTAGACTACAGAGAAGAGCAACCACAGAGCTCTTCAGGGATTATGAAGTTAGTCTTACAAACTTATTCCTCACAGTCCTGGCTAACGGTGTGTCCTCTGGACATTCCTGGGGTGGGTAGGCAGGTCTCAAATGGTAAATCTCTCTAAGCCTTTGAATTCCCTCTTCTACTGTATACCAGGGCAAATAGGGTATAGCAACCTCAGACATGATAGGCCTTCTTTTGGTCCATGTTCCAGTCAGCCACCCAAACAAACCATTAGAGCCCTTTCTAACTCCTCAAGCTACAACACTGAATCCAGAATTTCTGCTTAGTGAGCACATATCAATAAATTCAGCCTGATCTAACTTTATATTCCTTCCACCATTTTCCTATACCCTTAGTATCCATTCCTACACATATCCCCCTGATTTCTGTCTATATAAGTTGGAAAACTCATGTAGTTCTTTCAGAGTATAGCGTACTTCCTCATGGGTCATACTTTGTATTTTTTCTTTGGGGGTTTGTTGTGATTTTAGTCTAGTAATAGGTCTGGAAGAGAAGAGGAGTGGTGGGGGTGGGTAAGGAGAAGCATTAGAAAAGCTTTGCAAGCTACTGATCTCAGGGCATTCCTTTGCATTTTCATCTGGCAAAACAGGATTAATCTCTTAAGGCAGGGGTTGGAAGGCAGATTCCTCAGGGCAGGGTAGAAACTGGGCAGAGCATGCTGGAGTTTGGCTGGTACCTGCCTCAGGCTGGGAGGAGGTCCAGACTCTCTGGGGCAGGCCAGAGGCAGGTTTATCTGGCAAAGTCTCAGCAGAATTTAGGGTTCCAATGTCCCCCCTGATATCATCATCATCCCATATGCCTCCATTCCAATCTTCAGGGTTCTACTCCTTTCCAATCAATGCCATCACTTTAACAGCAGACACCCTGCGAGACTGAGATTTTAGTTTATATTGTAACTCTGCTACTTGTACAATGACAGTCTGAGTTTGGTTGTCAGAGATCTCAAGCCTGTGGCTCCATGAAACAAGATTTTCTTTCAGAGCCCACATAGAAACTTTCACATCATTCATGCAGCATTTAAGTTGCAAATTTGAAGTCTTCAGCTCATCCCTTCTTTTGTAACTGTATGCAGAGTATCTAGGAAGAGCCAGGCACTTCCTAGATACTCTGACTAGATACTTTGACTAGATAATTTGACTGCACAAAAGTCTGTTAAGGTGTTGAAAACACTCTCACCCAGATCCTTGCCTCTTATAAGCATGGAAGTATGGGAACCCAGGGATCATATTTTGGGTATCTTGACCAAAAACTAGGCACAATTAACTGGCCGAGTTGACACATTAGCCTAACCATCACACAGTGTCCTAGGTTTTAGGGAATATCAAGGTGGCCAGTGAAATATGATATGGACTTTTTTTTTTTCCTCTTAAAAATACTATTTTATTTATACTCATATGAAAAAATAAAAGGTTGTATTATCATGTTCACATACATAACAAAATTGGAAACAGAGTTCAATATAACAAATTGCATCTAAATTTTATAAAGAAAACACAAATATTAAAACACTGATTGGTTACAGATAGCAGAGTGGGGGAATCCCATTAGCTATCATTTGTATTTTAGGTAAAGAGCAGCACCCTTTGAGAAGAATAAAAAAATTAGTAATATTTGTCTCTACTAAGATATAATACATATATAGGAAAGTTAGTGATTGTACTGACTTTATTACCTTTGCTAAGTAATTTTATCTTCTTCACATTCAATCAAAGAAATAAAACTAAATATGAAGAAATATCTGTCCTCATTATTATTCACAATAAAAAGGGTCGGCTTCACTCTGAACGCCTGGGAGAACTATACACTAGGGATCACTTAATGGCTTAAGTGGACCAACATACTATTTTGATTCTGATCTATTGAAGGGAATCTTAAGCACATTTGGTGACTGAACTAACTCCAGAGGAGCTGATATAGATGGAACCATTTTTGTAGTGTCCCCAGATCTCACTAAATAAGAAAAGACCCTAAACAAGGAAATAAAACAATCTGTCCAGAAATTATATCTATAGGCTCTTTCTTAGTATAAAGTGAAAAAGGGGCCCTTTCTTGAGTACATGGATACAAGTATAATTGTGGTCTAAAGATTGCTGGATCGATATTGTGTCTGGCATCATGAAGATAAGATATTAAGAAAATTCCACAACTTGTCTCAATTCTTCAAACAACGGAACAAGTTCCTTTTCTAGACTGAGAATTAGTCCTGTGTTGGCATTGCCACTGGCTATGAAACTCACCACCAAAGGTAAACGATTAAATTGAATCACCTGGTTAGGTGTTATAGTAACAGATAATACTTTTGTTTTTTGAAAGTCCAAGTTTGGTCCCTTGGTCCGTTGCAAGGGCAAAAGTAGATAAGAAACCAGGTCTTAAAGCATGCTCTGGGCATTATCATTTGCCGCTTTAATAACGGGTACTCCATCTCTATCTGACACAACAATAGCATGAAGCCCTTCAACACTTGGTAATTTTTTATATGGGAATCGTTTTAGATCATCTCCCATGATGAACCCCTTTCTTTTGCAGACTCAATCTCCACACCCTGGACTTCAGTTCCCAGGGCTGCCCGGTTTTTCCCAGCTGTCACTTCAGGAAGAGCTTCAAAGACAGGTTTCTCTACAAGCCACCGTCACATGATTCGTGACCTCATCAGCACTCCAGGAAGCACTTCCTCTGATATGGACTTTTAGAAGACTAAATGACTCATCAGAATTTTATTTTGAGAAGAAAGAAGATTTCAATGTTACACATTAGGCAAAGCCCCAAGATTGTTTACAAGTTTTACCTTCAATTTGACTTCGAGAGCTTTTTAATATACATTAGTTATGAGAGCAGATTTTGTGCATTTTTTCCCATTGCTGTTAAATTTTTAGGATTTAGAAGATAAGATTTTAGTTATTTTGTTTTAGTTACCTTTAAGAAAACACAAAGCAGCATGCATCAAAAGCCTATCAAATGTGCACAGCATTTATTTCAAAATGTGTTTCTAGGAATCTATACCAAGAAATCAGAGAATTGTTGTAGGATATACATCAAATGATATGCATCAAAGATTGTTATAATAGAGGTAAGTTAAGTTGGAAATAGCACAAATGTCCAAAACTTGTGGCTTGTTTAAATTGATGAAGGCCCATTCCTGTATCAGAAGACGGTAACAGCCACTGACAAGGATGGTGTGGCTCTTGTGTCTATTTATGCAGACATATATTTATGCTATCTTCCCCCATCAGTCCAGATTCTTTAAATTTCAAGTAACCCCAAGCCCAAGTCAAACTGGTTTAATCAAAATAAATTCTCTCATGGAACCAAAAAGTCTAAGTGTAAATCTGGCTTTGGACACAGATGGATCCAGAGACACAAATGATGCCGGGATTTGATTTTTCTCTCTCTCTCCATCTTGGAGCAATGCTCCTGTCTGTGTCCATGTCATCCCCAGGCCTACACTAAGTGGTGACCTGCAGCAAGTCTGTACTTCATCCTACCATCTCCAAGGCCAGAGGAACAACAGTGTCTCCATTTCAATTTTGTCAGCCAAAGTGTTGAGCCTGACCCTCATTGTTTAAAACTTGGATCATGGTCACATTCCTGAAATAATCATGGTGGCTACAGCAGTGGGCAAGGCTTGGGTTACAGGCCTACACTTGGAACTGGGGGTGGGGTCAAGGACTCCTGGTCACATGGACTAAAATACCAATTATAATAAATGGATGATACATTACTATATGCAAAAAGATACCATTAAAGAAAACAATTCTGACTCCACAAGGCATGGTCTCTGATGCTGTTTCACCACTGTATCCTTTGATGAATCACTCCATCAGTGCATGAACGATTGAGTGCACACACACACACACACACATACATGATGCTGGGATCATCCTTCTCCCCTACAGCCACCTGCCATCCTCTCCACCCTGCTCCATGGACTACGTCAGTGGCCTTCTGGCTTCCAGTTGATCAAGGCCAGGGAAGAGCAATGGCAGGAGCCTGAGGGGTGGTGGTGGTGGAGGTGGTCTCAGAGTTCTTATTCCTGCCCCCTCTGGGGCAGATTCAATGATGTACTCCAAGAAAGGACATGTTCTTAATCTTAATCCACATTCCTGTGGTGTGAAACCATTTGTAAAGGGTTACTTTGAATAAGGTAGAATGAGCCAGGGTGTGGGCTCATTTGTGCGTAGGCTCTTCAAAGATGCTATTTAGGTTTGGCCAGCTGACTCAGGGTGGGCCTTAATCCACTGGAGACCTCATAAGGAGAAGAAACTGGAAGCCAGGAGTCAGAGAAGGCTGCAGGCAGATCAAGAAGCCAGGAGTCCGCAGACACAAGGAGAGAGAGACGGCCATGCAACGGGAGGTAAAGACATGACCAAGGAACCTCGAGGACTGCAGCAAGTCAGCACCAGAGCTCAGACATGGGGGAGAAAGCAGGCCTTGCTGATGTCTTGATTTTGGACTTCTAGCTTTCCAAACAGTTAGCCAATAAATTAATAAATTCCTGTTGTTCAGCCAACCCATTGTGTGGTATTTGTCATAGCAGCCTGGCCAACTAAGACACCCTTGTCAGCGGGTGTTTCCTGCTTTAAGTTCATGTTTCCTGTCAGGCAGTTTCCTCTTCTCTCTGTCTGTCTCTCCTCTCTCTCTGTCCCTCTCTCTCCTCTCTTTCTCACTCTCTCTACAGGATAATAATTGCTTCTTCTCCTCATTCCTTCAAGACTAGGAGTTTACTGGGCTCTGCTTTTACTAGAATATGAGGATTGCACTACCTCTTGTGGTTTCCCTACACTCTTCTGCCCACACCTTTGAAAATAATTATTTTATTCAACTTGCCTCAAATTAATTATTTTGAATGTGCACCTTCCTTTCAGGATCGTGGCAGAATATGCCAAAGAGTTTACACTTGGCATCTCTAGATGGTTGGATCACACAATAGTTATTTTTCTCTCTTTACTTATTTGTATCTTCTAACCTTTTTACATTAGAAATAGATTATTTATATACATATTTAAGTTAGAAAATGAAGAGTACAAAATACGCTCCCATATTATTATTTCTTACTTTTCATGCTATAAATATCTCGCTGTGCTAAACTGTAGGTAAATGGTTAGTCAGTTGAAGAACTCTTCCAGTGCAGAGTTCTATCTGCAGCCTGAAACGACTTCCTTAGTTTAGTATTCTAATGCTCCTACTCTAGTCAAACAACAATTAAATACAAGTAAAAGTTAAAATGTACATTTTTCAGTTTGTAGAATATACAAAAATTACCTTGCACCCACTCTACTGGCCCATATCAGGTAGTGCACTTGAGAGCTCTTTTTGCGACCATTTTCCATGGCTGATCAAGCCTCTTGATGTCCAGAAAAATCAGTCATAAGACTTCCTCTATTTTCTCCCCACGGTTTTGTGTATTCCAGGTATCAATACAAATTTGATGGGCCATTCCAAACAGTGAGAATTACTCATTCAGACTGGTGGGGGGTTGTTTTAGTTTGCCAAAGGGCTGCCAATGCAAAGTACCGGAAATATTTTGCCTTATATAAAGGAGGTTTATTTGGGGCAAAAGCCAACAGCTCCAAGGCCATGAAAAGTCCAAACCAAGGTACCATAACAGGTGCTTTCTCACAAAGTCAGCTGCCATGTGTTGAAGCAGGATGGTGGACGATCTCTGCCTGGTCTCTCCTTCCCCTCCAGGCTTCCTCTCTGTGGCCCAGCTGCTCGGCTTTCTTCTCGATTTCAGCTGCAAGCTGGCACAGGGCTTGTCTCTTAGGCCTCCTAGATCAGTCTCGGCTGTTCTGGTCTCTTCCCAAGTTCAGCTGTGAGCTCTCAGGCATGTAGCAGGGCTGGTCTCCTCTTGAGCTGCTCTGTGGGCCCAGCCTCTTGGGGGCTTCGTGCTAAAGCAATCCTCTCTCACAATGCAAAATAAAATATGCCAACTCTCTGTTTGTTTGTTTTTTCTGTCTGTGTGAGTCTGTTTATATCAGACCTAGTAAGAGGGCAGGGACTCATCCTGAGTCATGTCCCACTGACACAGTCCAATCAAAAGCCCTAAAGCAATATTATCAAGTAATCTAATCAAGACCCCTCAACTGAATTTAATACAATCAAAGGGTATCACACACAGAGGTATAGATTCGTTTACAAACATAATCTTCCTATTTTGGGGATTCATAAAATAATCTCAAACTACCACAGGGCATTAGAAAATAAGTCATGAAACAACACTCAGCTCAATCCTGTGCCCTTGTTTTGGGCTTTGGTATTGGCCTTATTTAATAATATCAAAGTTTCTTTTGGTAGAAGAAAACAGGGGTATAAATATACTAAATATCATCAATTGCAAGCTAGACAGTTGAAGAACTTGGCCAAGTCATTGTCTGATTTGCAGACTAAAAGATTGACTTTTGTAGCGTAGTTATTTGTGTCAGACAGAATAACGCTCCACCCCCACCCCCACCCCCCAGGATGTCCACATCAATCCCTGGACGCTGTGAATATGTTTTGTTACATGACAAGGGAGAATTAAGGTTGCAGTTGGAATTAAGGCTGACAAGCAACTGACCTTAAAATAGGGAAAATTATCCTGGATTATCTGGGTGGGCTCAATATAATCACAAGGATCCTTTAAAGTAGAAGAGGGAAAAGACTCGACTGGCCATTGGAGGCTGTGAAGATGGAAGGAGGCCAGGAGCCAAGGAATGTAAGCAGCACATAACTGGAAAAGGCAAGAAAACAGATTCTCCCCAGAGCCTCCAAAAAGCAATGCAGCTCCGCCTACACCTTGATTTTCATCCAAATGAGGCCCATTGTTCACTTTTGACCTTCATAACTATAAAATAATACATTTCCATTGTTTGAAGCCACTCATTTGTGATAATTTGTTACAGCAGCAATTGGAAACCAATATACTACCTAAGAGTGCTACTCTTATGAAACTAAAACAATAATGTTAAAATTAATGCAACACTATATAGCATAGAAGCTAAAAGCTTGGGCTCTGGAGCCACTCAGTTCTTGATCTCGTTTATGCACTTAAGGAATAATGTCAAATTTAACCATCACTAACAAATTCTACATATAACAGCTGTGGTAAAGGGCATGAAAAGAAAGGTGAAATTACTTTTACAACTTAAATATTTATATGAGGTAATAACAAAGGAACCATAGGTAGACTCTATACTATTCATTTAGGAAATTGTTATAAGGCTCTAACTTATAATCACTCTACTCTTTATCCACAGTTGTATCAATTAGGAAAAACTGAAGAATGGATTAAAGGTGATGCCTTCTACTGTTTAGTTAACAAGAAGTCCAGATGAAGAGGATCTGAGCATTTTTTGGAGCACAGTGACGCGGTCTTAGGTTGGGGTCTTCAGAAAACCCAAGCTTGGATAGTGATTTATTGAGGGTGTGCTCCTGGAAGAAATTGTAAGAGAGTGAGGAAAGCAGGATACGGCAAAGGAATAATTAGGCAAAACTGCGGTTCAAGAATTTCCGCCTAGTCCCACTGGCTGGGAAGGGTGCTACTGAATAAGCACCAGCAGAGTCTCCCACAGCACCACTTCAGCTACACAGCATCTGTACACACTTCTTTCCATACACCACTTTAAAAGTTGCGGTTCCATCTGCCATGATACGCACTTACCCCTTCCCTAGAGAGACAACCCCCAAGCTTCCCCCAATTTCTGCATTCCACTTAAAGCCCACCATTTCTGGGGAAAAGCATTTCTCTCTGGCAGATCTGGATTTGGCTCTTTATAGTAGGTGACCTATAGCTAAAAGGTCAAGTTGTCTGTCATGAGCACATTCAAAATATAATGATGGACAGAATAAGATATCCACAGTAAAACATTTGGGAAAGGGGAAAATAAGAACCAACTTTTTATGGCACGGCATTGGAGCGTGAGGCAAAAGGAAAAATCAGTAGTGCTGATTTGTACTTAAATTTTGAGATTTTGCTCATTTTTTCATTAACTTAGATTTGTTTTCTTAAATTGCATTAAAATATTATCTATCTTGATTACTGAGTTTTTTGAAGCCCCCTTAAATTTTGTCCTGAGATGAGGGTCTCAGTTGCCTCACCTTGGTTTCAGCCTTGCTCATAGTAAATTCCCTGGGGGTCGGATGTGGCTCAACTGGTTGGGCGTCCGTCTTCCATATGGAGGGACCCGGGTTCGATCCCCGGGACCTCCCGGTAAAAAAAAAAAAAAAAAAAAAAAAAAAAAACATAGTAAATTCCCTTTGCAATGTAATAAATCTCAAATTAACAGTCTAATTGGTCAGCCTCTGTTCCTCCTCTTTAGCAAAATTCTCTTTTTCTAGTATCCTCCATGGCCATTCAGAGAGCTGTATTAGGAAAAGATAATTTCTGGGAAATGCAAACCTTTTTGCTATCCAATTCTTCTTGGCCTAAATTGTGAGAGAAGGGATTGCCAATTGTCCAATTTTCCTCCTTCAAACCATTAATATCTACTTGGAAGCTATTTGGATTCTGCTCTTAGACTATTTGGATGAGGGATACTTTCAAAACTCTGCTATTTGAGAGAAGAATCTGAATTTCTCTTCTATATTTTATATCAGGGAAAATGGAGCTTAACAACCTGTATGACATAGCCATCCATTTATTTAAACATGAAGTCAACCAACATTTATTGAATTGCTATTCTATGCATGGCCCTTCAGGCATGAGTGTGTGTATTTTGCAGAGCCATATACAAACAAGGATTGAATTTTTTTTTTTAAACAATTTTTTATAGGGAGTACTTCATGAGGAAAAAGGTAGGTTGAAAGCAGGACTTCTTATGTGGCAGGGATAGGCATAATGGGTGTGTTGAGCCACTTGTTCAAACAACCTACTTGGGACCCCTGAACCAGCAAATGCTTGTTAAACATATACCACTTTCACTTGATGATGTATTACTGCAGAGTATTTCAAGCTGTTCAGGTACGATAACACTGGTTTAGAATGTGCTGCTTGAGTTGCATGGTCAATTGTATTATCATTAGATATTTAGTCTCCAGCAAGGCCTAGTAGAAAGCCAAGAGTCATTTAACTAGAAAAAAAAAGTAATAGTAGAAGAAGGGATGAATAAGAGTATGGTGATTTCACTATGATTTTCTTATTTAGAATTACCACATATTTCATATAGTCTTGTGATCCATCACAGATTCTTTGAGCATTATTGGATCTGATAGGTCAAAATAGCCAAGTAGCAGAATGGCTATACTAGTTCCTCACTCATCTGGATAAAGTTCTCTTGCTCTGGGTCCTGCTTAAAGCTGGAACCTTTTCAGATAAATGATTCATGGCTGCATACCTAAAGCCAGTGAATGCAGCCTCCGAAATTCAAAGGGGCTCACCTAGCATTAGAACTGGTTCTTAGGGGTAGAAGGATGAAATGGAGGGGCTATCTTAACATGTGCCAGGCCACTAGACTCCCAGAACATTTTCTGAAGCGTTGTTTCTTGTATTTTCATGGAATTTAGCTCCCTCTGGTATATATGGTCCTACAACAGTAACGAGAGTACTTGCTGCTTTTTGCTTTTCAAGTCTCATTTGCAAATTGTCAGCAATGAAGAAGGTTCTCCTCTTCATTGCCCTCATGTAAAGGAGGTATAGTGGCTTCTATTAAAGGAGAAATGGTTTCATTAGACATGAGTGAAAGTTTGCTTTCAGGGGAAAAGGGGTTGGGGAGTTGAGGTTCTTGGGAATCCTGTGCATGCTCCAATAAATTCCCATTCTTGGAATTACATTCTTTCCTTTTCCAGGCCCTAACTTTCACATTAGATACCAGAAAGATCAATAAATTCATTTGATATAATTCAAGGACCATCTGGATCAAAATTTGAGTTCCATTTTGAACTACTTTGAGGCATAAGAGATAAAAACTTTTAGGACAATCACAGAAATATGCTAGAATTTTCTCTGTCTTGAGATAGAATTTAAGGATTTGCTCTTGCTACTTTCTTTCTTTAAGCTCTCCAGTTCTGCTATGTTTAGACAAACTATGGGCTTTGACTTCATACCCTACATCTCTTTTATGGAAAGTTCAGCACGGTCTTCCATAGCATTGCTCTCTGAGATCGTATTATTTCAGATGATGAAAAGCTAAAATTTAATTAATTGTTTTTGCCACTCTATATTATGAGCCATCAGAGTTTCATGCTTTTTTCAATGACCTTCAACATCCAACTAGCCAAATAATAAATCCAAGGTTCCCCACATTCCCCACAGCAATTCATACCACACTCATACTTTCTGTATCAGACTCCTCAATTGCCAACAACAGAAAATGACTCTAGATAACTGTTTTAGTTTGCTAAAGGATGCCAAGGCAATATACTAGAAATTGGTTGGCTCTTACAAAGGGAATTTATTAGTTTAAAAGCTTACAGTTTCAAGGCTGAGAAAAATGTCCAAATCAAGACTTCATCAGGAGATGCTTTCTCCCTGAGCTGCAGCTGTGGATGATAGGCACATGGCAGGGCACAATGATGGCATCTGATGGTCTCTGTCTTCTCCTCCAGGCTCTGTTGCTTTTAGCTTCTGGCTGTTCTGTCTGTGGCTTTCTCAGCTCCTGTGGGTTAAGCTTACAGTTCCATTGATTTCAGCTTCTGGCTTCCAGGGCTTTTTCTTTCAGCTTCTAGGAGTTTCTCTCTGTTTCTGCGGCCTCCTTTCTCCCATTTATAAAAGAACACCAGAAAGAGGACCAAGACCCACCCTGGGCTATGCCCCACCAAAGCAATCCAATCAAATTGCCCTCTACTGAATTCAATCCAATCAAAAGGCCCCACACCCATAGGAATGGGCCAATTTAAGACTGGCATTTTCTGGGGTCCACAAAAAGACTCAAACTACCACAATAACTTAAATAAAAAAGAAAATAATTTTTGGAAGGCTATCAATTGAAGAACCAAGCTTAAAAACTGGGCAAGATACAAGGGAAGCCAAGCAGTAGAACAACCTGGCATCACCTCTGATGCCACACACCATAGCCACAGCTACATGTTGCGGCCATATCAGGACACAGCCACCGGAAAGCTAATCTAGCAAAAGGTTTGCTCTTGTAACTCCCAATGTTAAAAGCTCCATGCAGAGATCTCAGATAGCATTTGTGCCCAAGCTGGCAGGAGAAGGAAGGGAGGCGACCTCCTTTTGGTTTCCATAGTAGTAGGAAGAGTCAGGACTCTCATGACAGCCCACATGAAAGAAGATTCTCCCAACTCAGAAAAGGGGGGTTGATGCTGGGAAGCACTCCCCAAACAAAAACCCAGACAATAATTTATTCCATCCATACCATAGGTATTTGGTGATGACAGAAGGAGGAAATGTACAGCATGTATGATACATAGTAACTGCTAAGAAAATTAAAGTCACTATCATTAATAAGGGTTGTAAAAGTCAAAAGCATTTAAAATTTTACACAATGGTTATAAAGGAGAGATAGAGTATGTAAGCATAATGATATTCATTAGGAACAAAGCAGGTATCAAACAAAGGCCAGTAATGCTAACACCACCAACAAAACCATACAACACAAACCAAAGCTGCGTTTATCTTGCCAGTGGTGAAAACACAGGGCAGTGAAAAAATTCACCCAGCAGCTGCTGAGGAGGACAAGTCAAGGACTTTTATAGGCAAGAAAAAGCCTCCACTGTGGTTGTGTTAATTTAATATTGAAAACCAGCTCTCTGGATAGGGAAGAACAAATTCATAGGTCTGTTTAAGATAGGCTTAAGCAAATTCTACTGGTCAAGAAAGAGTCTTCGGCTAGCTCCTCCAAGAACTGGGTCTACCAGGGTCATTCAAAGTTCAAGTCTCTTTAGTAGCTTTAGTCAGTTAGAACAATTTACTAGAGTACAATATTTAATTTTTTTTTTTTTTCCTTAGGCAAGCGCTGCTATCAGTGGGAAATTTTCCTTACTCATAGGCTAAATCGTAAGTGAGGAATTGTCTGTAAGCTACTACCTCTTAGTTTATTTCCCGCCTGGTTTAAAAGTCTAGATATTTCTAGCTAGGGAATTTATGATTGTGAGATCCAGAGGAGCACGTCAGTGGAATAGCTCAGTATCAGCTTGGCTCTGTTTATCTCTTTCCTAATCTTTCTCCATCTCAAACCATAAGCATAAGGGTGAGAGAACAAATAGTTTGTTGAAAAATATTCACTGCAAATACTGTGCATCAATAAATCAATATCATGGTGGTCTTTGGACCATTTGACCTAACAAGGATATAACTGGATTACAAAAAAACTATTTTTGTAATGAAGTTTGTTGAAATGAATTGATTTTCCAAATATAATTTTCCCAAAAGGAACACTATATGTTAAACTCAAAATGAAACTCTAGAGGAGTAGATTATTTGAGAATTACTTATTTTACCAGAGTGCTTGGATTTTGTTTGGTTGATTGTTTTGTTTCAGCTTCTTTCCCCAAGAAAATTCCAATGACTGGTCATTTCTAAATAGAAGCTGTTTCAGCTATTAAGGACTAATACATTATTTTTTTTTTTTACTGAATAAATTAATATTCTTGTGGAAATCTCTGCCCAGTTTCATTATATTAAGTTAAACTATTTGTTTTTTCTTACAAATAATTAAGGACTAAATTAATAAAACCTCTTTAGAAGTTTGTTAACTCAATTTTATTTGCCCTTTAAATATGGACTGTAAATGTACCATGGCCTTTGGATAGAGGTAGAAGACACGGTATCTTTATCATTTTGTTTTAACAGATGGATTTTATTGCATCTTTAAAATATCAGATAGGTCTGGCATCTTGTTGTTCCCAGGTCAGGTCGTATTCATCAGCCTGCTGAACTGTTCTTTTTTCAGAGACATAGATACCATGCAAAATTTTTCTGATATCCTTGTTTTTAATCTTGTGGCTTGCTGAATCAAAGCAGCCAATTTCAATACAAGTTTAATACCATTTCCTTCAAGAATTAACTCATCTTTCTGGGCTTGAGATACTGAGCACCTGACCTCAACTGAAATATGTGGATATATTTTTCACACAAAACATTTTGGATTTCAACAAGAGAGCATACACAGATCTCATCTTGTAACGGAAGCCGCCTTTGATCAGGTTCTCTACGAGACTACAGATAGTGCGAATTGTAGCTAGTTCACCATTTTTCACCCAGAAGTCTCTTTTTTTTTCCTTCCCAAGGAGACTGAGTTCGACGTCGATGTGACTGAAGTCCTTTTGTTGCGTTGTTCTGGGACTATTCAGATAACTGTGTACCCCTTCAGCATGACAATTTTTGGAATGTCGACAATCCGTTTGCTGAGAATAGTCTTCATTCTCACAGCAGATGTGGCAAAAAGAGCATCTTTGTCACTTCTAATCTTTACAGTCAACTACTTATATTATCACTAGACATTGATATTAACTACATACTCATTAAAACATGAAGGGCAGCATTATGAGTCTGATTTTTAATAATTGTGAATCCTAAAAATATCAAGGAATTTTCAGACTTTGAAAGTTACATTGGACTAAGCCCTTGGTGTCACTTTCCTTTTGTATCCTTCTATTGATATTAAAGATTTTAAATCTTGTGTTCATTAGAACTAACTTTTCAGCATAAAATTGTTACATGCAGATGGGAATAGATTCAGTTAATAACCAATTAGGGTTTTTGTTTTATATAGATCTCAGCTTGTAGCCCATTATCTTAGTTTGTCAGGGTTGCTATGACAAATACCACACAATGGGGCTGTCTTAAACAATAGGGACTTATTTTCTTACAGTTTTGGAGGCTAGAAGTCCAACATCGAGGCATTGCCAGGCCATGTTTTCTCCCGGAGGCTGCAACGTTCTGGTGCCAGCTTGCTTGCTGGATTCCTTGGCTAGTACATGCATCTCTACCTGCGTTGCGTGGCGAGCTCTCTCTCCTTGTCTGGCTTTTCCTTATGCGTCTAATTTCCTCTGCTTATAAGGATTCCAGTCAAATTGCATTAAGGTCTACCTGATTTAGTTTGGCCTCACTTTAGCTAATCACATCTTCAAAGTTCTCACATACAAATGGGATCACACCCACAGGGCCTGGGGTTAGAACCTGAACTCGTCTTTCATAGGACCTGATTCAATCCCTAGCACCCTATACCTTCTTGAGCACTTTGTAAAAATTTCAGTCCTTAACACTTATGAAACAGTATTTGTCTAGACACTGGACCACTTGTTAATTTAGTGCTACAATCACTTATTAAATAGCTTTAATATACCTATCACTCTATCATGGACTATAGGAAGCACAGCCAAAATTATACTTTTAAATCTGTCTTCAAACTAGTTGGAAAAGCATGGCATACCTGAAATAATAATTGAAATAATTCAAATCAGAACAAGCATTTACAGATATTTAAAGTTTAAGATGTGGTCAACTGAAACAAGATTCATGGCATATTATTACATGAAAAAATAGATTACAAAACATTTGCAGTATAATTAGCATTTTTATTATGCTATAATATCATTTATATACCACAGATAATACTATATGTAACATATATACATATTAATATATATGATAATACATAGTATAATATGATATTAATATATATATTATATAGATGAAATGTTAACTGAGTATGGTATTTGGGGCACTAATTAGTGATTAGCACCATTTTCTAATGTGAGAATAACATGCCCAAACCTATTTTGCTAATGTCTAACAGTTTCAGAAACTGAAACTGGCATAGTTAAGGAAACTGATTTTTAATCAGCTGTATAGTGAAATATGTGCCGACGTCAAACACTTATGCTGCACCCTGCAGAACCTGGGAGCAGCATCCTTCAGATTGTTTTTACAGAAAATGGAAAAAGGATGCAAGAGGAGAGTGCAGAATTATGGGGGTATTTTCCTAACTTTCAGCTTTTATCTGGAAAAAGACCAGGAGGAATCTAAAAGAAAGGGTTAGAGACGTTGCTGTAATGTTGTTTACAAGTTGCGTGATCCTGAGCAGAGTTTTTTATTTTACTTTAGAGTCTCTGCTGAGGTTTTGTTTTTAAACCTGACCTTTCAGGTAGCGGCATTCACAGTTGCACAGTGGTGAGCGCTGCCACCTACAGACCAGCGGTGTGAAGTGACTTTGTTCCTGCCGCCTGCAGCCCTCAGACTCTGCCTTCAAACGTTCTCTAAAAAGCAACTCTTCAAGCAAAAGTTGAAAGGATTTCAGATGAAATAGGAAAGCTTCTAGAAAATATAAAAATGACTAATGGCATGTTTCCCAGACATCCCTCTTCGATAGGATAGAGCATTTACATTTGAAGATTAAGACCTAATTTATATTTTAAATTGGACACACTTACCTGACAATCAAGACTGGCTCTCTCTCTCCCTGAAAAGCAACATAGCTAATCTTTCCTTTATTCACAACTCCACTACCATCTCATCTCCTATATCTATAGTGGCGCTTTGAGAGGAGAATTATATTTCGAAGTAGAAATTTGTACTTACATGAAATATAAATATTCAATATACAGTATAAATATTTACTGTATGGTATACACACATAGGTATATACATATATAAAGAGATGCAGGGTGAGAGAAATAAGGATATAGACCAATATATGTATACATTATCTTTGGTTGTTGGATTATGGGTTAGTTCTATTAATTTGATTCCTCTGACTTGTTTATATTTTTAAGAATTCTACAATGAATATATATTACTTGTGTAGATACTTCTTCTAACTTAAAAGCAGAACTTTGGAAATTAATGTCCCCATAATATAAAGATTTCTACATCTTGCTATTTTTGAAAAAGAAATCACTAATGCCACATATATTCACAGAATATTTGGAAGACTTTAAAATTTAAATATATTTTAAAGATTAGCCAATTATATTATCTTTTCCCAAAAATTTTAGAAAATTATACACAGCACTGCCTCATCCCATTAAATATAAGAGTTTCATTTGTCAGAGTAATGGTATAGACTAATATTTAATCAGTAACAGATGATCTATTATATCATGGTATTCTTATCTGAACTGTATTTTATCCGTAAAGCTAGGTCTGCCTTTGCAAGTTTACCTTGCCATTCAAAACTCTATGTATGCAAAAAATATGTGAACAATAATTGACAGAATGAACACAAAATAGAACAAAACAATAACAAAAAAATGAACAAAAGAAAAACAACTGACAGATTTGCTGATCATTTTGGATACTTTCTGCATTTAGCTAAAAACCAGTTCTAATTACTATACTCTAAACAGAGCTAAGTAGGACTCAGTAACTTGCCAAGAGGAAAATGACCAAGTCCCAAGATCCACAGTAGTAAAGTCACTACAAAATCCACTTCCAACTCCTTTGGGACTTACGGTATTTGTTAAAAAGGACAGAACTGTTTTGGAGTCATTGATAGAACAAGAAATAACTTAGATGCTCATGGAACCTGAGGGTTCTTTGGGCCTCTGCCTGCCCCATGACTGCCCAGCTGCAGATCTGGTCTTGCTTAGTCCCTAAGCTAATGAGAACAAAGCCTGGGTGTACATTAGGGCCTCATCTCTGAAAGCAGGAATCTGGCTTTGGTTTTGATGCCCTGGTGTCATCACATGTCATCACATGGGCAATGGCTAGTGCCCATTACCCATGGAGCTGCAGGCACCTCCAGAAAACCTGTAATTTGTGTCCAGAGGGTTGAGTTTCTTGTCTGGGTCATGATTTACTTTCTAAATTTCTCAGCCTAGAAGACTGCCTTGCTCCCAGTTTATTTGACTGAGGTCTTGGCACTGAGGCTGGTTAGTGTTATTCTCCAGTGGGCTGGATACTGCTGTCCCTTTCTATGCTCCATGCCTCCTGCAAAATGAACTTCCCTAGACTTAAATGAACCCATTCATCATATGGCTGTGCTCAGAGATAGGCCCAGCCATAGCTTAAAGCTCCAAATCTCTTTGAAAATGATGCTATCACTGGCCTACCCTGAGTTTGGTAACACTCCCTTGGGATCGCATTAGGATTATTGGTCCTTACTTGGGAACCAGTTCTCTCATCAGGTTGGTTTTCTCATTTCCAACCCCATTATCAATTTACTCTACTTTCCCTACCAAGTAGGTGCCTACAGGCTTGCTCTTTAGTTCCTATCATCCTTAGTGACCATGAGTATTTAATATCCATTCACAATTCTTATTTCCACTTCTCCATCCATTTCCATTTTGTCCAATGTGTGTGGGTATACAAAGGTACAGCTTAGCATTCATGAGAGAAATATCCTGAGACCGAAGGTAAAACCACTTCGGTACTTCACAGGAGTTATTATGCATGCAAGAGAAAATAGGAAGAACAATAATAAAACTGGGTTGAATGCAGATGCCAGGCATCTGGGTAGGTTTATCAGCTAACCAGATACATCTTACATACCAACTTCAGAGTATTCAGAAATCAAGGCTGAATTAAAAGCATTTAGCATAACTTTCTAAGTCCTTTCAGACCTTTACAAAACCCTAAATCAACTTTTGCCATTTTCACGTCTCACTTTGGCTTTCTATTTCATATACAAAATGAGAAATTTTGAATTCATATTCCCAAGTTGTTTATTGTCATTATTTGAACATTGATCAGTAAAATAAGCAGATGCTTTGATATATTATCTTTATGTGCAGTTTCTAGAGAGATTTCCCAAAGCAAAAGTAATCCTTACTATTTAGCATTTTTAAAGATCTCATGGTTAACAATATTTTTCACTTTTTACACATGAAGAACCAAAGAGAACTGCATTAGGTATTGTAGAGACAGCATTAACAGGCCAGCAAGGTCTGGGAGGAGAACGCACAGTACTGATTTCAGCAGTTCTTTTAAATTATTATTATTTTTTTGAATCAAACAATATATTACACAATATATTTGGTTCATAGTAATGCATTCATTCAGTATTTGTCCTTTTGTGTCTGGCTTGCTTCACTCAACATAATGTCCTCCAGGTTCATCCATGTTGCCATATGCTTTATGACTTCATTTCTTCTTACAGCTGCATAATATTCCATCGTGTAAATAGACCACAGTTTGTTTATCCATTCATCTGTTGATGGACACCTGGGTTGTTTCCAACTTTTGGCAATGGTGAATAATGTGGCTATGAACATCGGTGTGCAGATGTCTGTTCGTGTCACTGCTCTCAGTTCTTCTGGGTATATACCCAGTAGTGGTATTGCAGGGTCACATGGCAAGTCTATATTCAACTTCTTTAGGAACTGCCAAACAGTCCTCCATAGTGGTTGTACCATCCTGCATTCCCACCAACAGTGAAGAAGTGTTCCTATCTCTCCACATCCTCTCCAACACTTGTAGTTCTCTGTCTTTTTGATAGTGGCCATTCTGATAGGTATGAAATGATATCTCATTATAGTTTTTTGTTTTTTTTTTATTATGGGTAAAAATCAAAATTCTCACAATACATACAAACATTTGCATAATGATATATAAATATATGTGCATATATGTGTATTTGCTTACAAAAATGTTATTTATATATATATATATACATATATTTTAAGAGGTGCTTAGATTACCTAAAATATTACACGGAACCCACTGGGATTCCCATGTTGCCCACCTCCCACACCTCCCACCACATCCCACACAAACTAATCATGAGCGATGTTGAGCATTTCTTCATGTGTTTTTTTGCCATTTGTAATTCTTCTTCGGAGAAATGTCTATTCAAGTCTTTGGCCCATTTGTCTTTTTATTGTTGAGTTGTAACATCTCTTTCTATATCCTGGATATTAAACCCTTATCAGATATGTGATTTCCAAATATATTTTCCCATTGAGTTGGCTGCCTTTTCACCCTTCTGACAAATTCCTGTGAGGTGCAAAAGTGCTTAATTTTGAGGAGGTCCCATTTATCTACTTTTTCTTTTGTTGCACGTGCTTTGGGTGTGAGGTCCAAGAAACCACCACCTACTACAAGGTCTTGAAGATGTTTCCCTACATTTTCTTCTAGTAGTTTTATGGTCCTGGTTTTTATATTTAGATCTTTGATCCATTTTGAGTTGATTCTTGTATAGGGAGTGAGATAGGGGTCCTCTTTCATTCTTTTGGTTATAGATGTCCAGTTCTCCCAACACCATTTGTTGAAGAGACTGTTTTTCCCCATCAGCGTGGGCTTGGTAGGTTTGTCAAAAACCAGTTGACTGTATAGGTGATGGTATATTTCTGGATTCTCAATTCTATTCCACTGATCAATATGTCTATCTTTATGCCAGTACCATGCTGTTTTGACCACTGTAGCTTTGTAATATGTTTCAAGGCCAGGCAGTGAAATTCCTCCCACATTGCTCTTCTTTTTTAGAATACTTTTGGCTATTCGGGTGCACTTACCCTTCCAGATGAATTTGGTAATTGCCTTCTCTAATTCTGTAAAGTAAGCTGTTGGGATTTTGATTGGTATTGCATTGAATCTATAAATCAGTTTGGGCAAGATTGACATCTTCACGATATTTATTCTTCCAATCCATGAACACGGAATGTCTTTCCATTTGTTTAGGTCTTTTAAAATTTCTTTTAGCATTGTTTTGTAGTTTTCTGCATATAGGTCCTGTACTTCTTTGATTAAATTAACTCCTAGGTATTTGAGTCTTTTTGTTGCTATTGAAAATGGAATTTTCCTCCTGATTTCCTCCTCAGATTGTTCAGGACTAGTGTACAAAAACATTACTGATTTTTGCGTGTTGATCTTATATCCTGCCACTTTGCTGAACTCATTTATTAGTTCAAGTAGCTTTGTTGTGGATACTTCAGGATTTTCTAAATACAGGATCATGTCATCCACAAACAGTGAGAGTTTTACTTCCTCTTTTCCTATTTGGACGCCTTTAATTTTTTTGTCTTGTCTAATTGCCGTAGCTAGAACTTCTAGTACAATGTTGAATAACAATGGTGACAGTGGGCATCCTTGTCTTGTTCCTGATCTTAGGGGGAAAGCTTTCAACCTTTCCCCATTGAGTATGATGTTGGCTGTGGGTTTTTCATATACGCCTTTTATCATTTTGTTTGTTTTACATTTCCTGAGTTTTTGTTTTACTTCCAACTCAAGCACCAAGGCTATATTCTTATGCTCTCTGAAATGATTTCCTTGAATTACATTTAAAATATTAGGTTTTGTAATCTTTCTAACTATCTTTGTAGAAGTTTCCATATTAGGAATATCCTTTTTTAAAATCCAATTTTAATAATGTGCTTCATAATAACTTTCTTAATATAAAAGTGTCTAGATAATTTTTACTTTTATGCCTTTTGTGACTCCTGGTAGATACTAATCTTGGGATGTAGCTCAAGTGACTGAGTGCCTGCTTCCCATGTATGAGGTCCCAGGTTCGATCCCTGGTACCTCATAAAAACAAACAAAACAATCAAACAAACAAAAAAAAGAAAAAGTAAAAAACCATCTCTCATTGGGGAGTGGATGTAGCTTAGTGTTTGAGTGCCTATTTCCCATATATGAAGTCCTAGGTTCAATCCCTGGTACCTCTTAAAAAAAAAAAAAAAAAAAAAAAAAAAGTTACTCTTCAGTATATTCAGAATCTGAACACAAAATGAATAACTTTGGTCAGAGCCATAGAAAGAAAGAAGACTGAATTTAATATAAAATATCTTTTGAGTTTCTACTATGTCCATGGTATTGTGCAAGGTAACTCAGGATAAAAATTTAATCATTCATTTACTCACCATGAATTCAAGATATCTGTACCAGATACTGGTACTGGTATACACTGGTGAATATATCACAGATAATATCTACCTCCTAGAGCTTATAATTTAGTGGACAATAAAAAAAAGCAAATTAAATTATTGTCTATTATGTATAAGTACTATGATTAGTGCTTTACATGAACTGTTCCTCAATCCTCAAAACCATTTTTATTGCTATTACAAAGAGAGGTTACTTAGTTATTAAGTTGTGAAAACAGGTCTTGAATTAGATTGTCTAACTCTAGAGTTCTACTGTGTAAAGAAGGAAAGATGATTCCTCCCTTCAATTTGCTGATTCCCTAAAATAAGAAATAGGAAGGCTAGTATGAAAGCTATTTCCTGAGCTGCCTAGGCATTCCTGTGGATTAGTAAGTAATAACTAGGATAATGGTAGGGGGGAGTAAAGAAAGGGGGCAGATATTTGAAACAGAGATCTATGACATCTCAATCTCTGGGAACAATGCAGGGATCAACTTGCTTTCTTTACCCAACAGCACACTAACCACAAACATTGTCCCGGGCATTACTTTCAATTTATTTCTCCTCCCCAACATTTTGCATTTCAGAACTCAGAAGGGCCTCTGGGAGCAAAATTTCTATGGACCCAATAAAGATCAGTGAACCAGGTTGTGGGAAACTTATAACCACCATCTGGAGAGCTTTATAAAGCACTGGAGTCAAACAATGAGGAAGCCTTTTTTCTTCTTTATGCATCTTTTTTTTTTTTCAAGTGAAAAGTCCGAGACTGAAAACCAAAATGATGAATGGAGGAACCTAATGTGCTTCACGCCTCTGCAGAGGATAAGAGATGAGAGTCACTCATCACAGTGAAAAAGAAGCCTTTCTTTCATTGAGGTAGTCTCTTTTTGAGACACAAAAAAGGGTATTGGAGTAGATTTTATTTATGTATCTCATGTAAAACCATCACCCCACACCCATACACTGAGGCTACCAAGCTTCCTCGATGCCTCAGGAGATAAAACTTCATCTTCTTAGAGTAGATTTGATCTCCTTGCCTTTTTTTCCTCCTAATATGAGCAGATGTTTCCTTTCAAATCAAGATGTCCTTAGTCCTTGACTTATGTAATAGCCCACGAACTCCAGAGCATAAACCACTCAACATTCAAAGGAAATTACATACTTTATTCAGTTCACTGAAACAAGATGGTAGATAAACTAAATGCAGAGCTTTCTATTACCTTTAAAGTAATTGGTCAAAATAAGCAGAGCAAAACAAAAGAAGCTAGCCTGAATAAACAAAGTTTCTATTTATAGCCAGAGCTTAGGAGAGAATTCAAGCTGATTATTCCAGTATTTCCCAACAGGTAAATTTGAGGGATTTCTTTCTAATATTTTTATTTTGCTGCCTGGTGGCCATATCATCTATGTGATTGATGTTTGAGACACCAGTAAGTGGCAACTCATCTTTTTTTCATTCTTTTACAGAGAAAATTGGTTAAATCGGAACATATAAAATAAGAGAAGAGAATTCCATCTGTAGCCATGCCTAGTCCTTTTTATGAGTAACTCACCTTGCCCTTCAATAGGTTGTTCATGGAGAAGAGTATATAAATTACTTCTTGCAAAAGTATGTACCAGTATAACTTGTAAGTACTAGTTTATCAAGGAAGAAATCATTTTGATAAAATTCTTTATAAAGAGCTCTAATTCTAGATCTTAACTCCACATATATTTTGAAAAGATAGCTCTGGAAAGCTTTGAGAAATGAAGAAGGAAATGTTAGAGAAAATTTTATTTACCAGACATGGCAATGCCAAGAATGCCTATCATTCAGAAAGGCCCTCAATTAATCTATTGCAGGAGAGAGATGTAGAAGCCTTTTTGGTTGTTTTAACATTAAAAGGACAACAAGCCGAAATCTCAAGGGATCATTTCTGAGTGCCATGAATTCAAAGAGGAACATATTTAAGTTTTAACTTTATATTTAATTTTATATGAAGAGTATTATAAACGTAAAAGGGAGGAAAGAATCACCTTTTCTTTTTGCATAAGAGAGTGGAATTTCAGGAATGGAAAAAAGTATATAATATTGATCATTATGAGATGCATTTGGATGGGCTGAAGTAGGTATCACATGGCTCTCCTGAAGATATGTCAGAGAGGCTTTCTGTTTTGTAGACAAGTTGACTTTTAAAACATTAGAGCCCTACAGCTTTGGAAAACAGTTTGGTGATACCTCAAAATGGTAATATAGAGTTACCACATGACTCAGCAATTCCACTCCTAGGTATATACCCAAGAGAAATGAAAACAGAATCCACATGAAAACTTGCACATGAATGTTCACAGCAGCATTACTCCTAACAGCCACAAAGTGGGAACAACCCAAATGTGCATCTACTGGTGAAGAGACAAACAAAAGGTGGCATGCCCATACAGTGGAATATTATTCGGTCATAAAAAGGAGTGACGTTGTGATACATATTACAACATGAACAAACATTGAAAACATTATGATAAGTGAAAGAAGTCAGTCACAAAAGACCATATATTGTCGGAGTCCATTTAGATGAAATGTCCACTCTAGGTAAATCTATACAAACAGAAAGTAGATTAGTGGTTGCCAGTGGCTGGGGGAGGGGGGCGTAGGCTGAGGTGAAATGGAGAATGACTACATACAGGTATAGAGTTTCTTTTCCAGGTGATGAAAATGTTCTAAAGTTGATCATGGTGAGGGTTGTAAAACGCTGTGAATATACTAAAAGCCACGTACAATTTAAATTGGTAAATTGTACACTATGTGATTTATATCTCAACAAAGCTGTTAAAAATTAGGGTTCTATTCTTCTGATTAAAAAAACCACAGAACTGTTTTGGAGATAATAGTCACTTGTTAATTAGACTAAAAGTCTGATTTTGCATTAGTCCTAAGAAAATAATTTACATTACACATCTAAATGATATTTCTCTGTCTGTTTTCTACCAAGCTAAGGTACTTTTCATTAGGATGAAGAACTTAAAAACCTATCCACTGAAATGTTTAATCAATGTGAATCACTGTGGAGAAGAAGAAGGCTATTAATAATCAATTTCATGGTGAGTTAATTATAACTACAACTCCCTTTCTGAGGGTCCTTTTATACTTCCATTTTATATTGAAAATTGAGGAACTGAGTGGTAGATCGGTTAACGATGGCAAGGCTTGAAAAGAAGCAAAAGACAATCCGGAGACTGCATGAGCTGCTCCCTACAAGCTCTTGCATATCACATGTCTGCTGAAGAAGAATCCTAAAATTGTCATAAAGAAAACTTATAACCAAGTCTCCCTCACCCATGAAATATAGTCACAAAACTCTCAGTTTAAATTGCAAGCCATTTTTATTCCTGCCTTTATGAGGTCCATCTACTGGGCTTTTTCACCAGGGGTTCCAGTAGAGAATTAAGCCCTACTGCACGAAGGCATCCACAGCATCTAGAATGGACTGTCCTTGCAAGGGCTAAGAAACTAGTCATTCAAGTAATTTTCTGTGTTCTTTGGTTCAGATAAAGGACTTCAGTTGAGAAAGACAGCCATTTGTTTGCTTTTTGAGATTTGATCATGTAAATCCTAATTTTCCTAAAAGAATAAGCTGATTTTTCTGATATACTATACAATATAACAATACTTGTACAAGGTACACAATTAAGATTAAGACATCATCCTTTAAATTTGACATCCAAACATTAGAAATTGCCAAAGGCCAATTTGATTCCACACATATATATATATATGGTTTTAGATAGTTACTTTAGCAATATTTGATAATAGCAGCTTTCAGAACTATCATCCAATGTGCTAAATAAAATTCTATATTGTAAAATATGCTAATATGATTTACTTCTGTTCTTATTCCAGAAGAACAGGTCTTTGAGAGCACCAGAAGAGAAGGAATAAAGCCCATCAAGCATACTCTTTTCTCCAAAAAAATAAAGTAAAATAAAATAAAAAAAAACCCACACAAAAAAACACATTTGTTTAAGGGCACTTAGGTTAAAACTAATTGTTCAACAGAAACAATATGTTTGCGATACAGCCACACAAAGCTTTATTTGTGCAAGTAATTATTGTTTTGTAAATTATAGCATTAAAACTTAATCCCATAGATTTGAATATTCATAAAGACCTACCTTCAAATAGTGACATGAAGCTCTTTTAATATTCATAAATCTCATATTTGGAACAGTCCAAGGCACTGACCAAGAGGAAAAGCCAGCCTCTGCGACCATCTGGGTTCAGCCATTCTGGGGATGGATAAAGGCGCTCTGAAGCCTCTGCTTGTGTATGGACTGGACAGCAGAGCTGGCTTCATGCCTTCAATTAATTGGTAAATGATATTAAAGTCTGGACTGCTCCAAGCTCAGGCAAGATGGGTTTTGTCCTGCTTCTCAGAGAGGAAACAGAAAGCTAATAAGAACTGTCACTGTAATTCCTCTCTGCTCAGTGTCAGAAAAGGGGACTTGTTTATTTCCAATCACTGGGCTCAAAAAACTTTATTTTGACATGGTTAACTCAGAACCAAAGGGGAACTAGCAGTAAACTAGTAGTAAAGAAATCTGAAAACATTATTAAAAGTGTCTAATATATTTCAGTTCTGTTCCAGTAGACTTAATGAGCACCTGCTCTTTAAAAAGCACTTACCTCAAATCTGGAGACACTGAGATGGGTAAGATACAGTCCACCCTCAGAGGGCAGGTGAAGGGATTGGTAACCATGAACAGCAGGGGCAAGGCACATCATTTCTCTCGGCCGCAGTTGCCTCATCTGTAAAATGAAAGGATTTGACAAGATGGCTTCTAAGGTCCCTTTTGGATAAAGGAACACTTTGAATAAACAAAGTAACAGAACTTTCTCATTCTAGTCATCCTCAGAAAGCAGAGTTAGCTTTAGATTAAGTTCCCTATTTTTTTGAAAATCAGAGTTATAAACCTAAAAAAAGGTATAGATTTATGGTCACTTTTCTTAGATTCTTCTTTGTAATTTGTATCAGAATATTGGAGTTTATGTTTTTTGCCATCAAATGTTTTTACTCCATGAAGCAGGAACAATAAGCCATGTCATTTTCTATTAATTGGTCATGAATAGAGGATCATTTTCTAGCTAAGATGGAGTGAGACCCCTTTTCCTCCCTGCCAATTTGTAGGCACCTGAATCCTCTATCACTGGGGGTGCCACTGGAAGGGATGGGAGTGCAGGGTCAGAGGAGGAGACCCAACTCACTATCTGGGAGGGTAAGAGGTAACCCTTGAAACTCAGAATGGAGAAACACACATAGGACAACCAAGGAGGTCACAATAAGCACAGAACTCAAAGCAGGATGGTGATTCTGGGGAAATGCCTGGGACAAGGCAGCTCCTGGCTGAGGGATGCTGTGGGAAACAATCAGGTTTAAAATGCCAGAGAGTGGGAGGCTAGAAGCTTATTAAGCAGCATGTTTATGGTGGCCTTATAACAGGGCTGTTGTAGGAAGGGCCCATTTTCAAATGGCATTCTCAAACTAGTCAGATCTTGTGTTCCTGTTTCACTCCCTCAGTCATATTTTGCACCTATTATTTGCCAGGTGCTGAAAGAGCATTTTCATAATTGTGCTATTAACTCCAGTCCATCATTTACAATAGGGTCCACCATTTGCGTTGTCCAGTCCTTTAAAAGGTTAACTAAAACTTCTGGAGTATCCACAGAATAACCGAAAGAATACTGAATTCTTATCCTGGAAGACCTGCTACATTCTCTGGTAGTACAGCAAGAATCCCCTGAGTGTCAGGGCAATGTCTAGTGAAGAAAGATGGACCCTTATGCCAGGCCCTTGATATTGATGATTATACTTATGAACATTATCTTGTGAAATTGAAACTCTGCCTAAGAGTTACCTGCTAAAAGCCTCCTTGTTGCTCAAATGTGGCCTCTCTCTAGGCCAAATTCAGCAGACAAATGCATTACCTTTCCCCCAGTGTGGGGCATGACTCCCAGGGATGAGCCTCCCTGGCACTGAGGGATTATTACCAAGCACCAACCAGCAATGCATCTGGAAAAAGACCTTGACCAAAAGGGGGAAATGGTAAATACAAATGAGTTTTTATGGCTAAGAGATTTCAAAGTGAGTTGAGAAGTCATTCCAGAGGTTATGCTTAGGCAAGTCTCAGCAGGATCTCTTTGACTGCCACAGTAAACAGTGCCTCAAATAGTGCGGCTCCTGAGGGCTCTAGAGATAGCCAGAAACTATAAGCAGGGCAGGCAGCTCAGGAGTTTGGCACCCTGCCAGTGAGCCCTACTTTGGTCCTCAGTGTGACAGAGTTTGACTCAGTTGTGGTTTCCCTACACATGGCTAAAGTAGACTTATTATTATTCTACTATAGATTTATTATTATTCTAGCAATGGAAGAACTCTTGTCATTGATGTAAAGGCAGTGGCCACCAGAGGTTCTGAGGGATGGGAGAGTGAAGAATAGGTGTAATATGGGGGCATTTTCGGGACATTGGGTTTGTCCCGCATGACATTGCAGTGATGGATACAGAGCATTGTATATTTTGTCATAACTTACAAAATTGTGTGGGACAGAGTGTAAACTATAATGTAAACTGTAGTCCATGGTTAGTAGCGAGGCTTCAGTATGTGTTCATCAATTGTAACAAATGTACCATACTAATGAAAAATGTTGTTAATGTGGGAAAGTGCGGGAGGGGGAGAGAGTGGGGCATATGAGAATTCTTTATATTTCTTATGTAACATTTATGTAATCTAAAGCTTCTTTTAAAATTAAAAAAAAAAAAAAACAACTTCTGGAGTAGAGCAATGGCATTGTTATTAATATAACCAGGCAAGCACTGCCATCTGGCGGTCACGGCAGAAAATGTCACGAACGCGGCAGGGCTTCAGGTTTCTGTTAAGCAAAAGCAGCTGACATTCAAACGTCTCTCTCATAGATCAAAACCAAGTTCTTTAAGATTCGATGTCTTTTGGGTGCCTTCTAGTGGAAGGAATTGTTTTGTCACTTCGCACTATGTAAAAATAGACCTCTTTCCAAGTGCGCTGATATTTCAGTGTATATTGAGCACCTGAGTGACTGGATTCCAGGGCAGAAAATAGAGACAAGGTCGCCATCCTTACAAGACTTGCAGGGTGTCAGGTGGGGAACATGTTGAGAGCAACTGATCTATATTACAGCTATACAATGTAGTATGCTATATATATGTCTGGTTTAAAGAAAATAGCATAAAAAACTAAAGCATATTACGATATTTTAAAGTATTTCTGATTATAAAAACAATAAAACATTTTAGAAAATATGAATATGATAATTCACCATATCTGTATACTAGAGATATATAATTTTTCAAAAATTGGGGTCATCCTATATTCTGCATTCACTTAATATTGTAGCATGAAAATTTATCCATGTTTTCTGAAACTATGATTGTAATGGCTGCAAAGTGTTTCCTAATATATTTTGTACATAAATCAGATGCTTTCAGTTCCACTGCAGAAATTTATTGCCAGTAAATAATTTTCATCTAAAGCTTGCCTATATAATTTACTTTAATTAGAATTCTTCTGGAGCTAAAATTCTTATGAAACGTAATTTCTGTAGAACCCCCTTCCTTTGTTTATACCTTAGCCATTTACCTCTAATAACTTCTAATTTTATTGATATTTTTGCAATTGACTTTTATTTAATTTTTCATTCTGATAACATTTTAAATTTGGAATTTAAGATTGTCAAGAAGGAAACGGGGAAGCGGCTGTGGCTCAATCAGTAGGGCTCCCGTTTACCATATGGGAGGTCCCGGGTTCGGTTCCCGGGGCCTCCTGGTGAAGGCAAGCCCGCCCGCATGGCGTGGTTAGCTGACCCAGTGAACACAAGCAGCAAGGGGGGGATAAATGAATAAATAAATAGAATCTTAAAAAAAAAAAAAAAAAAAAAAGGAAACGGAAGAATAAATATGGTTTCAACATATTAAATTCTAGCTTCCTATATATTAGTAACCTTAGTTTATTCCATTAAATGCAATTCTTCTAGCCTATCAGAATTCCTCCGATGACTGTAATATTCCTGAAATAAGAGCTGTTTATTTAATAGATATTTCACATTATTAATTCCATGGAGTTCAGACTCCCAGATGGATTCATTTTCATTTGAATTATTTAAACATCTTTTTGAGGTATAATTGATGTAATAATAAGGTGTAATTTCATGAGTTTTGACATACATACACCCATGAAACTATCAACACAGTTAAGATTAATGTTCATATCCATTACCCCCGAATGATTCTTCATGCCCCTTTATAATCCATTCTTTTCTTCCCCTTCTTCCTGGAAAACAACTGATTTGCTTTCTGTTACTGTAGATCAGTTTGCATTTTTTAGAATTTTATAAAGTAGAATCATATAAATAATACTCCTTTTTTTGTCTGGCTTCCTTCTCCCAGCTTTATTATTTTTAGAGCCATCAATATTGTTGCATGAATCAACTTGCTTCAGGTATTTTTTGTGTAGGTTTTTTTTTTTTCAGTTGCTTAATGTGTATATGGGGAAAGGTGGGAGAATCTGGTCTTGCTTACCCCATCGTGGCTGGAAGTAGAAGTCACAATTCCTTAATTAAATATGATTTCTCATGAAAAGTAGAAGCAATGTCCAGAGAAAGGGACCAATCCAATGATGGAGACTTTCTGAGCAGCTCACACCCTTTCTCCAGGCCAAAAAATTCCACGAAATTCTGTTGACTGGGTTCATATTTTTAAGGTTTGTAAGGTTTGGGGGGGTTCTTTGGGGACCATTGTCAGGAAGATGTCCCTGGGAAAGAGGACTTTTTAAAGCACTTTAAAAAACAACAACAAGCCTGATAATGAAGAAAACTTCTGTGTATCCCTCCAGTTTCACCCTTCACTCTGGGAGAAGACAGTCTGTAAATGGAAGAAATAGTTGACCTTGCTGATATGTATTGGTAGAAGCCCATAATAAGAGTTAGAGGTAAAGATATGTCTTAAAATATCAAGGATAGGGAGTGTAATTAACAGCGCTGAATTATGTATCTGATGTGGTTGAAAGGGAAAGTTTAAGGCTGTGTATATCACTAGAAGGAAAGCTAGAGGATGAAACATGGGATTGTTTGGTGTGTGGACGACGACTCTGGTTAATAGTACAAATAAAAGAATGTTCTTTCATGAACTAGAACAAACGTACGTCACTATTACAGGGTGTTAATGAAAGAGTGGTAATGGGAAAATATATACCTTATGTAAACTATGGACTATCCTTAAAAGTAATATTTTAATATTCATTAATCAATTCTAACAAAGGTACCACTCCAATGCTAAGTGTCAATAATAGGGGATTATAAGGGATATGGGGTGTTTTTTTTTTGGAGTAATGAATATGTTCCAAAATTGATTGTGGTGATCAATGTACAACTCTATAATTATACTGAGAGCCATTGATTGTACACTGTGGGTGGATTGTATGGTGTGTGAATATATCTCAATAAAACTGCAAAAAAAAAAAATTAACAAGAATAGAAAGTTATGAGGACTGTCGGGAGGAGGTAGACTATACACTGAAAGCCTACGGAATCTTGCCAATCTATGTAGCACATGTCAGAGTGGATTCCAAGGGTGTAGACCAAGGGGAAAACATGAAAGTTTTGATTGGACTGAATTCACTGGCCTGGCTGCACTCATGAAGGATTTGTGATTTCAAGTGTTGACTCAATACCTGGAAGTGATTTAATGGTCCAGACCCTAGAATGGCCTACTGTTAGTGGGTTAAAATGCTGGAATTTCCTTGGCATTTTGTTGAAGAAGTCAGAAGTCAGAAGGAAACTGGAATGGTTGGAACAGCTTTATCACATGCAGTCTGCTAAGCTACCCCTAATCATGCCTGCTGGGAGGAACCAGAGTTTACTCCCTTCATCAAACTCTTAAAAAAAGCATTGGCAAGGGAACCATTAGCATCCTTGAGGAGCTCTTTAAACCCCAAATCCTTAGTGATTACACCCTTGCCAATGAATTATGCCAGCTGCTAAATATATCTATTCCAATTATACATTCTGAAATTGGAGAAATAAGCAAGGACGAGTACACGGTTGAATTTGGGCCAAGACTCCTTCTATCACCAGACTTCCAAAAGCCTCCCAAAATTGATAGATGGGCCAGGTAGCACCTCAGATCTTTGAGAATCAGCATATGTTCAGCACCAGAAGCTGTGTTTAATTCCCCTTTTCCAGAACATGGTCAGACTTGTAAAGGGCTACAGCTCCATCTGAGGAAAGCTGAGGAAGTAGATCCCTGGCACATGGCTGAGACCAGATCACAGGGACATTCCCCAAAGGACTCCACCCTCTCCCTCAATTTAGGGGCTCTGAGTCAATTACTACCTTGGGCTTTGTAACTAGGTAAAAGACCCTGAATCCTAGCTATTGCAACAACCATATCTGGAATTATTTTTCTTCATAGCACACCCATCAATTTCATTTCTAGAGTCACTTGACCAAGTATCCATCACTACATGTCCCTGCGGGTCAAATTCTAATTCTCATTCTGTTCCTGTGTCTGCTGTTGTTAATTGGATGCACCTTTTCTCAGCACAGCCACCTGATCCCTACCACTTTTTCCCTCTCCTACACTCATCTCCAGCTCTGGCAGAATTTCCATACCGGTTCCCCCTCCCTCACAATAAACCAAAGCAATTCTATGCATGGGGAAAATTGGAGCGATCAGTAATGCCGTCAAACATTGGAGAGATGCAGGGTTGATGATTTCTCATTTTACTTGCCTTTTTGGCTACTGTAAAAGTCAGATGGGACAGACAGTAGAGTTTCACAGACTTAATCAGATGGTGATAGAAACTACAGCTGTGATTCTGTATGAGGTATCTCTAATAGAGTAAGTCAACACAGACCTTGGCATCTGTATTAGTCAGGGTTTTCTCGGGAAACAGAATCAGCAGGAGATATCTGTCAATAATATGAAATTTTAAAAGTCTCTCACGCGACCGTGGGGATGCACAAGTCCAGGTTCTGCAGGCAAGCTGCAAACCCGTGGCTCCGATGAAAGCCTGATGAAAGGTCGTTGATGAGTTTCTGGGAGAAGCTGCCTGTCCAACGACGAGCTGGGAAATTCTCTCTGAATGTTGAAATCACTTCCACTTTTAAGTCTTCAACTGATTGGATAAAAGCACCACCCATTGATAATGTAATCTCCCTGATTGATGCAGATGTAATCAGCCATCCACGCAGTAAACTCACTGGTGATTGAAGTCCATAAATGCTCTTGTATTACAATTAGCCCAGTGCTTGCTGGAACAAACACCTGGACACAACTTCTTGGCCGAGTTGACACATTAGCCTAATCATCACAGCATCTGATAGACTTTATTATTCTAGCAAATATTTCCTTTTCCATTCCCATCACTAAGGAAAATCAGAAGCAATTTACATACACATTGCAGGGATAATAGTACCCTCTTTCTACATTGTTCTGGAGTTATGTCAGTTCTCCTGTTCTGGGACATAATATAAATAGAAGAGCACTTGATCATCTTGCTCTTATGCAGAACACATGCAGATCCATTACATCAATGACATAATGCTAACTGGACTTTATTAGAGAAAAGTAGCAAGTACCCTAAATGCCTTGGTAATGCTTATGCATACTGGAAGAAGGGAGATTAATCCTGGGAAAATTTATGTGACTCTAATATTAGCAAGGTCGCTAGGGGCCCAGTGGTCTGAAAATGCTAAAATATCATTTCTAAAGGGAGAGACAATTTGCTGTACTTTGTACCACCCAGCACCTAAGAAAGAGAGACAATGTTTCATAGGCCTCTTTGGATTCTGGAGGCTGCTTTTATCACAACCCAATAAAGACAAGATCAGATCCTTCAGGAATGAAGTTTTGGGTCACTACCAGGTAAAAATTTCCATCCAGACAATTTCCTGGCAGAATGTAAAGGGAAAATTAAATGAACGATTTAAGCTGCTGTGATTACCAAATTAAACCTTGTGATCAGCTACAGAAGTGGGGATTGAAATAGCTAAGCTTTATGTTAATTATTTATTCACTCGTGTAGTTACCTGTACTGAAGATGTCTGTTTCTTCATATGGCTTCTAGCTACTGTCTAGTGTCCTTTCCTTTCAACTTGAAGAACTCCCTTTAGCATTGCTTATAGTCTAGTGGTGACAAAAAAACCTCAGCTTTTGTTTATCTGTGAATGTTTTAATCACTCCCTCATTTTTTTTTTAACTTTATTTTGTACATTCAATAATTGAAAATATAAACAATTAAAAACTAGAAAGTAAACACAGATGAATATATACATTTCTCAATTAAATGTAATGGATACATATAATTTTTTTTTTTTTGAATCAAACAATATATTCCACAATATATTTGGTTCATAGGAACGCATTCATACAGTATTTGTCCTTTTGCACTCCCTCATTTTTGAAGGACAGTTTTGTTAGATATAGAATTCTTGGTTGGCATTTTTTGGGCACTTTACAGATGTCATCCCACTGCCGTCTATCCTCCGTGATTTCTGTTGAGAAATCAGCACTTAATCTCATTGATGCTCCCTTGTACATGAGGAATTGCTTTTCACTTGCTTGCTTTCAAGGTTTTCTTTTTGGCTTTGGCTTCCAACAGTCTGATTATAATGTGTCTCAGTGTGGCTCTCCTTGAAGTTTATCCTATTTGGTGGCTGGAGTGCTAGCTGCCACCCTGATCCATGAAGATGAATGCCCTAAGATGGACAGAACCCAGGTCTGTGAACATTTTATGGATCACCTCCTTCAGACTTATAATGATTTATAAATGAGAGAGAAATAAATTTATTCCTGTATAAATCACTCTTATTTTGGGGTCTCTGATATTTTTAGCCACACTGAATTTTAATTCAAATACTTGGTCTTGAAGGATAGATAGGAGTTTGCCAGACTAAAAAAAGTTTGAAAGGACATTGTAGGAAAAACAAAATATTATTTCATTTAAAACTTGCTGCTAAAAAATTTATTGATTCACTTATCTCCCTAAGAAGTCCAGCCTAAGGAACAAGTGAAGCATTCTTAGAGATTTGAGGGGTACAAGACTAAAGGTCTATAGAAGTAGATATGAAATTACAAGAGTCTGTATTGAGTACTGACATTATAATATTGATATATGAAAAAAAAATTCTACTTAGTATTTGTTTGACATTATTAAATGTAAGTGAAACAACCAGAGCATTAATTATTTGAGGCATTTAGGTGAATTATGGATTTATTTTACACTTGTCTTCTATGTGTTGAGTGCTGGGAGAAGACAAAGGTGAATAGAAACAGTATCTATCCTCAAGACAGACTCAGAGCCAGGGGAACACACATCATAATGAAACAGAGGTACAGGAATTACTGCTATGAGCAAGATAAAATCAAAGTGCCAATAGTGCATTGAGGAGGCAATGGTTAACTCCAAGTGAAGAGACTGAGTATGGCAAAAATTTTTAAAAATCATAAAATCAGGACACATGGCCTTTACTCAAAGCATGGCAATGCAGCAGAACAAGTAGTCCGAACACACCTTGAAAATCCACAGCATTTATGGTCATAATTGTTCCTAGGGAGAAAATTACATTTAAGTCAGGTGTGATGGTTAGGCTCATGTGTCAACTTGGCCAGGTAACGGTGCCCAGTTGTTTGATCAAGCAAGCACTGGCCTAATTGTTACTGTGAGGACATTTTGTGGATTTAAATGATCAGTGAGTTTATTGCTTCTATGGCTGATTACACCTTCAATCAATTGAGGAGATTGCCTTCAGCAATAAGAATTGTCTCATGCAATCAGTTGAAGACCTGAAAAGGAGAAGTGATGATTTCAGCAGTCAGAAGAGAGAATTCCCTTCTCTACTTCAGCCAGCCAGCTACTCCTAGAGAATTCATCAAAAACCTTCATCAGAGGTCCCAGCTTGCAGGACCTCCAGACCCTACAGAATTTGGACTTATGCAGCCCCACAGTCGTGTGAGACAATTTTATAAAATCTCATAACATTTACAGTTATCACATGTCAATTCTGTTTCCCGAGAGAATAATTTGACAGACTGTGATGGAATAGGATGGTGGGAATCTCAGGCAGAGGGAATAATGTGAGAAAATTCAGAGAAGATTGAAGGACAGAAGGTAAATTTGTTGTGCTGTCACCACAGGCCTCAGCAGATGGAAACCATGACAGACAAGCTCTCACAATGAGCCAGAGAAGGGCAACAGGCATAAAAGCAGTCCTTTGTCTGTTTGCTATTTATGGCAGCTTAAAGTAAGTTTGCTTTGGTGTGAGGTAGATTTGGTATACTGCATAACAATTTTCAAGGTTGATGTAAGGGTAGATGGAACACCACTTTAGGAGATTGTTTTCAAAATCTACATTTTACTTATAGTTCTTACTGGTCTGTTCTATGGGGTAATGCCAGTTTCTTCCCAAGATTCCATTACATGAAATCAAGACATATTTGAAAGCTCAAACATATTTGAAAACCATCTCTCTAAGTGGTATGGATGCTCAGCCAGGTTTGAGAACCCTAATTCCCTCACAGCATTCAGAGTTAGCTAACATTTTTGAGAGGGCAAATGGCATGAGCACCCACTGAGAATCTGGTCACAAAGTGGGTCAAATAAGAAATTGTTGATCTGAGTTATAGAGTCTGAAAATAATAAAGATTTTTCAAAAGAACTAGTGGGAAACAGTGGAAATTTACACAAATTTCCTCTTTTCTGTTTATTTTAGTTCTCTCATCTTTTCTTGGATTAAAATATAACTCAATGAAATCTCCAAAAAGAAAGGTTGGTTTTCTCATATACAAATCTTTTAAGTTCTCAGGGAGAGAAAGGAGAGAGAGAAAAAAGGATGGAAATCAATATTTAATCTGCAGCTGTTAGATAATTTAAAACTCACTATTAATTGATATATTGCAAAATAGCGATTATCTTTTCAATTTTAAGTAAAACATGACCAAAGCATAGAGTAGTTAAAAATGCATTGCTGTGGGAAGCAGATGTGGCTCAACCACTTGGGAACCTGCCTACCACATGGGAAGTCCTGGGTTCAGGTCCCGGTGCCTCCTAAAAAAGACATGCAGATGCCTTCCTGCCGCAATGAGCTAGACTCCGCCCCCACTGCAACAAGCAGAGGCCACAAGCCAGCAGACAAAGCATCCTGCGGGGAGTAGATGTGGCTCAGTCTGTTGGGCACTCCCCTCTCATGTGGGAGGTTCAGTTCCCGGTGCCTCCTGGAGAAGGCGAACAAACAATGAACAGATGAGGGGGAAGAGAGGAATAAAGAAAGAAAAATAAAGTAAATAAAATAAATAAATCTTTTAAAAAATGCATTGCTGAAAGACCTAAAGTAGCTAAAATAACTTTAAAAAGAACAAGTTTGCAGGATTTGCATTACTGAATTTCAAGACAAATTAGAAAGCTGTAGTAATGAAAAGAGTTGGGTATTGGCATAAGAGTAGGCATATAGATCAATGAAACAGAATAAAGCCCACCAATAAATCCACACTTATACATCAATTTTTTTTTCAAAGATTTATTTTATTTATTTCTCCATCTCCTTCCCTTGTTATTGGTATTCACTGTCTGCTCTCTGTGTCCATTCGTTGTGTGCTCTCTGTGTCTGCTAGAGTCTTCCTTTTAGAAGGCACTGGGAACCGAATATTGAGGGAGGTGTCCAATCACTTGAGCAACCTCCACTCCCCACCTGTTACATCTCTCATTGTGTTTCCTCACTGCATCATCTTGTTGCATCATCTTGTGTTAGCTTGCCGCACCAGTCTGTCATGTTGACTCATTGTCTTCCTCGTCTTCTTTAGGAGGCACTAGGAACCTAACTGGCACCTTCCATGTGGTAGGCAGGCACTCAACTGCTTGAGCCACATCTGTTTCCCTACATCAATTGTTTTTTGACAAAGACATAAAGACAATTCAATGGTAGAGGGATGATACTTTACATATGTACTCTTTTGTGTCTGTTTTCTTTTGCATATCTTGGTGTTTTTGAGACCCATCAATTTTGTTGCATTTATCAGTAGTTTCTTCCTTTTATTGCTGAGTAGCATTCCATTGTACAAATATTCTCTCTCTCTCTCTGTGTGTATATATGTATATATCCATTCTCCTCTTGATAGATATTTGGGTGCTTTCCAATTTGGGCTTATAATAGTCTGCCAGAGGAGTGCCGATGCAAAGTACCAGAAATCTGTTTGCTTTTATAAAGGGTATTTATTTGAGGTAAAAGCTTACAGTCCCAAGGCCATGGAAAGTCCAACTCAAGGTACGATAAGAGGTACTTTCTCACCAAAGTCAGCTGCCATATGTTGAAGCAGGATGGCAGGCGATCTCTGCTGGGTCTCAGCCTTCCCCTCTGGGCTTCCTTTTCCTCTTGAGGCTCCATGGGCCCAGCTTCTTCCTGATCTCAGCTTCAGACTGGCATAGGGCTTGTCTCTCAGCATTTCCTATATCAGTCTTGGCTCTCTTCCCAAGGTCAGCTATAAGATATTAGGCAAATGGTCCATCTCTCCCTGGGGCTTTAGCTGTTTGAGCCTTCTCCTTTCTGTCACATGGCAGGATCAAAAACGACAAAATTATCTCCTCTGTGTGTCTTCTTGTGTCTGTCTGCCCATATGAGTGTCAGTTTAGACCCAGCAAGGGGATGGAGACTCAACCTGAGTCACACCCACTCATGTAGTCAAATGAAAGCCCTAACCTAAGATTAGGTTAATCTTAACAGATAACCTAATCAAAGGTACCTCACCTGAATTTAATGCAATCAAAGAGTATCATATCCAGAGGAAGAGATTAGTTTGCAAACATAATCTTTCTCTTTTGGGGATTCATAAAATAATCTCAAACTGTCACAGGACTGTTGTGAATAAACTGCTGTGAACATTCTGGTAAAAGTCTCCTAGTGGACATATGTTTTATTTTTCTTGGGTAAAAACTGAGGAGTAGAACTGTTGGATTATATGGTAGGTATATGGTTACTTTTAAACGACACTGCCAAAGTGAGTGTATCATTTTACATTCCCATGCAATGTTTTCTCTCTCCCACCAGAGAAAACCAGTTGGCTGGCTGGCTGGCTGGAAAGGGATTAGATTAGGCAATTGTAAGGGCTGTCTAGGCTGCTCCGAAATCTGTTCAGGAAGCCACTATAAAGCACAGACGGGAAGCTCTTGAGAAGAGCTGACTTTGCAGTCTGCAAGGGGAAGTTCTTCTTCCTAGGGAAATCTTAGTTCTGACTCAAGGCCTTTCAACTGATTGGATTAAGATTACCCAGATTATACAAAATCTCCTTTACTTAAAGTCAACTAATTGTAGATGTTAACCACATCTACAAAATACCTTCAGAGCAATACTTACTAGTAGTATTGGATTAAATAACTGGGGACTATCTTCAAGTTGACACAAAACTAACCACCACCCTCTCCCCCCACTCTAACACTTTCTGACAAGTTTTGGCAGTTTTTGGACTTCAGATAAATGTAATCTTATAGTATAATCTCTTTTGTGCCTGTAAAGTTTTATTACTTGACAAATTTCTGTGATTTGAAATCCTGAAATTTTAACCAATTCACAATGCTACTTATCAGGAAAAGAGAAAATAGAGTGCAATAAAAGATGAGATGTGTCAATTCATAAAATTTGGAAGAATAGAATTTCAAGATGAGTTAAACATGTATTTATATTCAATGAAAATAGGCAAGCCCTTCTCCCTGTTTTCCTTGCCCTGTTCTAGCCATATTTTTCCCATTCTTACCTTTTCTCTCCCTGCCTGGATCAGCAGGCAAGTAAATCTAGGGATTTGTAATCTGTTATGGGGAATTGTAGTCTGTAAATCAGTCCTTTTAATCTCTTTTCAGCCCCTTTACTTTCTATCTGGGACCCATAATCCGCTATTTTCTCCTATTTCTTTTCTCTCCATTCCTTAAAAATTACTGGCCTAACTAAAAAAAAGCAACCAAATTATAAAAATTATGCTATGCAAAATATGCTGTTTATATTTTACATTCAACTGTACAACTTCTGTGTGTGAGTCACACCATAATCCATTAATAACAAAATCTTACGTAATCTTAAAAAAATAACTCTTAGAGATCTGTTATACTATACAGTCAAATCCCAGGATGCTAAACCTGATAAAACGTATCAGTTAGGGCGTAGTCAGGAAACAGAAACCACATCAGTAATTTGAACAGGGATAATTTAATATGATGAATCATTAACTAGTAAAAGGTGATTAACTACTAAGAGGGGTAAAAGACAACTCTAAAGAATATAGGAATGGCAAATATGGGAAGTTGATATTACACCTGGGCCTAAGGGAGAGTCCCCAAGGAAGGAACAAACTTGGAATAGGTGCCCACCCCCAAGGCTGAGATTTAAACCTTGCCTGAGAGTTGTGGAGAAGTTCTCTGGCTTTCCCCAGGCCAGAGCTGCTCCATAGCCGTTGGGTCCAGGCTGCAGAGCATGAATTCACCCACTGGAAACCCGGGTGTGGGGAGCAGAAACTGTGAGCCAGCAGGAATGGCAAGCAGTATGCCTTGGCCTGGAGAGGGAAAGTAGGGAGCCTCCTGCCAGGGTGCTGACAAACTTGCAGAAGGATGAACATCACTGGGTGTCCCACTTGCATGCCCTCTGCTGCAAGAGAAACAGGAAAAAGCACACTGGAACCCAGGATTAGGAGTCCCTTTCTCTTCCAACACCTTTCCAGTGCCTTCTATTAACAAAACCTGGCTCTGTGCCAGCAGGCAGAGAGAAATGTTTACAGGGTCCAGCTTTATTATCAAAAAGCAAGGCAAGAAAAAGAGAAAAAAAAAAAAAAGAAAAAACAAAGGAAAAAAAAAAGCAAGGCAAGAGATTTGCAGCCAAGAGGCAATAAACTGATAACTGCTTGCATCTGAAAGCAACTATGGGATAAGAACTATATCTCATGAGTTTCTGAATCAATTTATTACCAGGTCAGGTGCATAGTAAGTGTTCGGTAAAATTTTATTATGAATAATGATAATGCATAGTGGGTCATCCAGTTTTTTGGTTTTTTTTTTTTTTTTGCCAGAAGCGAAGGTAACTGACTCTGGCTGTTAAATCAGAAAATATGCTTATTCAAACAATATTTGAGAGCTCACAGTATTGTTGGCAATGTTGGAGAACTAGGCTTGAGGCTAAGCTTCCAGGAACTAAACTTGAGGCCAAATTTCTACTGCTGCAGAACTCGTTTGATGGGAATTCCACTGCTGCTTCCAACAGGCCACTGACCCACCACAATACAGGTGGCCCTGATCTCTATTCAAAGAGGGAAGGGTCAGCAGCAGGAGTGCCTAGATCTTTTTCTGTAAAGTAAGGACTGTCCTAGCAGTTTATTTCACATTAATCAGAACATTGTCATATTGTCATCCTTAAAGTAGCTAGGAAAGTAAATATTGAGCTTTCTCTTCCTCAATGCAGTAACAGATGAGAGAAAGTGATGAGGGAGTAGATGCTGGTTTAGCCAACCAACAGCACTGCCATTAAAAAGTACTTCCAACTATATTCTTTGAAATCTCAGGAGAAATCTCTTGAGGGTATGCCTACTAGTTACTATGTCAGAAAGTAAAATTCTTCAGGAACAGAAGCATATATTTAGAAGACAAAGATGACTAATAGCTTACATTAAAATATATACATTTTATCTAATAAGCTGGGTGTTTTAAAACAAATATTTGATCCTTTTAAAAATTAACAATAATTTTGTCACAAAGGATTTTTACCAATACTTTTCAAATATGTATATCATTAATGTATGAAATGACAGTGAGGTTTCTCTAGAACTAGCACCTTTAATCATACCTGTAAAAGTATCATTTTATTTGCTCCTTGGAGGTGATGTATTTATAAAAGACCTGTATATACAGTGGAAATTTATTAAGTTTCAGGCTGCTCAGCAGCTTTTAGAAATTTTTCTAAGACAGAGTAATTGTCAAGCTGCTCAGCAACTTTTAAAAACCTTTTCTATGACAGAGTAAGCTTCAGACGAAGGAGTCCTGACTTCCCAAAGCAGAAGACAGGAAACTTGCTTCAGCAAACGTTCTTTGCACCTGGGGCACAACCTCCAACAATGAGACTCAGGTCACAAGATTTCAATTCAGAAAAAGCTACTTAAGGAAGGAGCCTCTGCATTTTGCTGGCAACATAGATGCACTAGTGTCTGGCTTTGGAAGCACCAAAGATTGCAGGAACATATTCCTGACACAGAAGTGACACTGGTAAAAGTGGCAGTAACAGTTGCACTAAATTCTGGAGGTGTGGTAGCCCTATTGTGGCCAGGAGAGAAAGGGCTAGAGAATCACTAAAGCGCTGGGCAAGACACTGTTGAGCTGCTTGACCATGTGCACTTGTTTTTATGCTGACCACTCTGGACAGGGTTTCCTGTTCCAGGACGTTCTAGCTCTCAATTATGATCCCTGACAATGCTTACCTTTTCTGTGTACAAACTTTTTAAAACAATCAATTTTATTAAATTTTCAAAGTACCAACTTTTAGCTTTATTGATAGTCTCTACGGTACATTTGTTTTCTATTAATTGATTTCTACTCTTGTCATCATTGGATTGCTACTAATTTCTTTAGTTTAATTTGCTATTCTTTCACTAGCCTCTTGTGAAAGCAGCTTAGATAACTGATTTTCAACATTTCTTGTTTTCTGATAGAGGCATTATTAGCTTTAATTTTTCCTCTAAGCTACATCTAAGCAATATGCAAGTATTAGCAGATTGCATTTTAATTACCAAAATATTTTCTAAATTTCATTGTGATATCTTCTTTGACCCTTGGGTCAGGGAGAAGTATGTTGCATCCTTTGCAGACATTAAAGGATTTTCTAATCTTCTTTCTGTTATTGATTTCTGGTTTATTCCACTGTAGTTAGAAAACATACACAGTAGGATTTTAGTCTTTTGGAATTTGCTGATTGCTTTATGATCCAGCATATAGTCTATTTTGATAAATACTTCTTTTGCAATTGAAAAGAATGTATATCCTGTGGTTGTTAGGTGTATTCTTGTATTCTTTTATATATTAGGTCAAGTTGATTAATCTTATTCTAGTCCTCCATATCCTTACTGTTTTTTTTGTTGTTGTTGTTGTTTTTTTGCCTGCTTGTTCTATCAGTTAGAGAAAATCTCAAACTATGTGGATTTGTCTACCTCTCCTTTTATTTTTAAGATATGTTTTTATGTGCATACAAATTTGGGATTTTTATATCATTGATTGACCCTTTTATTATTAGGACAGAATAATATTCCTCTTTATCTCTGGTAACATTTCTTCACTAGAAGTCTGCTTTGTCTTACAGTAATATAGCTACACAGTTTTCTTTTGATAAGTGTTTGCAAGGTATATCTTTTTCTATCCTTTTATTTTTTGGACCAAACTGCAAGTGCTACTTGTATGAGCATACAGTTTTCTTTATTCTTTCAGTCTGACAATCTTAGCATTTAACTTGCTTTTGATAAGTCCATTTACATTTAATGCAATTGTTGATATAGTTGTATTTATGCTTACTATCTTGCCACTTGATTTTATTTGACCCATCTTTTCCTTGTTCTTCAATTCATTTCTTGCTTTACTTTAGATTGTTTTTAATTATTCCTGTTTTCTCCTCGCTTTTCAGCTATAGGCTATATCTCTCTATTAATAATAATTGCTATTATTCATTTGGTGGGTACCTTTGAGATTTGTTTTCCCTTCTTATTTTCTTTTCGGATTAAGTATTCTTTTATTCCATTTTCTCGTCTATTAGATTTTCAGATATAACTATATATAATTATTTATTTTAATCGACTTAGTCATTACCCTAGTGATTCAGTACTTACTTTAACAGATCAATTTTATTGATACAAATTAATAAAGGATACAATTCATCCAAAGTGTACAATCAATGGTATCTGATATAAGCACATAGTCATGCAGTCATCACTTCAGTCATTACCAGAGCACTTTCCTTATTTCAAAAATGATAATAATAAACAAAAACAAAAAAATTCATCCCCTTTCAATCTCTCTCAAGTATTTACACTTGACTTATAATATGTAGCTCAAATTAGTACTTTTACCACTTCTAAAGAATCCAAAAATTTTAAGACCCCTTAAATTTATTTATCCTTCTTCTGCCATTTGTGCTATTACTGTCATATGTTTTAATTTTATATGTTTTAATCCCATACTATCATGATTGCTATTTCTAAAAAGTTAATATTCATTCATATTTACCTATTTATTTAATTTTGTGGTGTTCTTCACTCTTTCCTGCAGTTCTGTGGTTTCAACCAGAAAAATTTTTTCAGCCTGAAGAATTCCTTTTAGTATTTATCATAGTGCAGATCTAGTCTTGATGAACCTTCTAGGTTTTGTGAGGCATAGTTTTACATGGACCCACCATTTAGAAAATCCTGCCTTAATAATATAAGGATGAATCTAATGGTGGACATTTTAGGGAATCTAGGAAACAATAAGTTTTTGTTTGCTAAAAGTTGCTGGGAGCAATATAGCAGATTTGGGTTGGCTTTTATAACGAGAATTTATTAAGTTAAAAGCTTAGAGTTCTGAGGCTGTCAAAATGTTCAAATCAAGGCATTTTCAGAGATGCTCTGGCACCAAAGGTCAGTTGCTGGCGTTCCTAGACTCCTGCCATGTGGCAAGATACAATGAGAGCTCTGCCAGTTTGGGTCTCTGCCTTCTCCTCCAGCCTTACTTTCTCACTGAGCTCAGCTATGGGCAATCAGGCAAAGGGCTCATCTCTCCTCTGGTCCTCATCTCTTCAGCCTCTCAGGGTTTCTGTGCCTTTGTACCCTCTGAATCCAGCCTCTCAGGGTTTCTCTGTCTCTGCAGCTTTTTATAAAGGACTCCAGTAAAAGGATTAAGACCTATCCTGGGTCCCACGATCTAATCAAAGACCCTTGGCTGAAGTGATCTAATCAAAAGGTTCCATCTATGATGGGTTTACAGGCACAAGAATAGGTTTGCTTTAAGAATAGTATTTTCTTGGGTCCACAAAAGACCCAAACCAGTATACTATAGTATAAATATTTTGAATTTGGTGAGAACTTGATCACTTGTCAGATCTCCATGGTAAGGACAATGAACTACTTTATCATTGTGTACAGATATCAAATACATTGGCCACAGCTTATCTTAATAATAACTAAATTGGCAGCTTTAAGGTTTGGTACCTTTAACCCTAATATAAATAATGATTTATTTAGTTGCCTTTGGTAAGTGATCTTTTTTTTTTTTTTTACAAGTTTCCAAGCATTTAATTGAGACATAATTCACATCCTTTAACATTGAATTTTAAAGTATACATTTTAGTGCACAATACAGTGACTTTTTAGTATATTCACAAGGTTGTGCAACCATCACAACAATCTAATTCTGGAACACTTTCATCACCTCGAAAAGAAATTCCTTACCTGCTAGCAGTCACTACCTATTCTTCCCATCCCCAGCCCCTGGCAACAACTCATCTACTTTCAGTCTCTATGGATTTGCCTATTCTGGGCATTTCATTTAAATGGAAACATACAATATATGGCCTTTTGTCTCTGGCTTCTTTCACTTGGCAAAATGTTTTCAAGGTTCATCCATGCTGTAGCATGTATCCAAACTTCATTCTTTTTTCATGGGTGAGTAATATTCCACTGTATGGATGTACCACTTTTATTTATCCATTCATCAGTTGGTGGACCTTTGGGTTGTAAGTGATCTCAACAGGAGAGTGCATAGCTTACAGTGAACACTCAACAAATATTTGCAGAATGGATGAACATGAAATGAGATTTTAAAAATAACTATCATTAAATTTGTCCACCTAAAGATAAATCTAAGCACACTGCATCACTTAGTTCCCCAAACACCATTTTGATGAGCAAGCATTCCTCATAAGAAGAACAGCCATCAGTTACATAAGCCAAATTTTGAGTAAATATGAGATATACAGCATTAAACGCGGATTTTCTGGTTAAAACTGTAAAGGAGGCATTTGAGAACAACTTAGAACATGCAGAAATTTATCTTTCTGTATCATGATAAATAGCATGCTCTTTCTGTTTGTGATGCAGAATTGTATCATTATTACATAATTAGATGCCATTATAAATATCAAACCAACTGCTATCCAGATGGAGATGGGTATATTAATGGAAAATAATCAGATAAATAATATCATAAATTTAAAGCTATGAAGAACAAATTTTATGTTTAGAAAATTGGTAATTATCAAAGGTACTCTTCATTTTCACCTGAAATTACATTGAAAGGCTAGTGAGTCATGTCAAGAAATATATGCTTCACTAATCTAGGCTAAATTCTCAAAATTTAATTCAAGGCATCATCATTAGATCTGTCTTCTCCATGGTAAACCTAAATATGTGAAATGACTTCTTAGTATAGAGATACATAAAACATAAATACTACACATTTATTATTGTACCAAAGCACAGTTTATTTACTTCACATAATTTTCCTGTTATTATGACAATTTGTTTTCCATTTCATCCAAAAGTAGAAAAAGAATCAGTTTTTTTCTTAAAACATTAACTTAAAATAAAACTTAAGAAATCACTATCTCTTGTTGAAGGAATTTATTGTCTATCATATTTCATGCAAAATGACTCAAAATCAAGCACAGTATACCACATTTCACTGAATCTAAGTCATTGGTTCTAAGAACATTATTTTATTTACCACTAGAAAAGAAAAATACATCCAAGTCTACTATTACTCAATGTTTTTTTTTTTTTTAATAATCTTTTTGTTTTTGAACAGTTTTATATTCACAGAATCCAATGTTTTTCAATCATTATTATTATTATTGTACATTTAGTGAAAGAGCTCTTGGAGAGTTTAGACTTAGATTTTTAACATGGTATCCCTTTCATGCATATATAAAAGTGCAAAAATATAAGCAAAATAAATTGTTTAAGGCATTTTCAAAGCTTCTTGACGTTCAGTGCCCAGCTTTTCAGAACCGTGGTCACTGATGTCCATTTTAATTTTTATACACTTTGTGCCATCAAGAACCTTGGTGATGCAACAGCTTTTAAAAACATGCCGCACTCCAGCTGCTGGGTTTTTTCCCTCCATTCTGAGAGATTTCCTGCAAGCCCTTTTTTTATCTTATCAGATGTCAAAATGATTTTAGACAACCAGAACACTTATTCTATCTCTGGTGACCTTCAATGGTTTGTTGATTCATGTATTAGGTGGCTGCCATTTTCCAGGCAGGTCACCAGTAACAGTAACCAAACTTACATAGTCACAGGCAATGGTAATCATGTTACAATTGCCACCTGGCCAACTGTTTTTAAGACACTAGTCAATTTCAGATTATGTGTGAAATTGTGAAAAAATGTGAGTCATAGAATTAAATCAAAACAGTAATTGTTTTCTCATCACCAACAGCCCTCTCCAACCCTCACCTTATCCAAACTGAGCTTTGGAAGATATAAAACAATGCAAAATACATATAATTTTCTTATCTCTATTTTAATGTTAAGGAGAGAAGCAATTTAAATAAAAATTTTTCATGTATTTTGAAATCATAGAACTTTTATACAATAAAGAAAAATGCATTGCTCTGATGTTTACACTTTATCATTCTTCCTATTTTTACATCTTGCTAGCTCAAAGCCAGCACCATGCAGGCTGGGGCAGACAGAGCCTGCAAGGCAACTGACTGGGATGTAGAAAGATTAATGCAAGCCAAAGGCGGTTGATGATGTTGGAAGCAGCTAGCAGGGTAAGCTTCTATATTAGCTGTCAGATGAAGCCACAGGTCAACGGTGGGGATTACATAGGGAAACGACAAAACGTTAGGAGCCCAGACAACCTTGCCAATCCAGGGCAGAAGCAAGACAAAGAGAGCAGGAAACAGGCATGGGGACTCACTGGAAGATACTAATTTAAATGCCCTCTGAATCTGAGGCTTCTTATTTCCTGCTCAGGGCAGAACTAGTTCCACTTCTATGACTTAGCCACACCCACATCTCATCGCTATTTGTATGGAGCATTTTGTACTCACCACTTGTTAACAGGCCTTCTCACCAATCCCCAAAGTGAATTATACTGGTTATAAATATTACCTAAAGAGCATTATAATGATACATATGGCAGAAGTAAGAGGGAGAAATGACAACAACGGGTTAGGAAAGCTAAAAATATCCACTAACAAAGAATACATGATATTTTTATGGAAGAGGTCCTAAAATCCACTTTGGCTTTAGAGTCAGAGAAACCAATATTTGATTTGAGATCATTCATTCTGTAACTGCGATCTTAGGCAACTAACATCTTTGAGCCTCAATTTACCTTTTGTAGAATAACTATTTCATAGGATTGTAAAGGAATACATTAAATGTTAATTTGTTAGCATAGTGCCTTGCCCCCAGCGAACATTCAACAACATGGTAGATATCTTGTATCACTGATTCAAGCATATTTGTGTATTTTTGCGTTTTTTGTGTGTGTGTGTGAAAAATCTGCACTTAGTGCTAACAATGAACTTAAAAGGATTTGGGAGGCTCAGATGGGCTATGCAAATACATTGGCCATTCAAACTAAAGATTATTTGAATTAATGAACTAATTTCATGTTATAAATCAATTAAAGAGCAGCTGTGGAACCTAGGTTTTGTGATACACTATTTGCATATAAGATTGGCTTGGTAATTAGACATTTACATACCAATTTTAAAAACCATGTTGGGAAAACCTCATCTTCTCTTAAATTCTGCTTTCACATCCACGTGATCGCACACTTCAAGTTCTGAGGCGAGTGGGGGAATAAATGACACATTATGGCTTGTGGTAAGCAAAATAATGGCTTCCCAAAGAAGTCGATGTCTTTATCCCAGAAACCTGTGACTATGTTACCTTACATGCCAAAAATGACTTTGCAGAAGTTAAAATGTTCAGCTGTTTACATTAAGGATCTTGAGAAGAGGAGATTATTTTGGATTATTTGCGTGGATTCCGATGTAACACACAGTTCTTTACAGCATAAACCATGGAAAGAGGGAGGCAAGAGAGAAAGAGGAGATGAGAGGAGGTGCTAGCTGGAAAACTTGCTTTTTGAAATTTCTTCACTTAAGCAGCTTTGAAAATTCTAAAACTCATTAAGCTGGTTTTCTATTAATCTAATTTTAGAAGTTTACTCTTCGCACTTAGTTCCATGAAGGATATTAAACAAACCTTCTCAGTTTTGCTTACAGGAATAAGATAATGTCTCAAAGCAAAACCAGACAGAATGGTGGAAACCTGTAACTTCTCGCAGAGACAAAAAATTTGATAGCCTTGAGCAGCTGTCTGATAAAGAAGCCATGAAGGCTTGCACCTGCACAATCACATCTAAATTTAGCTGCTGAAATCAAGGACAGGTTGAATGTGCTTGAGACAACACAGGACTGACAAATCGCACATACAGTCCTCACAAGACCCCTGGCTTGTTTTCTTTTTCTTTTTCTTTTTTTTCCACTTGGTTTTCTTCACCCCTACCCCTCACCTTTTGCCTGTGAAAACCCTAGTTCCCATTCTCACTTTGAACTGGTTTGGGGACGATCTCCCCAGTTCCCTGCTTGTTCACCTTCTCACTGGAAGACCTGTTTGTCCTTTGCAGCGCGGGATTGGGCAGACCAGCCAGTGAAACAGCCAGCCTTAGCTAACAGGGGGGAGCAGAAGGTGAAGGGATGCCATTCCTGGCTCTGAAGACGAAGGGGAATGCGGGCAGCTTCTAGAAGCCCGAGAAGGCAATGCAGCCCGCCGCCACCGGGGCTTCGGCCTAGGAGGCTCTCCATGGAGCTCTGCCCCCAGCACTGTAAGGGAGTAAACGTGCGTTGTTTTCAGCCTCGCGTGGAGGTAACTCGTGCCACAGTGACAGGTCACTAAACACCACTCATGCCTTGCTGTGAGTTAATCTGGCACCTTCTTCCAAGCCAGTCCACCCCTGCAACACAAAGGACCTGGGGAAAAGGGAACAACAAAGGCAGTAAAAATGCCTGAATACGAACTTCACCTCTCATATGTCTCTCCTTACCTGGAAGTGACCACAAGAACTACGAGATTCAGAGGAACAAAGCCAAAGCCAGCGGCGCCGGCCGCGGGAGGAAGGCGTGGAGGCCCCGCGAGCGACCCAACACGGCGGAGACGCGGCCCGGGCGCGCGGGCGCGCGGGGACGCGGGCGGGGACGACGCGGGCCCGCCTGAGGAGGGCCGGGAACAGCCGGAGGCGACCAGGGGCAGTTGGGACGCCAGGGCATGCCGGAGTGCTGGGTGCGGGTGGCCCCGGGTCGGCGCAGGACGACGCGGGCCCGGCGGGCGAGGCGAGTGCCTCTGCGGCCTCCGGCCCGCCGCTCCCTGGGCTGCGCCGAGGCCCGGGCCCGAGGCGTGATCCAGGGACTGCCCAGGCCCACAGCTTACGGGCCGTGGACGCAGACGTTTGTCCGTTTTTGGCGAGAGTTGCAGCAGGAAAAACGCCAGCAGTTTGAAAGTGATGAACGAATCAGCGCTGATGATTTGGGGTTCAATCGAAGGAACATGAACAAATACAGAATTTAAAATCCAGGCTATCTCGTGGAAAACGGCAATTTTAAGGAAGCCGAAGTCTTTGAAAGGACATTTGGTGACCTAAATTCGTTTACGCCCTTAAGGAAATTGCTTACGATCATCTCTAAGAAAGACACATTACAATCTACTTTTCAACACTTCACTTATAACCCCATGATGAAGAAAACTGTTTTGAGAATTTTGTGCTAAGTGAAAAGTTATGAAGGCAGCAGCAAAAGTAGTGGAAAGGAAAAGGTCAGGAACAATAACTTCTAAAGATAAACCTAATAATAATAATGACATGGAAACCTAAGCTACTTTGTATGTAGGAAAAAGGCCTCACAAGAATCTCTTCTTCTCTAAGTTTAAACGTGGAAGCCAACAACAGCATCTTGATAAGAAAGAGCAAAGAGCAGGAACCCTTCAAAAGTGGAAGGAAGAAAGAAAGAAGAAAACTGTACAAAAGACACTGAAAGCAAGAGACTTCGTGTTTTAAACAGTCTGCCAGTATCTTCTGAAAAATATCAATCTAGAGAAAAACAGGCATGGCTTTGGGAAGAAGACAAGAATCTATGATCTGGGGTGAGGAAATATGGAGAAGGAAGCTGGTCTAAAATAGTTACATTATGAATTCAACAAGGAAACAAGCGTCATGCTAACAGATAGATGGAGGACTGAAGAAAGTAAAACTGATTTGCTCAGACAGTGAAGAATGAATGTATTTGTAAAAGCTTGATAAAAGGAGGACAGTTAAATATTTTCATGACTGCATTTGTTTTAAACTGCAGGTCATTGATGTATCTTAATATTTTTGTTTAAAGCATTAGAGTAGTTTTCTGTAAAACAAAGTCTTTAATTCATTTGAGGATTTGCTCTATAAGAGTAACACATGCTATCATTGTATTCTTAAGAATCTTTTTATTTTGATAAAATTGTCAAGCCCTGCCCCATTCAATACTCCCTCCCCCAAATGCTGATCCAAAAAAAAAGAAAGAAAGAAAGAAAGAAAACGTGACAGAAAAAAAATTTTTTTTTCTGTTAGTCTGTTACTTGTAGCTGACCTCATCTGTATGACACACATATGAAAATGTTTCCCCATCAGTGACTAATAATAGGCCCTTGGCATAAGAGGTAATTACTTGATTTATGGCTCGATTTATGAAGACATTTGTTTATAAAATAAACCTACAAGGTAATCTATCAGTTGAATTTACTTGAGTATTCAGAAGAACTTAATAATAGTAATACCCCTAGGACAGAACTTGTACTATAGGTATGAATAGCTTCATGTCTCATTTAATTACATTTTGACTTCTGTTGTGCTGTAAAAATTTTGACAAATATGGTTTTGAATAAAGTTTATAACGTGGGGAAACAACAACAACAACATGAAGGCTCGTTTCAAATGATGAGGCTAGAACAGCATCCACCCCTGGCTGAGAG